>QJPP01002944.1:0-181332 GCA_003996215.1 Jaltomata sinuosa
AAAGGTTGAGAAAAATAAAGAACAAAAAAAAGGTTAAGAGAAAAAAAGAAAAAAAAAGAAAATAAAGGTTGAGAAAAAAGAAAACGAGAATTAAAAAAAAATTGAGAAAAGAAAAAAAAAGAAAAAAGATAAAAAAGATTAAAAATTAAAAAGATAAAAGAAAAAGAAAAAAAAATTAAGAGTTGAGAGACAAATAAACATGGAGAGTTATGGTGTAGAGGGGCAAAAATGTATTTGTTTTATACATAAAAAGAAAGGAATGGTATTTTTTAAAGACTTTTCTTATGAGGGGCATAAATTGAAGACCGCTCACTTTTGAGGACACTCCATGTAATTTCCTGCACCTATTCATATATTTACCAAAAATATTTACATATGTTATAGAGAAAATTTGGTAAGCATTATGTGTCATTTATAAAAAATAGTGAGATTTTTTTAATTGTAAAACGTAATAGTATTTTGATCTCAAAACATAGAGAAATATATATTTTTATAGTGAAATTCATTATATTCACGTACATATTAATAATGAAATATATTATATATATGCACTTAATAAGTGTATTTATGCATATACATCTCTTAATTATATTTGCACAAATAATAAGTATATATACACGTATCTGCTATAAAATCTGAAAGTATCATCATATTAATTATGTAAAAGTTTTAAACTACCGGTATTTCAGTAAATCTAGGGCTTAATTTGGTGTGTCACATCATTTTTTTCTTTAGAGAAAATTTCATAGATAGCGCTATTGCACCAGATTTATAAAATATAGCAAGATTTTATTCAATTACAAAATATAGCAGCATTTTGATTTCAAAACGTAGCCGAGTACACTGTATTCACATATTTAGTAATAGTGAAATACACCATATTCACGAGTATACAATATTTCAATAGTAAAATACAGTATCACACACATTAAGATAATGAAATACATTGTATTTGTGCGCTTTAATAAGTATATCCATATGTATATAATATCTTTGTCTGATTGTATTTGCGCGAATAATAAATGCATCTACGCATATCTATTATGAAATTTTACACTATCGTTATATTATGTAATCTTTTTAAAACTACTGCTATTGAGGGTAAATATGGGTCTTTAGTTTGCTGTGTTATGTAAAAAAAAAATTTAGAATTTTTTTTGTAAATAGCTATTTGTGGTCAAATTTATGAAAAATAGCGAGATTTTGCTTAATTATGAAACGTAACAGTATTTTGATTTCAAAATATTGTGAAATACATTGTATACGCAAGCATAATAGCAACAAAATATATTGTATCTGCAAGCATAATAACAACGAAATACATTGAATCTATGAGTATACAATATCTCTATAGCAGAATACATTATATTCATGTACGTAATAATAATAAAACACATTTACTTTGTGTGCTTAATAAATATATCTATGTGTATATAATATCTCTTCCTAAATATATTCACACAAAAAACAACTATATTTATTTATATTTGCTATAAAACCTCAAACTATCACACAGTTATATATATATATTTACGAGCTTATCGACCTCATTATAGAATTGTTGGAGGAATTTTTGTCTCGAGGCCGTTTTACAAGTAGAATGAACCCCAATTAATCGAGCCGTTTTGAAGTTGACATGTGTCAGCTATCAATCAAGTCAAAAATAATGTGATGAATAAATAGAGTACATAAGTTGTATGGGCCGGACACAAGGAATCCAACGAACACACTTCATTTTGTTCACTGTCCTAGTCTGGTCCATTGAACCCCCAATAGAAAATACAAGATATTTTATACAATAACCTTAGGAGAAAAAAGAAAAGTAGAAACAAATGAACCCTCATTAATCCTTTATATAACTTCTTTTTTGTTTCCTTTTACAATTCCATTTTACCCATATTCACTTATACTATTTCTCATCAAAGGTTAGCACACACATCACTTGCACCATCAAAATTCAGCATCACCCATAGTATTAATTTTGTGTCAATATTTTGTGTGTGAATATGATTGAGTTGTCTGATGATTTTTTTCTTCTATGTATGGTAAGGAATGATGGGAAGAGCAAAAATAGAGATAAAGAGAATAGAGAACAAGACAAACAGAGGGGTGACATACTCAAAGCGAAGAAAAGGCCTAATTAAGAAAGCCTATGAGCTTAGTGTGTTGTGTGACACTGATATTGCTCTACTCATGTTCTCTCCTACTGGTCGACTCACCTCCTTCTCTCCCAAACAAAGGTTCTACGTAGCTTCTTTTTAATTTTTCTCGATACATGTAATGATTTCTATCTAAATTCTCAAGTTGATTTTTCACATGATTATCAATTATACTAGTTATTATAATATGCTAGTATCTCATAAATTCACTTTTCATCTTAATTTTTTTTTGACATAATAATTAGTGGAGTGATCTACTCTAAATTTCTCTAAAAAACATGCTAGATTAACAAAATTATAAATTGGCTAATTGAAAAAAAAAAAAAAGGAATTGTCCATTCTTGGACCACTATGACGTGCCTCAACATATGCCGGCGCCTACAATATGAATGAATTATTAGCAATATTTCTTGTGTGTTACTAAATTTTTAACCACTTAAAATGAGCATTTCTTTGTTTATTATCACTTTTTAAGAGTTTTTGAGTGGATTTAATAATACATTCTTCATGATTTAGGCACTGAAATACTAATTATTAGTCAGCTCTTGGCTGTTTTATTTTTCTTTATTAATTCAATATTTACGTACTGGTGGCTTGGAATAGTATATTTTAAAAATAGGTGACATAAACATATTCTTTTTTTCAGTTTCGCAGAAAATTTGTAAGGAAATTATTTAATTTTTTTTTTGGTTAAAGAAATTATTTAAAATTAAAGAAGAATACGAATTAAATATCTTTAATTTTTCTCTATTTTATTTGGTAATCACTCACTAATATGGGTGTTATTGACTAATTAAACAGAATCGAAGATGTGTTTTCTCATTTCTTAAATCTCTCCGAACGTGAAAGAGGGAGGTACGCAATCAAATTCTTGACTATATAATATTTACTTAGCCATCTTTCAGTTCATCATCGTTCACATATTTGTTAATTTTCTTTTTTTTTTCCTTATCCTATTAATTACTATTGTTTGTGTTGTTAAATGCCACTAATATTTCTGTTTTGCAGGGACTTTGGAAAATTAAAAATCTATATCTAGATATGGAAGCCCTGGCTACCTACGTGTCATCAACATAAAACATATTTAACGGTGCATGTCTACAAACATATAGTTCCAACTTATGGCCCCATATTATATGGTTATAAAATATGTGATTAATTAATATTGATTATTATTTCAGTTGTCCTATAGTAATAAAAAAGTTGTTCCTTTTTCGATTTTTCTTTTTTTGCATGTCTTCTGCAGGATTTATACTTTGCTATAGGGTGAAAATCGTTTACACCTCTCAATTTTACTTTAAAAATCAAACTCCCTCTTTAATTTTGAAAAATAATCATTCTTCCCCCTTATCATATATAATATCTATTCTATCCTTGACATTTATTTCTTCATTTATGTAAAAAAAATATTATATTGTATATAATATTTTATTTTTAATCTAAGTATTTATAGTTTTTTATTTTAGTTCATTAATATTATAAGTAGAATAATTCTTTTATAAATTTATTGCAAAATTAAATATTATTTTTTATAATTATTATTCTAATATCACATGCATTAAATATATATCTATATATGTATATATATGAATTTGAACTTGAAACCTTAAAATGAATTTTGAACCTCCTAAATCACTGAGTCAACCTCTAGTCTTGTATTAAATGAATTCAAAATATATGTATACACACTAAAATTAAAAAAAAACCTTTTATATACAATATAATTTTTTATCGAGGGAATTCGGGGGAATACCCTTGCCCCCTTTTAGATACGCTCCTGCATATTTCCTTTAACTTTTACTTATCTCTTATTCTCTATTGTCTATATAGATAAACAAATTTTGATTTTCATTAATGAAATATTTTTTAATATAATTTAAAATTTATTTATAATATAAATAAATATTTTTAAAGATTTTTTAAAATAAAATATACTTTTATTTTTATTAATTATTTTCTTATTACATGCATCAAAATATATTTATAAATTTATTACATTATAGTTTTCATCATTCTCAATAAAATTATTTTTTAATTGTGTTCCTTTATTTTATTATAGAACGACATTAGCTTTTATATTCAATCAAATTTTTCGTTCTTTTTTTCAGCAAAAATAATATTTTTATAGATAATTTATTACATAGATTAAAAAATAAAAATATTATAATTTTAAAGAAGTAAAAAAGAAAAAAAGAAGAAGATAATGATTGATAATGTAAGGATAGAATAGACATTTAGAAAAATAAATTAGGAAAAAGGGGAGAGAATAATTATTTTTTAAAGTTGAGGAGAAAGTTTGATTTTTAAAGCAAAGTTGAGGGGTGTAAATGATTTTCACCCCTTTGCTATAGTTGTCTAAGTACGAGTCCATTCAAATTTAATAGTTTTGACTAAGTACGAATTCGTCTAAATTTTAAATTTATCGGCCGATTTTGAATAAGATCTGGAACTGTTCCTTTTCTATTACCTGAGAAAATTTTAAATTTATTGAGATACCAATCATCATATTGTTCATTTTACTTTTTGAACGTGTTTTTTATAATCTCCATGTATTAACTAGTTCTTATTTTTTCTTGTCCCATTTTTCTTTTTTGGATCATGTCGACCTTGCAGTGCTCTCCTAGATACAGAGGTAAGATGAGAATGTTTATTTTGACATATTAGTGAATAATTTTTTAGTTTTTTTAGTTTTAGATATATCATTTCAATCTCCAATTTGATGTTGATGTATGTTACGTTTAATAATGAAATAAATAGTAACCTTAACAAATAATATTACCATATCTATGGCTGAAAAATTAAATAGTAAATAATACAAACCTACTTCAACGATGATCAAGATCTAAGAACTAAATATTTCAAAAATTTTAGTTCTATACTATGTCACAGGTGATATTTATTAGAAGGATAGTCGACATATACAATTATTAATATATTTGGAATTACCATAAAAAACCTCTTTTTTCTTTCTTTTATTTTTCAAAACGCTCTTTTTAATTATTTGCAAGTACCCTCTTCTTCTTTTTAAGCAAAGAGAAGTGAATAGCTACATTAATTAAACTACTATGTTACACCAAGATATATAGCTCGAAAGTTTTAACAAATTGTACCACAATAATCGAAAAGACGTATGTAGTAATTTGAGTAGTTTTAGTATTTTCCATGTTAGCCGTTAGATTTTTAATATTAATAAATCCAGAATAATTTTATAAGTGAAATCTAGAGAAGGTAGGATATATAGAAACCTTACCTCTATCTTTATAAGAAGAGAGGCTGTCTCTGATAGATGCTCGACTCAAAAGAAAAATTTCCGAAATAGGTTACAAGAAAATATGATACTCCCTCCGTCTCATTTTATGTGGCAACATTTGACTTGTCACGGTATTTAAGAAAAAAATGAAGACTTTTGAAATTTGTGGTCTAAAATAATTATTAGATTTTTGTGTGGTTGTAATTCATTTCATTAAGGGTAAAAGTGGAATTTTAAAATTAAATTATTTCTAACTATAGAAAGGTGACATTCTTTTTGAGACAGACTAAAAAAAAAAGCGTGCCACATAAAATGAGATAGAGGGAGTAATAAAAATAATAAGATATATACAAAACAAATGAACCAACAGATAGTAAATACACATTAAAAGATAAGAAAATATAAGATTACAAAATAATACTACTAAGGCTTACGTGGATACCTAAAAACGAGAAAGAGCACAAACGAAATGCTAATAAGGAGAAGAAGAAAGGAGACTAGAACTCCCTACACTCAACTATCTATCCTCTTCTATCGTAATTCTCGACCTCAATACCTTTCAATTTATTTAATTTCGTTATGTAATTAGATATTCTTTATTTAATTACCTTTCCTTTGTTGATGGGTAAGCTAATATATTATTAACTTTGTCTTGAAGCAGAAGGTGATGAGGAGCCAGAATCTTCTAGGGTTAGAATTGTCTTTCTTCATCACCCTTTCATCCCCAAACTTCTTAATATACACATATATTCCTCACACTTGCACTGTAAATTGTATGTGAAGGATGATGCATGGAACCAATCCAGCTGCTGCTGCCTCTACCACTAGCCAAATTCAACAGGTATATATATATATAATATATGAGGTTTTTTTTTGTTAAATTCATCTTTAATTTTCTCAGGAACTCAGACAGGAAATTAATGCTTTGCTGCAACAAATCCATGTAGCTGAGGAAAAATTAAGGTTCGTTTATTTACTATTAGAAATAGAGGTTTTTTTTACCGTGAATTAATGAAATTTTTTTGTTATAAAATATATAAATTTTCCATTCATTTTCCGCTGAACCAGTTGATCACTAGGAAAATGCATGGGAAAACAGATTCTCATTGAAATACTGGAAAATTTTCTAATTTTTCCATGTGAAAACAGTACTACTATAATTTCTTTTCTCGCTAATTCAATTAAAATATATGTAGAAATAACCATGGAAAATTTCAATGAGAAAATAGTAATTTTTTAGTAGTAATTTATCATTTTTGTTGGTGTTGTAGTTAGTAAATTTCATGCCAATATTAATTAGTCTTGTACCTTTTCTAAATGGTTGTATTCTCTCATGAAAATGTGTTAAAGTATATTTGTGATTTTTCATGAAAATATACGTTCATCGAAAGCCAATCCGTTGGTAAAAGTTAAGAGTACGTATACGGAATTGAGGTGGAATTAGAATTTTGAGTGTGTGAGTACTGGATTCTAAACAAAGTAGTTTATTTGGAATATTTTACATAATTTATTTATTATACATATTAATTTATTTTTTAACACATAATATTTGGAACAAGGCAACTGAATTCACCGAACCCGCGAACAACATAGCCCTGGTCTACTGATATTTTCAGGGCCTACTCAACAAGATTAGGGGCCTAAAGCCAAACTTTAGAGAGAAGCCCTAAATATATATAAAAAAAATTAAAAGAAAGATCATCATATATATTTTTGGAATTTATTTAATTTTTCAAATTTTTGCTTTCTCCCTTTTTTTGTAAAACCGGAATCATATTTTCTATTTGATATATTTAAGTTGAATAAATTATAATAATAACTAAAATAAGAATATATACTTATGAACTAAAAATATCAACCATAACAAATTTTCAAGAAAAACTATAAAATGAAGTTAGAATGATAAAACCTAGCTCAAGAATTTGATTAGCTTGATATAACGATATCGAAATAGTTATTGCCCTCATTCAATTGCGTGTTTCAATTCTTGAAGTTTTGTAGAAGACATCAAAAAAATAATTTTTATTCTTTTGTAATTGTAAGCCAGAAGCAACAGTAACTCAACAATTAGTAAGTTTTGGAGAGAAAGAGAGAGAGCGCTAAATATTGTGAACAAAAATAATTAAAAAAAGGATAGAAAAGAAGAATATAAGGCGAATAATACGGTAGGCTTAAGTTATTAGGAGATGAAAAAGGAATTTTAGTTTACCAAGTTATTAGGAGATAAATAAGGAATTATAATTTCCCACGTAATAAGAAATTATTCCTCAAAAATTGTTTCATTCCCCTAAAAATTCAACGCTCTCCACATTAAATAAAAAAATATTTTACTTCCTTCTCAAAAAATTTCTTTTAAATTTGTAAGTATATATAATTTTTATTTAAAATAAATATGTATAAGTACATCTTGCCCCAATTTTTTGGGGACCTCAAGCAATTGCTTTAGTGGCCTAATAGTTAAACCGGCCCTGGATACTTCCCAATCTTTTTTTCAAGTTTGATTACTATTTTCTTTTCCCCAACTAATACACATCGAAAGAATCTCGTAGACCCACCAAAGTACGAAAACCAAAATCTTTGAGATAATGGATTTTCTAGTTGTCGGCTATTTTTGTTTGTTTATTTGATGTGGTTTCCATTTTCTGGGGTTGATTAGAATTAAACACATAATTTAATGCAGTATGTATGAGCCTGATCCTGGGAAAATGACATCAATGGAAGAGCTGGAAGCATGTGAAAAACAACTTGAGAGCCTCTTATATACTGTCATTAAGAGAAAGGTAATTACTCTCTCTGTTTTTTTTACTTGATCCATATTGACGTGACACTTTTCTTATAAAAATCATTTATTAGGAATCTATTTTACTAAATTAATATTATTATATTTCATTAAGATGAGTCTAAGTTCCAAAGTGAAAGCAAGCGAAGAGGAGAGCAACGAAGCTGATTTGTTAGCTTATGACAATGGTTTTAATCAGCCACAAATTTTCGATTCATCGATCATCTATGGTATTACTTCTGAAAGGTACATTTTGGTCCAATTCGTAAATTTAATACTGTAAATGGTTTCGTAATTTCAAATTCTAGAGCACTACTTTTGAAGCTCGTCTAATTAAATCAAGGATTTGCTGGATTAATTCGACTTCAAATGAAAATCTAAACATATATTTTGATTGGTGACATTATGGTTAGGCGCTCGAATTTGAATTTGTTTTTGAGCTAGTATGTCTTTTAGGTTCCTTTCTCCCAAATTATGACAAAATGATTTCTTTTTTCTCTTTGCAGGAATAACATATTTTCCACAACAATGGTTTCATCAGATATTAAAGGAAGCAGCTCATCAAGTCTGAATGTTGAAAAAAGTCAAGCTCTAAATCATGATAATGGCATTTTGTCATGGCCCTATATGTCACCATTCAAGTGATCCTATATATCTCCTAAGACTTTGTGGCAATGTTTTAAATTTCCAACAACTCTAGATGTGAGTTCGAATAAATATGTACTCATGCATATCTATATAACTACAATATATTATAAGAGGTGAAATATATAGATAGCCCTCTAAACTTATCTATATTTTTCACGTAGCCACTTGAACTCACCTATTATCCATTTGTTTAAACACTTTTATCTCTACTAAAACTGTGCCATATAAACACATCCAACTGATATGTTAGTATGGGTGCTCGCCCATTTTTTTTTATCATATAAAATGTTATTGATGTGGGTCCAAAATGACAAGTTACAATATAAAAAATATACTAGCTTTCAATACAAAGTAATGAAAATTCAACTTTGCAATTTAGAGGATATATCCCTGGTTAAATAAGTGAGGTATATATACCTTTGTCGTTTAAAAAATAATGTATATTTATTTTTTCCGTTAATGACTTATATTTACTTAATTAAAATAAATTTTAAAATGGATTTTTAATTACAAAAATGTCACGTGACTTTAAAAAATTGTATTACCCATTTTTGTAACCCTCTCCCCTCGATCCGACTCAAATGAAAAAAAAAACTCATTCTATTCAGTCATAATGGATTTGGTTATTATTATGAGGAATTACAAAAGACAAGTTCAGGAGCAAATTAATTATTTCCAATCCATGAATTTTGATTGATTAGATTTTGTGAAGCTAGTTGGGTTCGGTTTGTTGTTGGTTTTGATCATTGATATTTTAATGAAACTAGTGTTTATGAAGTCATTCGAAGTGTATTTATTTTTAACTGCTAAATACATCTTTATTAATTTTACTTGGCATCCATTAAACAAATTTAATTTCCAATTACCAGCATGTCCTAGCACTTTCATGTGCATCCGAATTGGAAAGTGTCTAAAAAGTGACATATTTCTCTTGCGTTGCTTGAGGGACTATTTTTTTTTTGGTAATCTTAATAGATAGTTGGCCATAATTGATTTGAATCAGGGAGAGGGAGAGATAGAGGGGAGAGAGTGAGGAGAGTGGTGGGCGAGAATGGAGAGAGGGAGGAGAGTGGCGAGAGAGGGATAGATAGGAGAAGGAGAAGGAGAGATTATAATTGTATTATGTATATATCAATAGTTTTGACTAATCGGCAAGGAGCGTAATTGAATTATACTATATGCATGAAGCGTAATTAGGTCTCCATTCTTGGTGTGTTATATAATTTTTCCTTCATTTAATATCCAATGTCACTTGACCCATGTATAAGAATGAATTAAAATTAGTTGAATTAAAAATCTGATGGGAGCTCCTCGACGTTTCGACGTTAACAAGAAAGACGCCAACTGCTTCAGGTAACAACTTTCAAAGCTTCAAATCTTGAATGTATACATTGAATGTTGGATAGATGGGCATATTGTTATTAAATTGTTGGGATGAAAAAGAATTGTATTGTAATTTGTAAATTGAATTACAAATTTTGCTTCTGCTACAACGTGGTCTTCTAAACCTAGGGGATAAAATTTTAGTGGCAAATCATAGGGTAATGATGAATGATTAGTAATCATAGATATGATTATAGGATGAGTCAATTGCAAATAAGTTAAAGTTCTGCAAAAAAATTCGTGGTTGAAGTTATCGGATGCGTAACTTGGTTTCATTTTGGGGATTTATCTTAGGATTATCACATTATGATTCAATTTTTAACATATTCGTATACGTAATTAAATATTAGATGCATTTAGATTATATGTAAGCCTTCAAGTTTATGATATTTTGGATGTGAAAAGTGAAATTTTAATCCTAAGAATTTTTGATTTGGGGTTGAATAACGACTCGTTTTAGCTGAAATTTGATGTGCGAGTTCATTTTACTACGGGTAAATTTAATCTAAAAGAAAATCTCATATTCGACTCTGAGGAGCGGAGTGACTTTTTGATCCGATTTTTCAAATCAAAAATAAATATAGCAATATGAATGTCTATGAACTCATTTACTTACGAATAATGCATATTTGATAGATTGGGAGCGTTCTGAAGCTTTGCGGAAAAGAAAGACGAAATCTTGAGGGTTCATGACACGTTGCTTGGCATTCGAGGTATGTTAAGACTTCTTGGACTTTATTGAGAGACGTATTGCTAATTAAGGATTAAAAATTGAATAGATAATGGGTAAGAAGGATAGATGGAGGTCTCATACCCGTGTGGTGAAGGACATTGGTACGAATACCAATGTTATAAAAGAGAAAATTTACTATGAAATGATGGACTGTCAAAGCATATGGGCATTAGCTGACAAATTGGTGACTTAGTTGCTTTTTGTGTGTTCGTGTTTTATCACTGAACCCGTATATGTGTGATAGTCGAGGTAAATATATGTCAGAACCAGTATTTGATTGAATTGAGATGCATCATCATCTCCTGTCTTGTTAATACTATATTGTGTACATGCATTGGCATGAGATCGAGTATGAGTAAGAGTTGGGCACGTGGAGATCGTTCGTGCTGCGATTGTTCTATGATTATGAGTTGGGCACGTAGAGATAGTCCGTGTTGCGGATGGTTTGATTTTGTGATAGTGTATTGAGATCGTCTTCACGAGCACGTGGAGATCGTTTGTGCCGGTACATGGACATCATGAGTCTCCCATGGGTCACGAACTCTCGAAGAATTTTTAAGGAGTATCATGTATATACGGTTGAGAAATTACTTGGCATTTGAGGCATATCATCTCATTGTATTGCATTACATCTCATTACATTCCTCCATTCTTACTTGATCATGTGCTTAATTGATGTTTGAACATTACGTGACATTTGATTATTCCTATTTTGGTGAAAACTTGATTGTTAAGTATAATGTAGATTTGTAAATTTTGAGGATATGATTTTTTACATAATTCTATCACAACTTCTTCGTTATCGGTGTATAAGACATATTAGGTACAAGTGATTTCATATTCATACTACATTTGTTGCACTCTTTTGTGGTGCATATTTGATTCCAAATACGAATGCATCTCGTGAGCTTTTTGAGTGAGCTTGGTCATTTTAGAGTTGTGGTGAGTTGCTTGGCTGTTTTGCGACCCACCCTTCCTCTATCTCTTTATTTATTATGTTGTTTTAGTATTCAGACAGGGTATTTCTTATATTTAGACTTGTTGTTGCAGCGTTAGATTTGTATCGTATTGTAGAAGCTCTTGTACTTATAATACCAATCTTGAGTGATATTTCAGTTATTTTCGCATTTATTTATGAAAGACTTGGTATTTGAAATATTTGGCTTATCTATTTACCTTTCCACTAGCTTTACTAAGTTAAATTGATAAAATTATTAAGTTGACTTACTTGTTGGTTAGGAATATAAGTGCCATCACGACTTATGCTTTTTGGATCATGACAAAAACAATTCCACTGCTTGTTTGTAATACCATTCCATTGTAAATCATGAATTTACAATGATACTCTCATTACATATGTAACTCGTTGATTGATGATCATACATCAATTGCTCTCAATTGTATTTATACAACTAATAACATGATGATATATACCATAAACATTTCAAGAATTCATGATAGTGCTAATTAAGATCAGCCATTTTGATATTCAAACATGCATCTACAGCGTCCCCAACTGTGAGGAAAATCCACCCTTTTCCAAGTTTATCTAGAAATTTTGCCACCTTCAACTTGTTAATTACTTTCCACCTTGGGTTTGCTATAGCTAACTGCAAAAAAAAAATGTTACTTATAAACGTTACACACTCTGTTTCAATGTATGTGACGGTATTTGTGTGGCTATAAATCATCTTATTAAGAATAAAATGATAAGTTTAAAGTTAAATTACTTTCGGATATATTTTTTTAAGCAAAAAATGAATGTTATATCAATTGAATTGGGGGGAGTTGTATAATTTTTATTGACATTTTTCTGGCATACTATTATAGAGAAAAGATGAGAGACTGACTTGTATGCCCTGTGATACCAATTCTCTGTGCAACTCCTCCAATGCAACGATCCCTGATGTATCAACGCTCATTACATCTGCAAACAATGTCATCAATGTAATTTTTGGTTTATTTGTGGTGTGTGGTAGAATTTTTTGTGTTGCGATTTTTGAAATTTGACGGTACTTTCCTACTGTCTCTGGTTAAAGCTTTATATTTCACAATATTGCTTTAATCTAACACCCAGAAATTTGTTAACTGTCTTTCGAAGATCAAAAGTATTCACTTTTGTCAAACTTAAAGGATCAAAACGATTAGAATTAAATTTAAAGAATAATTTTAAATCTACCACTAAACATATAAGGGGACCATTTTTGTTATTTTGATAAATTACAAGCGTTCTTTTGTAATTTTTGAAAAAGAAAAAGGCAATCTTTGTAATTACAGGAAAAACAGTGTATATAGTGGATATATATATATATATGTAGGACTTGGCTCCCCTCCATTACATCTACTCTTCATTTTCTCAAGTACATAGTTAGATGAGTAACAGTTGTCTTATTTATTATTAAGGGTCTAGATTAGATTAATTCAATAACTATCTTAACCATAGTTAAAAGGATAGATTCAACAAAATCACTGTTAACTTTGACAAGAAAAAATATCTCTCCACAAATTTTGATATCCATAATATTTTTTTTACCTTCAAATAGCAACTACATACCAAATTCCCAAAGACCAAAAATATTGTTGAACATCAACATTAGTAATTTTTCACCACCCCATCCCCCAATTAAAAAACTGAAATTCATGACTTTTGTTCCTATTTTATGTTAATAATATAATTTCCCATTTGTTTACTTTCTTTTCGTTTCTATTTTATGATATTGTTAGACATGTCGAACAATTACAAGAACATATTTAGTCAAGATGATGACAAAAAATATCCTTTCTCAGAGCAAATTATCACAATGCCTCTGAACATCATTGTAATTATGTTGCTTATTTAAATATTATTGTGTCTAAATCTGATGAATATTAATTTAGTTATTTAAAATTGGGGGTAACAATAGATCATCATCATATATCATATCATCATATCATATATTATTAAAAGTGGGAAGCTTCAAAGTGCAAAGTTGGATTATCATTTTGCCCCTATACTAAATTAAAATGTTAAAAATCATCTCATTAATTATTAATAAAATATTAAATAATAAATTGTAATTATAAGAAGCTCAGCACAAACATCTAATTAATTAAAAGATCTACACGTTTTACATAAACAAAAACCCACAACTTCTTGGCTGAATTTGAATATTAAAAGGTGTGTCTTATTTAATGATGTCATTTTGAATGCTAATAATATCTATATTAGATGATAAATTATTAAATGGAAAGCAGACGGATTATCATTTGGGTGAAATTCGTTTACACCCCGAACTTTGCTTTAAAAATCAAATACCCCCCTCAACTTTGAACAATAATCATTCTCCCCCTTTTATCCTAATTGAATTTTTTAAATGCCTATTTTGCCCTTGTATTATCAAACTTTATATTTTTTTTAAAAAAACTTTTTTGTAATCACAATTTTTATTTTTTAAAATCTATATAACATATGTTGTATAAAATATATATATATATATATATATATATATATATATATATATATATATATATATATATAATTTCTTAGATGAAAAAGAAAAGTGAAAAATACTAATTGAATATGTAAGTTAATGACATTTCATAATGAAATAAATGAGCAAAATAAAAAAAATATTAATAATAATCAAAACTCTAATATCTAATTATACAAGTAAAAATAACAGGTAATTATAACTTTATAAATATATTTCAATGCATATATATAAAATTAAATGATTGTTGTTTATAAATTTTAAATTATAATTTAGAAAATATTTTATTATTGACAACCAAAACTCATTTATCTATGTAAACATTAGAGAATAACAGAGAGAGAACGAAAAAAACATGCATCTATATACATAATTACATATAGACATACATGCCCGTTTGGCCATAAGAATTTTTCACTATTTTTCAAAAAATTATTTCACTTTAAATTATTCAAAAAAAATATTGTTTGGCCATAAAATTTTCAAATACAACTTGAAGTTGTATTTGAAAAAGTGAAAACACTTAAATACTTGTTTTCACTTTTTAGTTGTATTTAACACTTTGAATTCTAAAAAGTCTTTCAAAAAAGGTATGGCCAAACATAACTCCAACTCCAAATTTTTAAATAAAGTGATTTTTTTTTCATGACCAAACGCCCACTTAATGCATATAATATAAAAATATCAATCATAAAAAATAGCATTAGATTTTGTGATTAGTTTGTAAAAGGATTATTTTATTAATAATGTTAATAAATTTAACTAAAAGTGGTAAATACCTAGGTTAAGAAAAAAAAAATATAAAAAGATATTACATAAATAAAAAATTTAAAAATGTTAAGGGTAAAATAGACATTGCATAGGATAAAGGGGAGAACGATTATTGTTCAAAGTTGAGGGAGGTGTTTGATTTTTAAAGCAAAGTTAAGGAGCGTAAACGATTTTCACCCATTATCATTTTGCAGGTTCTTATCATCCATAACCCTTTCACATTCTGGATGAATTATACTTAATTTAAGGTATATAATTTAATGAAATCTTATTGAATACTAAGTAATTGATATAACGTTGCCAACCTCTTTGTTTTCCTTCATCAATTAGCATTAATGAAGAATTTAAACTAACGTTTGCTCATTAAACATCTTTTGAAAATGAAAATCAAGAATTTATCTAACCCTCATAATTTAAACCATTAAAGACAGATGTATTAGGAACATTGTTGATGGTTAAAATTCTGTGAAACACGCTTATATACTTTATCAACAGATGACAATATAGTATGTGCCAGAAAAATCAAAGGTTGGTATTACTTCATCTCTTTTCTTTCTTAATTTTCTCTTTTTAAGTACTGATGTTGTCTGAGGCTCCTATGTTCATTCCCACTCCCCAAGTTCCCTCCACAAGGTTCAGTAGATCTTACTACTTATCTT
Source organism: Jaltomata sinuosa (assembly GCA_003996215.1). Lineage (NCBI taxonomy): Eukaryota > Viridiplantae > Streptophyta > Magnoliopsida > Solanales > Solanaceae > Jaltomata > Jaltomata sinuosa. The sequence goes on from QJPP01002944.1 coordinate 15,853, forward strand.
TCAACAATTTTATCTTACGCTTATATCTTTGCTATTTGTTGTACTAAGTGAGTTTTATGTCACCTTTGTGTAATTGTATTGGTGATATCAATGTAGAATGTAGTATATAAATAGTATAAGAGAACAAAGGGTACTTCTTTGAGAAACGGAGATAAGTATGGATAACAATAAAGAGAAAACTAAAGGTAATTTGGGACATATACAGATATATCTTGAAAAGTATGCAAGAATATAATTTTTTAAAAAATAAGATACACTAATCAGGAAGTAACAGTCTTAACATGTTTGGAAGATCAAATAGACTTATCATATTAGAACTTGTATTTTTCACTAAATTTTGTGTTATACACCACAAACATATTTTAATTATTATATTTATATCATCCTTTTTGTATACACATATTTTAATAATTGTATTTATAACATATTTTTGTATTTGATATGGGTCCAGAACATAGTTTTAGTATGTATGCATGTATTTAAGGCAAATAAAGATTGATTTGAAACATTGGGTTGGTCACAATGTGATTGATAATAGGTAATAATTTATTTTCATACATAATTGATAATCTTACAAGGCAAATACTTTTATTATATGTATGTTACTAATATATGTCGTTTAAAATTCATCTTGCAATATATTTTTTACTAAATATTTTGGGATAACGTGCAATGCACGTTCCCAAAAACTAGTAAGTTTATAAAGACAAACAAATGTAACCCTTATATTTACTAATGAAACGGAAGAAATTAATTAAAATTAAAAAAACATATTCAATTTCATTTCTTAAAAAACTTCAGTTTAATTTAAGGGGTGAGGGTGGGGGTGGGTGTGGGGAGCGGGGACTGTGGCAAGTGGATGAAGTTTACAAATGATGATGTTCAACAATTTTAATTTTTTAATAAATGGATGTAAAATAAAATTAATGATATTTATGAATATCAAAATTTGTGCTTTCTTTTCTTTTCAAAGTCAAAGAATGTTTTCCTAAATCTATTCTTTTAACTATGGTTAAAATAATTATTGAATTAATATAATCTAGACCCTTGAAAAATAAATATGACACGTGTCACTCATCTAGCTATGTACTTGAGAAAATGGAGGAAAGATATAATGGAGGGGAGCTAATCATGGTGTACGAACCAGTATGCACGCACTTCGACTAATTTCACGGGATACCTTTCACCTTTTAAACAACCTATATCCTCCACACTTAATCAGCATTTGATAGATTACCCAACCCCGAGCAATCTTAGTTATTGGTAGGGGTTCGGTTCGTTAGCTGGTATTTGTTTAGTCATTCAGATAATGACTGACGTTTTTTTAGCTATGCATTACATACCTCAAGAGGTAAAGGATTTTGTGGATATTTTGCAAGTAAAGAAGCTTACTTGACATATCTAGCACTAAAACACGAATCTTTTCCTTGGTGTGCTCTTCACTTCCACTTTTCATTGTACTCAATATCCTTAATGAAAAAAACAAAAAGGAAATTACAAACAATTATTCAATAAATTTAATAAATATTCACTTGTTGTTTTTCATTTTCCTCTGTAAAATTTAAAATATGTACGTACCTTCCTCTTATGAAATTAGCATTTGCAAAGCATAATGAAGCATTGTTCACTCTAATTATCAAGATTCCTGGAGTTTCAGTTGCCACAGGAAATTGAGTAATGTCACAGAAGGTGTCTGTCCCAGGTAGTCTGCCTTGGAGTTCTACACTTGGTCTAATGGTACCAACTATTATTTTACCAAATGAAATGCCAACCTGCAATAACCTCATTAGGTTAATTAAAATTATTAGCGCGGTCAGTAAAGTGATGAAAATCATGGGAAATTAAGTTACAAATTTTAATAAAGACAAAAAAAACGTTGAGTGACTTGTGATGATGTAGGTACTTGATAAAATAGTCTAGTTTTGTGTGCGTGCAAGCTGACCTGAATACTGTCATTATAAGTAGACTTTTGATGGTTAAATTTGAGATAGCATGATCTTTTTTATGTCTGACATACATAGTGTGGAATCAGATGTGGTCAAATGAATTGTATCTCATCCATAAAGAATAGGCAAAGTTGTTGTATTGTGGGCAAATGGGTACTAAAAGTTGAAAAGAACATGACAGATCACCAAAGAGTGGACATGAGTCTTCTATTTTTGGGGCCAAGGAAAGAGCATCCACCTGCTGTTCATATATTGTTTACTAGTAAAAGAATCCAACTCCATTATATAACAATGGAACCCACAAATGACTTAAAAGGACTATCTATGTCTTCTAATTATTTGGTATTTATTCAGATCCCATATATATGTTTAAATATCTATTATTATTCGACCATGAACTATAATAATAACTTGAAATTGCTTTAGAAACTCGTAAACTTCAAATCTTGGATTCACCCCTATCCGGCCACAACCTTTGGTGGTAAAGAGGTTCTGTAATATATTACAGGTCAATCATACTTTACTAGTGCTAACTGCTAAGAGGCAGTATAGGGGAAGAAACACTACGCCAAGAAACAAACAATACGAAACCTTTGTACTAAAGTCAGCCCTTTCCTTAGCGGGCTTGGGACAAAAAGAATGGTTAGAATAACAAACATCCATCTCATTCATCCTTTGGATACCCTTATAACCATCGAAGGTTGGCTAGAGATTTCTTGTAAAAATATTAGCCCGGCTGAGTTCATAATTCTTGTATATAGATGTATATAATAATAGGGACAGATTTAGTTACCGCTATTAGAAGACCAATTTCCACAGAGCCAAAGAGTACTCCGAAGAAGGCAGCAATGCAAATAATGAAGTCTGTCTTATCCACTTTCCAAATATGACATGCTTCACTAATGTCAATTAATCCTGGAAGAGCTGATATGATAATTGATGCCAGTATTGCTAATGGAGTATAGTACAATAGCTTTGTTAACAACTCTAGAGATATGAGAACTGTGATTGCCATAACTATGTTTGACACCACAGTTTCACATCCTGCACTGAAATTCACTGCTGTTCGCGAAAATGAACCTGCAACAATCATATAGTTAAAATTCATCAGCAATTATGTTGAAGTGTGTGATCATCTCGTCTAAAAACTTAAGCTATTAAAGGGAGCACAGTTTTATTTACTTAATTATATTCTCAACAGTATACAGTAGTAGAATTAAAAGACTTGTCTAATTGGTAAGTTTACCAGTTGCTGTGTAGCAAGAAGTTAAAGATCCCACAAGGTTCATACATCCCATGGCTAACATTTCTTTGTTTCCATCAAGATGATAGCCTTTGATTGAAGCGAAAGATCGGCCAACAGCAATAGCCTCCTGAGGAAATTTTATAACATTGTCTGAATAAGGATCTTTTTATGACAATCATAAAATGAAATTGAGAGAACAAAGAGTAGAGACAGACAGTGAGAGCGACAATAGCACAAATCAGTCCAATTTTCGCGAGTTCTCCAATGTGTGGACTATTGAACTGTAATTGGTGAAGTGAACTTGGATTGATACCCCCTTTGAAGTGTTTTACTATCTTTACTCCATGTTGATCAGCTTTTGTTAGATAAACTATCAAAGTGGATAGTACAACTGATAAAAGAGGAGCAATTGCTGGTAGCCAGAACATTTTCTTGTTCCTTTTCCCCTGTAGTTTTTCAAAGTTAAAGAGATGAATAAAATGCAAATAGAACAGTTACTATATGCTAAGATAAAAAGATTATGGAAACAAAAACAAGTTACTTACAATGAACCTGGTGATTAGGATGAAGATGAGGAAGGAACAGCCAAGTACAAAATTCAGAGGAAACCACTAAAAATGCAAAGGAAAATTTAGTAAGATGAGAAAAGCAACAGATAAAAGAAGAGTTGATTTCTCATATGGTCATTCAACTAATAATTACTATCTCAGAAAGTTACTTTCTTTGTTCAAGAAAATTGGAATCAAGAAGTAATAACGTGACTTCCTGAGATAATAACTACTAATTGAGTGAGTTGAGAGATCAACTCGATAAAAGAAAGAACAGAATTTTTCCCAAATAAAGAAAAGGCGCCTCACTGGCTCATTATGGAGTGATTTGAAAACAGCTTCCAACACGGACACCACATCAGTTTTGGTAGTAAAATGGTTAATTCCTAGCAAACCCTTTAATTGTTGGAGGCCTATTACAATGGCTGCACCTCCCATGAATCCAACTATGGCAGCATGTGATAGGAAATCCACTAGAAATCCCAACCTGATACGTACTGAAAATTAACAGCCATTTTCCAAGGAGAGGCAGAGCCATTTTAAAAGGAAAAAAACAGACTACAAAAACTACCTGAATAGTCCAAAAACTGCCTGAAATGCACCAGTGAAGAATGTGGCAGTGAAAACAAGATTCCTATAAGCGATATGATCAACAACAGGGTCTATAATTTTGGGAACCATTGCAGAAAGCAGAAGTGATACAACAGCAACAGGGCCAATGGCGATCTCTCGCGAACTCCCCATCACAGCATATATCAATGGTGGTACAACACTGGTGTCTAAAACCAAAAAGGGCAAAACACATAAACTAAATGCAAATCGAAACCAAAGAAACAGCAATGAAATAGAGCTAAAACTGGTATTTCGAACTTACATAAACCATATTGGGGATCAAGTTTCGCAAGATTAGCATATCCAATACTCTGCAAGAAGATTTACATTTAAACACAATATTCCAAAGACAGTAAGGAACAGAATTAGTGAATACAATTAATATAATCATTTTAATTACCTGAGGTATGCAGAGACTGGCAAGAGTTAAGCCAGCCATTATGTCATGCTTAAACTTTGTACCTTTATAATTTCTTCCCCAGCTAAGAATAGGAAATAAGCCTTTCAAGAATGAAAAGAAAGCACCATTTCTTGATTGTTTTGTTGTTTTTTCAACATTTTTTTTAACTGAATTAGTGAGTTGATGGCAAAGACTTGGTGGATTAGGAGAAGTCATTAGCCAGTGAGTCCTTTGCTTCCTTGCAGTATCACTAGCTGCATCAAGCTGTTGTAGCTCAATGCTGAAACTCTCATTGGGTAGTGATCCCATTTTGTTTCTTTTGAACTGTTTGGGTTAACTCTGGAGCTAAACTCCTCTTTTCTCATAGTCTAGATGAGGTATAAATACTACTCCCTCTATCCCTCACTACCTTTTTTCTTTATAGTGCTTCTCCAACTTTTGTTCCCCTCCCTTGCTAATTCGAACTCATAATCTTAGCTAGTGTTTGATTATAAATTCTCAAATATTTTTCGAAAATCAAATTTAGGTTAAGTTTTGGATTGATACTTTTGGAAACATATTATACTCATAAGTTCTAAGAACTATCAAAAATACTGATAAGTTTGGCACAAAATTATCATTTTCATAATGAAATAGATAATACATTATCCTAAAATTAAAACACAATATTTTAATAAAACTACTAATAACACAATCATTAGCTACTGCAATTTGTCACATTATTAAGTTGGAGATAAAACCTAATATAAACGAGATGAGCACCTACGAATTAAAAGCTGGGGTGGGTGCCCTGGTTCAGAGATTGCATTGGTTTTTTTTTGGTTTTTTTTTTCATCATGTGTTTGATTTTCGCATTGAAATTCGACTAATTGAAATATGCATTGCGTAGGGTCTATTCATAAAGAAACACTTTCTATCAAGAATATTTTCATATTCACGAGTCAAACTCGAAATCTCTAATTAATTTAGTGGTCGAGATTGCATTGGTAAGTAGAAACTTTTGTGCGGAATTTTGTTCTTTTTCTGTTGTTGGATTCTTCTAGTTGCCGTTATTATTTTCCCGTATTTCTTGTTACCTTTTCCCTTTCTTTTTCTTTTTTATTCGCTTTTCTTTCTTTCCTTTATCCTGTATTACTTAAGAATCTTGTAAATTTGAGTACTGAAAATTGAAAAATCGAATTAAATTGAAGAAAAAAAATGATACTTTTTCGATTTGATTTGATTTTGAGTTTTAATTTTAAAAGATAATATTATCTTTTAAGCAAAAAATAGTGATGAAATCCAATCAAGTCGACTATATAAATATCTATTCACAGTACATAAGAATTGTTTACAACTCTTGATTTGTGGTCTAGTTGTTTGTTTTTATAGTAATCCAACTCTTTGACTTCACTTTCTTTTAAAGTCATAAAATTAGGATATTTTGATTTCTTGTTTATGTACTATGATTTATTTATTTAGTAAGATTGTATAAGAATTGAGAAAATTTTGATAGTTTTCATGTTTATTTATTTATTTATTTATTAAAAAAAGACAACTTAAAAAATCTAAATTGCATATCCAAATAATTTTTCAACTTCATATAATTGAATTTCATATTATGATTTCAAATTATAATTTCATATCACATGTCCAAACAGACACTTACACTATGCGGCAACCTCAGTTAACATAGTAGGGCACCCATTACTTTAAAATACTGAATTCATCACTATTAGTTACTACTTAATATCACTATACATCACATAAATTGAAACACCAAAGTAATAGTATACTAGGCCTTTTAGACAATATACGTGTCCCACATGAATTGCAGAAAGATTCTCAAGGTGGCCTATAATGGGCAATTGGGCATATGCTATTTTATCTCTTTAGTTTATGAGTTCTTTTTTCTTCAAAACTTAACACATTGTTACTGCATCAACAAATTATAGAGTTCAAATATATCTTTAGTATCATTTATGATTCAACTTGAGAAAAATTTCTCCCAAAGATCTCCTTCAACAAAGAATGGAAAATCTAACTAAATTATGGACTATTTCGTTCAAACATTTAGGAATATAGATAAAATCGACTTGACCTAACATGCTTGAGAACTTTCAAATGTCTTCACACATCACGTCACTCATTTTTGAATAATATCAACAACATTTTTATAGTCAGATAAAATCTTCACACTATTTCATCCCTTATTGATAGCACAGCACATTCAAGAGCTATCAAATCACATAATATCAAATCAAATATCTTTTTTCTAGAGTCAACTATTGATAAGTCAATTTTCAACACCATCTTCCATTAGTAATTATTCTTTTATGGACTTATAGGAACACTTGATAGCCCTCTTGAGTACTCTACGTACTTTCTTTGCTCTAATCCACTATTCAATCTGTGAAGCTTACTATCTTTTTATTTTGCTTTGGGACAACTCCTTAACAAGTTGAGCCACTTTAGTCTTTCTGGATAACACACCAAAGAAAACCACAAAAATGGGAGGTAAAAAGACCTATTTGTCAATGGCGACTCTAACCCGGGTGAAGTGTCTAAAATCATACTTCATTATTCAATTTGTTTGTTTGATTCTGACTTGGTCCGAAATTTAAGAAAGTATTCCTTCCGTCTCATATTAGTTGCACACTTTTTTTTACATGCATGTTAAGAAATCATAAATAAGAAGGTAGTTTTACTAATTCACCTCTTAGGAACCTCTTTGGAACTTTACAAATAAGTGTGGACTCTTTCAAAAAATATTAATTGCAAGGGTAATATGGGAAAAATTTAATTAATGTTTTTTTATTTAGTAAAGTGATCAACTAATATGGGACAACTATTTTTAGTATAGTGGCTAACTAATATGGGACAGAAGGAGTAAAGAAGACTTTTGGATCTTGTGGTCTTAAACTGAAGTTATGTAGAATATTCTTTAATCTTGTGGTCTTAAAAAAAGAGGAAAAGTCATTCTTTTTAAAATGGACTAAAAAGAAAAGTAAAACAAACAAATTAAAACGGAGAGAGTACTATTGTATATTGAAAGTTAAATTTATTTTTATGCATATACATAATATATATATAATGAACCTCTTGATGAAAAATTCTATACATTTTCGCCACTTCCTCTTTAACTTTGATTCAATTTAGTCCATCGAACAAACTTTTTGTGAGCACAGTTTGTAGATTGTTCGAACCTTATATTATTACTGCTCCAAAGGCAAGCAACGACTCTGGTGCTAGAGATTCAGTGCACCACCAATGATGGCTCTCGAGTGATTTATAAGAATGATCTTAAAAGAACGTGATCTTGAACTTTTATCCTCGATTGCACCATGAATAAAACTTTAAAGTTTAATAAGCATTGTCTCACGAACAACACTTTTGACTCTAAAGGTTTTTCTATGGGACGGAAAAAAAATTCAAGATTACTCATTTTCAAAATCTTTAAATATAAGGGCGGTACCCTCCTCAGATTCTGTTACTATATATACAGTAGCAATTAATAACGTGGCAAAGCACATAGTTATCCCTGACAAAATTTAATGGGGCAGGTCCAAGAATATTCTAGCTTGACAAAAACATGTCCAACTTGGATGATGGGCAGACCTTTTTTGTCCCAGATATTTAAGTAGTACTGTTTGTTCCAAACTTTGCAAAAGCCAGATATTTTTGGAGTACTATGTTTTTAAGAACATTAATTTTATTTTTTGGAAATTTCTAAACTCAATTTTTCTAATCTGGCAAAACTAAAAGAAAAACTAACTTATATATAGCCATTTATATAAGTTTTAAACGCAAAATAGTCCTATTTTATTTTGACAATTTCATTATAATCAACTTTCACATGTTGTTAATTTACTTTTATTAGTCAATCTACATAATTTGAGTAATTCAAAAAGGGAGAAAAACACAAATAGCCGCCCAAGTATCTATGTTACACAGATATAGTGTATAGTTGATGAACAATCACGACATAGTAAACATTATAGTGTATAATTGATGAATAATCATTACGTAATCTATATATAATCTATGTGTATATCTTATACACTAAATATAGGCCTAGATAACCATTTAATTTACCATGTTTAAAGGGATATAAATAAGATTAATTTGTACCTATTTTTACCCCTACAAATATGTGATTAGAATCAAAATTCTACAATTACTCAAATTAGATAGATTGACTAATAAAAGTAAACAACATGTGAAAATTAATTATAATGAAATTGTCAAAATAAATTAAAGTATGACTATTTTGAATTTAAAACTTATATGAATGGCTATTTGTATTTTTCTCCCTCAAAATTTGAAAAACAAAGTTATGCAAATGTCAAAAATATCTTTAAAAGCATGGTTTTTGCCTCTCCTCTTCTTTGAGCTCGTCCATTCATTGGGTTGGGTGATGTCCACCTTAGTGTTTTGAACAGTCAAAAAGAGGTAGCTATTAGAAGATGAAGATGAGGCTTTTAGTATTTCCTTCATTTTAATTTATTTGTCTTATTTTTTAAAATTTATTTAAAAAAAATATTATTTTTTTGATAACTCTTTAATTTTAATTTTTCACATGACATGTTTTGAATCATAAGATTAAAATATATTTTGGTACCTTTTACATATCTTTAGTCATTTAAGACTATAAGATTCAAAAGTCTTCTTTACTTCTTTAAACTATGTGCCAAGTCAAAACTAGCCAAACAAATTAAAACGAAAAAAAAATTATATTCCAAATAGGCAAGTATACCTGCTTCACATCAGTACCTTTAGTGACTAGTTTCCGCAACTTAGGTCAATAATGAGCTTTGCAATATGTTGTCCTCCAGCAGATAAGTACTCAAAACTTTTTATAATTTATTTTATTTTAATTTTAAAATTATTGGCACGTTATAACTTTGATATGTATGCATTTATTTGTTCCATGCATTCAAATTCTATTTCAGGCGGAAAATAGCCAAATTTACACTTGTATTATTTGAAATTAATAACCTATTTGCCAAACTTTCAAATTTTGCTTATTTGGATAAGTATTTAAAAGGTAACACTTTGAGAATTGTTAATCAATTTGAAAAATATTTTACCAATATTAGATATCGATCATCAATATATGCTTGGCCAAGGTTTTAAAACATCTGAACCGAATTCTTTCTGGTTAAAGAATTTTTTTCTAGTTACTCTGGAACAATTAGGAGATTCTCTAGAAGAAATACGGGGTTCTGCTTCTAGCGGCAACATGCTTGGTCCCGCTTATGGGGTCAAATCAATACGTTCTAAGAAGAAAGATTGGAATATCAATCTCATCGAGATCATCGATCTCATACCAAATCTCATCAATCGAATCACTTTTTCGAGAAATACGAGACATCTAAGTCATACAAGTAAAGAGATCTATTCATTGATAAGAAAAAGAAAAAACGTGAACATGGATTGGATTGATGAGAAATAGAATCCTGGGTCGCGAACAGTGATTCGATTGATGATGAAGAAGGAAAAGTCAAGCCAAACAGGAAGCGAACTCAAAGCGGGTCCGTCTGTCATGACTTCCAAAAAGAATAAAGGCTAGCTTCAAGAGAACAGCAACCATCCATTGCGAGAGAGATTTTTCTTTCTTTTATGAATGTTATAACTCCTAATTCTTTGATAGCGGACCTCTTCGAAGAAAAGTTAGCTTCTGCTATTGCTCAAAATGTTATTTTCCTAATTATTAGGCCAAACATCTCCTTTTTTTTTTTTTTTTGGCCAAACATCTCAACTTTCTAAAGTAAGCGTTTTTTTTATTGCAGCTTTAACTTCTCACGGCCAAAACAGGTTATAAGCAACTTTTAGTCCAAACCAAGTTTCAGTTCCAACCGTCCGTATATTTATCCATGTAGTACAAGATAAATCTTCTTTTGAACGATTTTTTCTTCCAAATGAGGCTAGCATGTTGAGAAATTTCGATTACGAAATAAAGAGAGTGAATTTTGAAATGTATATCTGACACGTATATATAATATATAAGAGTGAGCGAATTCGCTTTTTCAGATGTATTGGTAGTGGACTTACTTACGTGTGACATTTTACAATCGGAGAATGCTGCTATTGGTTATTTGGTCCCCTATTCAATTATTGTCACAATAAGATTAAACTATCAACGGCGAAATCAGAAATTTCACTAATTAAGAATATTCAAGAATTAATATATGCGTATGAAAAGTAATTCGTGATCTATTTATTTCGTATAATTTTCTCTATATAGAATATAATTTTTCGACGAAGGGTGTTCAACTGATCACTCTTTCATTGTATGTGGCTACGCCATGGTAATCCATTTATGCATAAGTTTTTCATTGTATATTTCTGGTTGTTTTTGGCTGTGTTTTCTGTGCCTGTGCTTTTAGTTTTCTCAGAAATGGATGGATCACTTTACATAGTGCTCTTATAATAAAGCCATAGATATTAGATTCTCTATGGGTGGCAGGTTAACGACCCATAATATTGCTTCTGCCGACCTCCATGTGTAGCCCTTACGTTTCGTGGTCCCTATAAAAAGCTCCATTTTTGGAAAGTCAAATACTTGTGATAAGGCGGGTCATAGAAAAGGACTGATTAGTTTTTAGGTTGGTAAACTTCTGAAGAATAGTGTATATGATTTCTTAGGAAAATTTCATATGGAATGAGGGTGTAAAGTGGAGATTTATAAAGCATAACACAAGTTAATTAACATTGTACCACACTTTTCGTTTGATGGTAGTGTAATCGAAGAGGCAAATCTGTATGGCATGTTGACTGTTGAGTAAAAGATTCAGTGTAGTTTAATTTGTTTTGACATTGTTATTTAATTTGTACTCATTTTTTAAAATTCACACATATTCCACTTTAGATATGTCGTAGTTGAAGTTAGGCTTGTCAAAATCAAACTTCAAATACAATGCTTGAAGATACATATGGATGAAGTTCAGTCATTTTTTCTAAAATGGTTGAACTTCAGTCATTTTTGCTTGATCTTCAGCCAACTAATTTTGTCCAAAGTTTATGCACATAATGATTGAAGTTCAAGCAAGCAAAAATGGTTGAAGTCAAGCAAAAATGACTGAAGTCCAGTCATATATGATTTTAATTTCAGGCAAAAATGACTGAAGTTCAATCATATATGGCTGAAGTTCAGGTCAAAAAAACTGAATTTCACTATTTTTGTTTGAACTTCGGGAAAAAATGACTTAAGTTCAAGCAAAAATAATTGAAGTGAGACAAAAATGATTGAACTAGGCAAAACTTAATGACTAAACTATAACTATATGTGCTTAAACTTCAGCCATTCGAAACTTCTGAAGTTAGACTTTATCAAAACTAACTTCAAATATCCTATGCCTGAAGCAATATACATGCAAAAACGAATATTGTAAATGACAACACTATATTCGGATATCTGCACATCGATCTCCACTGTGAGCCTAATCATACAATACATGTCACGAGTTTGGATCATAACGATACTGTTGTTTAGATAAGTCCAATATAGTCTCCTTGAGTCAAAATGTGTGTACCCGCAGCATAATCACCTAACATATGTAATGCACTACTGAGTGGTCCGTTTCTCTACCATTGGCATTATATTGTCGCATCAAGAGGCCTTTTCCATGGGATATGGACAGTTTCTTGAAATTATTTTAATTTTTTTTTTCAAAACCAAACTTTCCTTGAAATTTTTATTTTTTTTCGAAAATGCTTTGGAGAATAATTGTGTTTGATCTACATTTTAGTTTATTACAGCTCAAGTAATTATTGTGCGAGTCATTTATTAACTCGGCTCATTTTGGCCCTCTCAAATTGAACTCAACCCCCTCATTTGCCACCTCTAGATACGGTCACCCTCAAGGAGTCAATTTCATGTTTCAGTATGAGATACCGTTATTAATTGAGGCATCCACTAAAGTCATAATAATTCTTCATATCATTTTCGTAGAATATAATCAATTCCAAATGGAAGAGAGATCGATCAATTAACTACGTGATCAATTTGAGTTGCATATATTTCCCCCTAACATTATCCATTAAAGGATACTACATGGTTGTCTAGTTATTGAGATTGTTCCAAATGCTCAAACTATTTGTGCACAGTATATAGATTTGATCACTTGTCTATTTCAATCAAGTATGAATCTCATCACTCATGAATACTTGCATGGGAGTTATCTCATGAAACTAAATATATGTAATGGTGCTCATATTCAACTTTCATGGATTAACATATACTTCATGGACACAAAAGTCACCAATATAATAGTCAAAAAGCAACAATTAATAAAAGAGTATTCTACTATATATTTTTCATCATTTGATTTGATATAAAAAATTTGGTACATTTCCATTTTTATTTGCTTCTAACAAGCACGAGAAAATTAAAAACTTACCATCCTGAAAAAGCGTTATATTCAAGCAACTTGAAAAGCGCAATTGCTTCAATCAAAATTATTGTAAAAATAAGACACCCGGTGATTTTGAACTTTTGATCATGCATAACAATTTTTTCAAAAAAATAACCATTATGTCTATCGGGATAAGTTCTAATTGTAGTATGCATATAAGTTAGTTTTATTTATCAGGCAGGAGGATCGGGATATTTCAAAAAGTTACAGACCGTGAAGATAGTATAATGTGTTGTCTATTGGGCAGAAATTTCAGTTGTTGAACATAGGGGCAGATCTGGCCCTTGAGATATGGATTTACGAGATGTGTAATGTGTTGTATATGTGCATAGTCCATAGATATACTGGATACATCACAGATATACTGATAGATGCACTGGATAAATCAGTGCCCTCTCATATACAACCTCTTAGCGAGTGAGATACCTCTCAGATACAACCTCTTCGCGAGTGAGATACACTGTATCTTGATTAAAACAGGAGAGAGACGAGTGAGGAAAGACATGATCTGTAATTATTGGAAGTGTCATTACATAACGTAATTCCAGTATATATTATCGTGGTTTATGAAATTTCCACTTGCTCATAAGACCTCTATGGCTCTACTTATAAGTGTCGTTTCCAATCAATACTGTGTATTAGCACTTTCATGGGCCAATTTTTAGCCCATTCTGAAATTACACTTTGTCCACAAGTCATGATTTGTGGACAAGTAATCCACTAAGGTCCCTTCGGGGACATCCCATAAAAAAAGACAAGTAATCTACTAAGATCGATTGTAGAATTATTATTTCTTTCTTTCGAAACTAAAATGTAAGTTACATTACACTTTCATTTTTTTAGTTGCTATGACTGGTTATTTTCGATTATATTGAATTTCTTCTTGCACTTATTTGATTTGAGGGTAAAGAATTTTGTGGTGATCTTTATAAAGCTAAAAAGGACCAATAATTGGGTAAAGAAGAAAATATCATTAAGTTGATATAATTTTCATCAAATATTAATTGTTGGCCTCGACAATTGGCCCCCATGTATCATCTTGGAGATTTAATTAGCATAAAATAGAATTACTTTTTAATGTTTGTATAGAAAAATCATTCTCACGTTTTTTTTTGGGTCATTAGGGTTGGACGTTCGATCAGTTCGATTTTTATTTTGGTAAACATATTAACTAAAATCGAGCTGAAATAATTAATTTCATTTCAATTCGATTTTCACAATTTCGATTCGTTTTCCATTTGCATATCATCATATTGGACCTTACTAAGCTTTTAAAATTGGATTAATTTTTTAAAAAGTTAGGCTTTTGAAACCTGATTTTCTTGTTGACTAAAGAGTATCCTCATAAGCTGTAATACTACCCAATATGTTTAGAGTCTTGCAAGCAGCTAGAAAGTTTCAGTCAAAGATGTTTAGATAAAGTTTCGAGTGTTTTTTAAAGATTTTTTTGAAATTCGATGGAGAAGAAACGTACCATATATACATTCTAATACATATTGTAAACTATCATGTGTACATTCTTATATATGTATTATGAAGTACCACGTATACATTTTGATATATATTTTCCTTAATTAAATAATATACAGTTTGTGAATTAAAACAAATATACATTTAATTATAGATGTTATATAATAATATCTACATTCGAATATTCATATTGTGATGGACTAGACAAATTTTGAATATACATATTGTGAAAAATTAATTTGAATGAAATCATCTTTAATTATGTATACAAATGATAAGAATGTATACAATGTAAAGAGTGTACATGTATCATGTACATCGATCTTGTAATATAATAGATACATGATGTATTTGTGCATGAATGAATACAATGAATACAAATCGCTTGACAATGAAAGCGTATTAATAATACAACCGAATTGTCCCAATGAAATACAATGAATACACACGAATTGCATTCGTTGAGTAGAAACTATAATATAGCTACGAAATGCAAAAATACTACAAAATGTAGTCCTTTCTATTGTTCTATAATGTTTGAGGTCGTCGATGTTTGGTGTTAATTGATACTACTAATTATTGATGCTCGATTCTAACTTTGAGCATAAAAATTCGTAAAATAGACACACAAAAACATGATAGAGGGGGCAAAGAATAAAAATAAATATGATGGAAAGAAAAAAAGAGAGGATAAAAGCAATTATTAACAATCGATCAAGAAGGAACAAATTAGATTGTAGTTCAAAATCCCCAATATATAAATCTTGTTGTCCCTTAAATCAAAGTCGGAAAATTAGTTGATTCTTATATTAAATTCGAATATATTGGGAAAAGTTTCTCTATTTTCATAAAGGTAGAGTTACGGTTGCATATGTATTACCCTCCTAAGACTTTACTTGTGGAATTACACTGCATATGCTATTGTTAGTTGTAATAATAGCCTATTTGTTGGGAGACCAACAACTTATTTTAGGAATGTAAGATGGTTCGGTCAAACTTTTGAGAGAAAATAAGTAGCTTTTCTCCAAAAAGCTCTTAGAAGACTTTGAAAAAGTTTGGCCAAACTCTAATTGATGTTCGAAAGTACTTTTAAAAATTATTGCTCAAATACAAACTGTTTCTCACAAAAAAATACTTTTTCGAAAAGTATTTTTCAAAATAAATTGATTTTAAAAGCGTGTTCCTTTCGATTGGGCCTTCGAAGTTAGATCCTCAGGGGACTAGGTAGAAGTCGGCCCAAAGGTCCAGAGGTAAAAGCCCAAACTTTCATAAACAACAACTAATAGGAAATTAATGAGGCCTCTATATCAACATTTTGTCTAATTACAATTTGTATCAATACTTTTTAGGAAAAACTACATAAATAATCAAACATCCTTACCCTAATTACTAAATATCCCAATACTTTAAAATAATTATATTTATCCCATTAATTTAAAATTACACAGTTAAAAAACTGTATCCACCACAATCCCTAAAAAAGGGCCTAAAATCACTCAAGTTGTATCTAAAGGCAACGGCTGTTCTCTCTCTAATCGTTTTTCCCAAATCACGCCTTCAACCAAGGCTCCATCTTCCACACGATCTTCCTTCACTTTTCAAAAAAAATTGCCGCTTGCTGGATCAGAATCTTCCATTGTTGAGGCTGGTAAAATTCGATTTTCAACTTTTTAGGGTGCCTACAAGTATCCAAGTAGTTTTACACATTGGACATCATCCAACAATGTTGTACAATGAATCCAAGAACTGGTCGTCTATCCAAGCATTTGGACATGTATCCAATAGTAGTTACAATTTGGATGTGCATCCAACACTATTTATACCGTGTATCCAAGCTTTTATTCATCTACCAAAGATTAATTTCATGTCTTTCCCTGTATCCAATAGTAGTTAAACTTTGAATGTGTATCCAACACTATTTCTACAGTGTATCCAAGTTTTTATTCATCTACCAAAGATTAATTTCATGTCTTTCCCTGTATCCAATAGTAGTTAAAGTTTGGATGTGTATCCAACACTTTTCTACAATGTACCCAAGCTTTTATTCATCTACTAAAACTTAATTTCATGTCTTTCCCTGTATTCAATAGTAGCTAAACTTTTGATGTGTATCCAACACTATTTTTACAGTGTATCCAAGCTTTTATTTATCTATTGTTACCATGGATTCAAGTTTACAAACTCTGTTTTGCAAGATTAACGTTGATTAATCAAAGAAGAATAAGAGTTTTACTTCACAGTGCGTTTGAAATTTGAATTCTCCAGTTGTTTGTGGAGATGAGGATACTGCAGATGCATTTCAAAGTGATTGACGCGTGATTTACTCCTCATTAATTGTAAATCTGTTATTGCCTTTTAAAGCGCCCTAATAGTAATAGATTTACAATTAATGATTTACTCCTCATTAATTGTAAATATTTTATTTCCTTTTAAAGCATCATAATAGAAACAGATTTACCATTAATGAAGAGGTTATATGTATCCAGGATACACGAAAATACAAAGGATACACGCCTTTCCTTTTTTAAACTACCGGGGAAAATGTAATATTTTAAAGTAGTGGGATAAAACGTAATTAGGGACCAAACTACTGTGTTTTATGTTGTTTACACTACTTTTTATACCAATTGTATAATCTCGACATACAAATATAAATAGAGTAATCTCGGGGTACAAATACAAATCCATAAACTTTGGAATACAAATAAAAATCCATTAGAGTAATCTCGGCATACAAATACAAATCCATAAAATTTCGACATACAAATACAAATACAATTAAGTGTACCAATAATTTTAAATCATTTGACGCAAAATATAATTGAATTAAACGGTTGGTATGAAACTAATTTTTCCATTTCTCATTAAAGATAGGAATAAGAATTTGGTCAAGTTATCTCAAGTTAATGAACATGGACAGTAAAACAATCAAGATTCAGACTTCACATATATAGGCCCTACAATTGAGGAAATTTAATACACCACGAACCGCTGGGAACTGGTTAACAAAAAAGTAGTTGCAAATATTACTACTTCCTCCTTATATTCCCCACCTTTTTAACACCTAATTCCCCTCCAACAAGAAAAACACAAAAAAAACATTTTACATTTTCTCCTCTTTACCCTAATAATAATATTGTTTTTCTTGTTTTACACAAAATCATTTTTGTCCTACACATGCATTCATCATCATCTGGGCATCTTTCTTGATTGGAAATTTGCAACATTGTTGCATTGAACCTAGACATAATTTGAGATTGCTACTAAATTGGATTCTTGATTTGAAGGGTCAAATTTCATTTTTCAAAGTGTACTTTTTTGATGCCCCAGAAGAAAAGGCTAGGTAGTTACTTTAATCTCTCAGTGTCTCTCTTTATATCTGTCCTTTTCTTGATATCTTTTAGAAGTACTACCTTTTACTGTTTTAATAATGTTATTAATTAATTAGCACCTTAATTTTACACCTTTCTTTTAGTTTCTTGTTTGTTTAATTAGTTTAGTAGTAGGTATATTTGGCTATGTATGGAGTGTGACCAAAGTGGAGGACCTTATCTTCTTTGTTAGCATAGGGTACAATGTGCCATTCCACTATCAAGGGTATAAAAGAAATGGAAAGAAAATGTAAAGGATTATATTTTTATCAGTTACTTATTTCTTGTTAAGAGTGAAAAGAGGGGGGAAAAAGAAATTCTTTCTAATAACTTGTTGGGATGGAGAGTAGAGATGAAAAAAGGGAGTAATTTTAAGCTAAGAAATTCATCATGCAATTAATAACTTGTAATGTAATTGCAGAAAATAGTTGTGTCACCTTACAAAACTATTTTGTACTTTATTCTTTCTTTATGTGAATTCATGCTTATATATTAGTTTATGCAAAAAATCAGCTAAGTTCAACATGACAAGGTGTAAAAGGACCTTTCTAAAATGTCCACATCAAATGGACTTTCTTTTTTATACTTCTATTTCTGACCTTAGAAAAAGAGAAACATCACTAGTTTTGAAGTTCTGAAAACCACAGTGTAATAAAACTATGCACTAAGCTCCCGCTATTCATGGAATCGGAGAAGGACTAGACCACTTTGAATTTATTGTATTGCTAAATGTTGACCAGATAGAAAATAGTATATCCCTTGAAATGTTTAGCTGCTACTTTTTCAGTTTTGGTTGTCAATCTTGTCTTTTAAATCTATCTTATTGAATGTGCTTTCTAGAAATAATAACAATCATTCAAACTTCCAAATTCTCAGTATTAGTATATCAATGGTTGTGGACATGTTAGCTTCCAACACCCGTATGTACTGATCCCAAAGTGATAAAGAATCGTGCTTAATTGCATATGCCATTAACCCTTTCCGCGAGATGGTAAAGCTTGATGGTAGCATACTATCTTATAATGTATATAAGTGACAAGAAAGAACTTTCCGAGGTACTGTAAAGTACAAGAATGTTTCAAAGTTATTTTATAGTAATATAGCTATCCTTAAGTTCCTGCATGCGTGTAATTTGAGTACATGTCAAAAATAGAGAACATGAGAGGAACTGAAGAATGAGTCTCAGTTCATTGATCCAAATACATAAGAATACATCGGTATTTATACACGAGAAACAAGAGATGAAAGGAAGTAAAATATTCTAAACTTAATGTAAATCCTACAAAATATTCTACAACTAATGCTACACAATATTCTACACTAAATGTAGTATCTTGAATATCTCTTACATATTTACCATATCGTGAATATCTTAATGTAGATTCTACAAGATATTCTACGATAACAGTGTATTGTCATTGATCCTTCTTTAGGGCCTTGATTTTTTTTTTCTATCGTCTTTCTCAAATTAGTGGCTCTCAAGTTTTAGAGGGTGTAGCACTGAATAATGCTAAGATTGTTGGAGTATTTGTTTAGTAGTTGGGTAGAAGCTAATTAATTTGACGCATTTGTTGATTTGGCTCAATAATAAGCTTGTATTGGAACTTATAAATGCATTCTGTTGATCTGTCTCCGTGACAAGCTTGTGTTGGAACTTAGTATTTCTCTTACTGATGTATTAGAAATTATATCACCTGTGTTACAGGTGAATTAGTCCATTCTAATCTAAGATGGGTCGATCTAGCGTTGAGGCAATAGAAACAAAAGAAATGGACTACCGAAGTTTATCATCCTCGGAACAAGCACCATATATGCACAAGGTTGGAGTCCCACCGAAACAGAACCTATTGGATGAATTTAAGTCTACTGTAAAGGAAACATTGTTTGCAGATGATCCTCTACGCCCCTTTAAGGATCAGCCAAGGTCTCGGAAGTTTGTCCTTGGTTTGCAGGCTGTATTTCCCATACTAGATTGGGGTAGAAGCTATAATGTTTCCAAATTCAGAGGCGATCTTATTGCTGGTCTGACTATTGCAAGTCTCTGCATTCCTCAGGTATAGAGCATACAAAGAGGACTTGTGTAAATCAATTGAAGTTTGTAGTTTTATTTTTGATGAATTTGACCATATTGCAATTGGTTTAACAGGACATTGGATATTCAAAGCTTGCAAACTTAGCTCCTCAGTATGGGCTATGTAAGTTTCCGGTTTTCTATTTAGTACATTTTAGTATAGTATTAAAAGAGCCTTTCTCATACATGTTTTTCTTTAAATTTATCAGACTCCAGTTTTGTTCCGCCTTTGATTTATGCCTTCATGGGTAGCTCGAGAGATATAGCCATAGGACCTGTTGCTGTTGTATCACTATTGCTAGGGTCTCTCCTCAGTAGTGAAATCGATCCAACGACAAATCCAATTGAATACAGGAGGCTTGCATTTACAGCTACTTTTTTTGCTGGCATTACCCAAGCTACTCTTGGAATCCTAAGGTATATAAGAATTTCTAAGATTAAGAGCTTGTAGTTGTACCCTTATATTTCGATTTTCTTCATCTCGTTTTGATGCGAAAAAATTATTGCATTCTTTTTCCTTTATGACTTTCCAACAAACAGCTAGTTTTAACTATTGCTTTGCTTCCTTTTCAGATTGGGATTTTTAATCGACTTCCTATCACATGCTGCTATTGTTGGTTTCATGGGTGGTGCGGCCATTACAATTGCCCTCCAGCAACTTAAAGGTTTTCTAGGCATCAAGAAGTTTACTAAGGAAACTGATATCATTTCGGTGATGAAATCAGTATGGCGTTCAGCCCACCATGGGGTAAGTTATCTTGTCCTTCTATGCATCCTTTCTAAGAGGTTTTATCTGGCAGAGACGATAATAATAACACCTTTTTTATACTCAACAAACTTGCAGTGGAACTGGCCAACGATTCTCATTGGAGCAATCTTTTTAACTTTCCTTTTGTTCGCGAAGTACGCTGTAAGATTTCTAACTTTTGTCTATAACTGAACCTAAAGTACTTGGTAGCTTCTTTTCGATTCTTAAATGATTTTGAAAATCAGGGAAAGAGGCACAAAAAGCTCTTTTGGGTACCTGCAATTGCTCCTCTGATCTCTGTCGTTCTTTCCACCTTCTTTGTCTACATAACCCATGCTGAAAAAAAAGGAGTCGAGATTGTAAGTGCTTAATTTAGTTGGCATTGTTTAACTTTTTTCTTGTGTAAGTTTCTGGTATCATTCAGCTTGAACACAGTGAAATAATATTTCAAGCAATTCTGTAATGACCTTACCAGGTGAGACACATTGAGAAAGGAATCAATCCTCCTTCTGTCAGGGAAATATATTTCACCGGTGATTATCTCCTAAAAGGAATTAGGATTGGTATTGTATCTGGCATGATTGCTTTGACGGTAAGAAAGTTGGTTAATTAAATGTTGAAACAGGGCAAGACTTTTAGGTTCTTCTACTCAATTGCGATATTCTATCTTCTCATTCATAGGAAGCTGTTGCAATTGGAAGATCATTTGCTTCAATGAAGGACTATCAGTTGGACGGAAACAAAGAAATGGTGGCACTTGGAACAATGAATGTCGTTGGCTCCATGACATCATGCTATGTGACAACAGGTAGAAAAAATGAATAAAAGTACTAATAAAAGATATAACAATCGCTTCAAATCAAATGTTGATTGATCTGATAATGTGTTACTTCATGTTTTATAATCAAGGCAAACAAATACTCCAAGTACTTCTTTTCTCTTGGCATTCTGCAACTAGTTGATCAATTCACTCTTGCAGGTTCCTTCTCTCGTTCAGCAGTAAATTGCATGTCTGGCTGCCAAACTGCAGTTTCCAACATTGTCATGTCTGTTATTGTGTTCCTGACATTGTTGTTCATAACCCCTCTTTTTGAGTACACTCCGAATGCAATCCTCTCTGCCATCATTATCTCTGCTGTCATTGGATTAGTAGACTATGAAGCAACAATTTTGATTTGGAAGATCGACAAATTTGATTTTGTTGCTTGTATGGGAGCATTTTTCGGTGTGGTTTTCGCCTCTGTTGAGATAGGTCTTATAGTTGCTGTAAGTATTTCTCTCAGCAAGGCTTAACAATTTCATTACGGAAAAGCCACGATAGTTGATTGGATCTCGTTGGCTTTATTGTCAAATAGGTCTCAATATCATTTGCTAAGATTCTCCTCCAAGTCACAAGGCCCCGAACAGCTCTTCTTGGCAAGATCCCTAGGACAAATGTATATAGGAACATTGAACAATATCCCGAGGCAACACAAGTTCCTGGTGTACTAATTGTGAGAGTTGATTCTGCTATTTACTTTTCAAATTCTAACTACTTGAGAGAGAGGTAAGACATTATTTCCTCTATCTTTAATCAGAGTGGATATGATGTTATTTCAATTTTTAACGGATACCATGATATATAACATGAATTAATTCTTGCTTCATATTGGCCTTAAAAGACTCTCTAAATAATGAACTTGTTTTCCAGGATATTGAGATGGCTAACGGATGAGGACGAGCAACTAGAATCCATTAACCAACCTAAAATTCAGTTCTTGATAGTTGACATGTCACGTAAGTGGAGAAAATGGTTATCTTTGTCTTTAAATATTTCAAGCAAGTATGATAGCCATTGAAGCAAATGACGCTTATCTCTCGTATTTCTTCACTTACTCTTTGCAGCTGTGACTGACATTGACACTAGCGGCATTCATGCCTTTGAAGAGTTGCACAGAAGTCTACATAAGAGAGAAGTTCAGGTAATTTTCATAAACCTGATAATCTATCCCCAAACATAGTATCTGAACTAAAACTAAAATCACATGTTTTGTGTGTGTGCGCGCGTGTGTGAACAGTTAGTTCTCTCAAATCCCGGAAGAGTAGTGGTTGACAAGCTGCATGCATCTGATCTCGTGAACCAAATTGGCGAGGACAAGATCTTTCTCACCGTATCAGATGCTGTTCTGACCTGTTCCTCAAAGCCCCCAAAGTCCCCTGAAGACGCAGTCTAACGTTGTAAATATAATACAATCATGGAAACTCACCTATGCTTGGATGTCTAGACATATCCTAGAGAGGTAGTCTAACGTCGACTTGGAGAGAGAAAAATCAGCCGAGACAACAAACTTGCATATATTGTTAATGTAGAGTGAATAAAAGTGATGGGCATTCTAATCCAGAAGCAGAAAATGGTCCATAAGCCAATTGTTGTAATAATGCTGCTGTTGGGTTGTTAAAGTTGTCTATATGTTAGATTTGTTAGCTACCTTTGGAATTGTATAGTTCAAAACTTTCTTCTCAATTAGGTTTCTGCTGAAGTTAAGCAATGTTGAACTTACCAGGAATATATGTATGTGATTCCAGTATACCATTCACCAAAAATGGTATACTTAAGGATGTGTGTGTCAATGAATCAATTAACTTCTCCTGAATCCAAATTTAATTGGAGTTAGTTGTATGAATCCTTTGTAAAGTTACATTCTATTCAAGGGTAAGGGCAGCCCGGTGCACAAAGCATTCCGCGATCAGCAGGTTTTACGGGAAGGACCGCACCGCGAGGGGTTTGATGTACACAACCTACTTTGTAAAGCTTACATTCTATTCAAGGTGTATTTCATTCAAATACGAACTGATTTGGGAAAATGGAAGAGTTGCAAGCTTGCAATATTATCCTACGAGTGATGTGTTAACATTAATGACCTTATTATTACAAAAACAAAATTCAAAAGTAACTTTAGTACATAATTTTCATGAGTTGAATGATCATCGTAATCACACGGATTACCTAATTTTAAGAAAACCAATTTTGGACAATTACGATATTTTGAGGTGGATCCAGAATTTGAACCTTATTGATTCCCCATGATCTCAAGTTAAAAAGAAAAAGAGAGGCAAACTAAATATTTGTGTGGTTTTTTGAAAGAAAAAAAAAAGAAAGAAAGAAAGATAAACATGTTGATTATGGTGCCTAACCTATTGAATTTATGGAATTTTAGCAACTTTGACTGGCTAGCTACCTGAACTTTCACCTTGTTGGTGAGGGTTTGCTAAAAAAAAACAATTGAATTTGGTTAAAAAAATATTCTTCTTTCATCTATTAGATTAAAAAATGCTCTTAACGTTATATTTTCTTGGCTTAAAAATATCCCTAGTGTATTGAATTTGGCTAAAAAGAATACCCCTTCCATCAATTACCAAAATTGCCCTCAATACATTACTGATATTTATGAAAATTGTATTAAAGTTTCAATCAACTTAGATAACTTATAACTTTTTGAACAAGACAAGATTTGTCAATCCAATAGAACTTATAAAAAGTGCAGTTTGGTGTTCTAAGTTCCAACTATGCGATGGATTCAAAGAAGAATCGGACCACAAGAATCTCTTTTACGTAGCTTTACCCTATGAAAGATTATTTTCACGACTCAACCAATAAAACTTGTGAAAACTTATACTATAACTTTTCATTTTACCTTTAGACTGTGCCGCTTTACTCATTTTTAGGAGAAAGTAAAATAATCAGTACAAAAGGGGTTTATCAGTTTTGTGTACAAATCGTCAAATCCTACAACCAAAAGCCCCCAATAATGGCTTTGCTACCTGCATTCCGCCATCTCCTTACCCACCTACGCTCCCCCTTTCCCCCACCAGCCACTTCCATAGCCTTTACCATCTTCCCAAAATTGTCAATCCCAATTCACACAACACTCTCCTCGCTCTTCCCTCTTTCTTCTTCCCAATCCAGTACCAAACCTCATGCTACTTCTAAAGGTAACTCCTTTCATCTTCCTACATACCCATTTTGCTTAAAAGAACTAGTTTTATAATGCTAATGTTTCAATCTACAACAACAATAACATACCCAGTGTAATTCCGCAAGTGGTGTCGGGGAGGGCATGATATAATAGTATTCTAGTGTTGAAAGAATTGGTTGTTAATGCTAAAGATTCAATCTTTTATTGCATATAGTACTCTAGTGCTGAAAGAATCGATTTTTAATGCTAAAATTTCTATCTTGCTATTGCAGAGAATACTGTGGTGCTGAGAGAATTGTTTTTTAACGCGAAAGATTCATTCTTTTAATTGCAGAGAGTACTCTAGTACTAAAAATAATGGGTTTTAGTGCTAAAATTTCAATCTTCCTGTTGCGCAGAATACTATGGTGATGAAATAATTGGTTTTTAGTGCTAAAGATTCAATCTTTTTATTGTAGAGAGTACTCTAGTACTGAAAAGAATTGGTTTTTAGTGCTAAAGTTTCAATCTTTTTGTTGTACAGAGTACTCTAGTACTGAAAAAAATTGGTTTTTAGTGCTAAAGTTTCAATCTTTCTGTTGCAGAGAATACTATGGTGCTGAAAGAATTGATTTTTACCAGCTAAATTTTCAATCTTTTTATTGCAGAGAATAATGTGGTTCTTAAAGAATTGGGTTTTAATGCTGAAGTTTCAATTTTCTTTTATTGTGTAGAATACTCTGGTGCTGAAAGAATTGGTTTTAATGCTAAAGTTTCAATGTCTTTTACTTTTTTTTATTGCAGAGAGTAGCACTCTGGTGCTGAAGCAAGATGAGAGGTTATTGGGGTCTGGTACAGTGAGCCCTCTTGACCCAGCTGTGAATACTAGCACCATTGCTGCTATTGTCACTTCTTTGGGTGGTCCAGCAGCTGCAGTTGGGATTATTCGGTTATCTGGTCCATCTGCAGTGCCTATAGTTGGTCGTGTATTTCATCCCAAGGTGAAAAAGAAGAAAAGGAGTTCTTCTGAGTGGAGGCCTAAGAGCCATGTTGTAGAGTATGGTGTTGTTTCTGACTCTCATGGGAATGTGATTGATGAGGTATAATCTGAAACTCTAGATTTTCCCTTCTTGTTGGTGCATCTGTTCTTCAGTTTGGACATGTAAATTGTACTATATTGGAGATTTTGAGAGTTCGGTGCCTTTGTTGCTTCGTATCTAATTTAGCCGTTGCGACGTCTCCTTACTTTTCTAGTACTTTTATCTGTTCTTATTAAGTTCATATGTGCGGGGAATTAGGTCTTCCTTTAATTCTATCAGAACCCGGTAGATAAGGTGAGGGAAAGGTGTCTATAGAATGAAAAAGAGAGTCTATTTCAGGGCATTAGTGGCAACATATGTTTCATGCCTTTAGCTTGAAGAAATATAGAGACACTAAACTAATTAATTGGAAGTCATGGTTAATAGTTTCAATATTTTTATTTTTCTTCTCTCTAAATTCCTTTTTCTTTTCTTTTTCTTGCTTAGGTTCTGGTGGTTCCTATGCTGGCCCCAAAGTCATACACTAGAGAAGATGTGATAGAGCTTCAGTGTCATGGAAGTGACGTGTGTCTTCAACGTGTTTTGAGGGTTTGTCTGGAGGCTGGTGCGAGGCTCGCGGAGCCAGGTTAGCTTCATCCTTGTATTCTTTAATCGACTGTTTTGATGTCTAGACTTGCAGCAGCTAAGGTTTTGGTGAGAATTGGTCTCTGACTCTCTATAGTTTGAAAACTGTTTTGAAGATTCATTTGTCTGTACACCATTCTATAGTTCCATTGCATTGACTTGTCAAAGCTTTAGTTACTAGGCCAATTCACGGCAACTGTCACCTTTTCCTGTGCAGCAATAAAATAGGTGAGAGTCTTTCTACTCCAACTCACCTCTTTTTATGTTCTCACTTGTACTAGGCGAGTTCACTCTCCGCGCCTTCTTAAATGGTCGTTTGGATCTTTCTCAAGCTGAGAATGTGGAAAAGTTAATATCAGCCAAGTCAGTGGCTGCTGCAGATGCTGCATTGGCAGGAATTGAGGTGTTCACCTGTATAAAATCACTTTTTAATTACAAGAGTTGTTGACCCTTCGATACATCAATAAGGGCAAAAACAGCACCATGTTCTATTTTGTTTGCCTTTATCTTAGTGATGGGGAATGATGCTGAATGATGTGTTCCTTTTGTCAGGGTGGCTTTTCTTCTTTGGTCAAATCACTAAGAATTCAGTGTATGGAGTTGCTAACTGAAATTGAGGCTCGTCTTGACTTCGACGACGAAATGCCACCCCTTGATCTGAATCTTATTATGGACAAAATATATGGGATGCTGCATGATCTGGATAATGCACTGGAAACTGCCAACTATGACAAGCTTCTGCAGTCAGGACTACAGGTTTTACATTGCACTAAGACAGACCAAGTTCTTATACAAGGCTATTGGATGTTTTTCCTGAGAACTAATTATTAAACCGAAAAGGAGAAAGAAACAACGGACAAGTGTCTTAAATTTGTCATTGAATTTGAGAATAGCTTAAAGCACATCTAGCTGGCTGTCCAAAGAATGGCCTATTTTATGTTTCCCTGCTTTCAACTAATAATTAAGATAACATGATTTTTATGAATATCTTGCAGATTGCAATTGTTGGTCGACCAAATGTTGGGAAATCAAGCCTTCTTAATGCATGGAGCAAAGTATGTTCCAACAATATACCCATTATTTACCATCTCATCCTTGATCCTTGTACTTATTATTTCCCAGAATAGTTATCACTACTTCTCTTAACAGTGGCATAGACTTTTAAATCAGCAACTAAATCTGAAACAAAATGTAGACCAGTAAATAGAAATCTCACCTGTGACTGAAAACCTATACTAAGAACTTCCATGCAATGGCCAGCTCCCAGTTCTTATAATTTGCATATAGGATGTGACTTGCACCATTAGCTCTAGTTGAGACATTTCCTAGGGTCCATTGCAGAACACTTTCATCACTTTGCTTATTGCTAGAGACCAAATTTTACCTTTTGGTGTAGAAAGTATATATAGTGGCTGAATTTTTTAGTTTCACAATCTATATTATATACTAGCCAGCAATAGGTTATGCTAGACTCAATTTATCACGGTGAATTTATCTACAAGCCACACTTCAGAACTTCTTCCCAAACCTGCAACTTTAGGACAGTTTAAAAAAATAATGAGCCATTTCAATCCCCTAATTTAATTCCCGCCTTTTCAATTTGTTTGTCTGACTTTCCTTTTTAGTCCGTTTCAAAAAATAATGTCTCTTTCCATTTTGACAATTCTTTAATTCTAACTTCTACATGACATGTTTAAGACCACAAGATTAAAGGGCATTTTGGTACATTCTACGCATTTTTAATTTAAGAGCACAAGATTCAAAAGTCTTCTTTACTTTCTTAAATTCCGTACCAAGTCAAAACCAGACAAACAAATTGAAACAGAGGGAGTAATTGTCTACCTTAAATTGTCTCATAATATGAAATAACTTTGTCCCTGACATTGCAAGTTATTTTCCTCTACAAGTATTGCAACTCTTATTGCGTTCCACTTGCTTCTACAAACATATAAACATGATTGTTGATCTTTACTCTATCAAACCCCTACTACTACTAGTAACAAGACCAAAAATAATTATTAAATGTTTTTCATGACAGATTTTCCTCAAAAATATTAAGTCATTTTAAGCACACTCCCCCATTCTTTAGAATTTCTCTAGTCTAAAGTGTGCTTCCTGTGCTATTATCTTACTTGCATTCATTTCTAATCACGTGCCTTATATTAGCGTGCAGACTGATAGAGCAATAGTTACGAATATTGCTGGTACCACACGGGATGTTGTAGAAGCCAATGTTTCTGTTCGTGGTGTTCCTGTTACCCTTCTTGATACTGCGGGAATCAGGGAGACTGATGATGTTGTGGAAAAAATTGGTAAGACCTTTCTATTTGCCAAGTTTATATCATTTCGAATGTTGACTGGAGCCTGCCATTTATCTGTTGAAATTTTGGTCATTGAACAGATAAACCATTTAGCCAACCAGATTATTTTTTTTGAGAAGGAATGAATCAAATTCTATTTACCCTTGAAAGGCGTTCTATCAGCTCTTATACACAGATAAAGTGTTCCTGAAAAGTTATGGTTCTCTTTTTTTGTTGTTGCTTTTGGGATCTATTCCGGAGTCGGATGGCTCAATACTTCTTATAACATTTAAGTGTATTTCTGTCATTGCTACATCAGTTTTCTCATCTAACTTGTGGAATTTAGCATTTAGATCGGAAACAAAACTTCATTTTTAGAGTTCACTCATGATTGTGTCTCCAAAGAATTGCAAATCTGTATGCACTCTGTCAGAGTTATATCAACCCTTGCATAAACATTCTTCTGTTGAATCTCCAGTCAAAGTTCTTGGTGAACATAGTCACCACCCAATGATGGTTCCTTGTTATGTTACCTCAGCACTATATTTCTTGAACTCTAATTAATGATATTGTTTCCTAGTATCCTTTTTTTTCCATCGATGAAATTAGAGATGAACTATCTGTGTTAGGTTTCTATTTTATTTGATTCTCCTAGCATTCTGTTCACAGGTGTAGAAAGATCTGAAGCTGTTGCCAGAAATGCTGATGTCGTAATAATGACCATAAATGCAGCAGAGGGGTGGAGACCGGAGGATACAAAGCTCCTTGAGAGACTCCAAAGGAATCAGGTTTATAAGCTATTCCATTCATGTTAGTTATCTTTGGATATGAAATAGTATCTCTATGAAGTATTTGTTTCTTCCCTAATCTAAACTTCTATAATCTGTTATCCGTTAAGTTGAACTAGACATTTTGGCTTTATTTTGTCTTGTTATCATTGGTTTCCATTAATTTAAATTTGTCAAAGAAAGTCTAGTATGAATATTTTTTTCATCTGCTGGAAGTTGGTGGGCTCTATATTGTGCTGCCAATGAAGATCCAAAGTTATCATCTGTAAGCTGGAGACTACTAGTGCCTTCTTAAACGTAAAGAGTCACCTAAAGATGGGACATGGAGAATGGGAGTAGGTACAGTTAAGAAAGTTGCCCAGTTCAGTGTTTGAGTTGCTGCAAGTGGGTATTGCATTTTGAAGTATCAGTCTATTATAAGAAAATACTGAAACAGGATCATATGGAGGTATTGTGTTATGTTCATATCTAAGCAAGAAGTGTGTACTATAATGCAATGTCTTCAAGGAATAAGAAAGATGCAAGGTGTCTCATTCTGAACTTGATAAAAGTATTTTACATTGTTGAATGACAAATTAAAAAAGAAGTGGAATTGAAAGGAGGAGCTTAAGGAAGATTCACTATTTTTTCAAATTATAGGGAGCTCTGCCGGAGATGAAGGGAGATAGAAGAGCTGAATGAATAATGCTTTTTAGCTTCCTCTGTCTAAAGAAGACCAAAAGAAGAGTCTAGTGCTCATATTGAATGGCCTTTGTCCTTTATATGCCAGTTCTTGATATCATACAAGTTTCAGCTCTGCCCCACACCTGAAATAAGGGCCTAGGCAAATGAGGCACCTTTCCACGTATCGATATCCAACTTGAACCCCAGTATGTAAGATAGACCTAGGCTATTAGCGGAATCTATGGTTACTTATATCACATGTCCTATAGAGTTTTAGTAGCAGTCTAACAGAAATGTGTTGAAAAACTTGTTCTGATTGATTTAACATTTGCTTCTTTGAAGTAAGAAGTTTGTGATTTGTGTCTAGAGAACTCCATCTTTCTTCATAGAACAGAATGACATGGAAAACTTTCTTCCTTCTCCTTTATCATTGAACTTTTAGAAGAAAGTCTCTGTAATGACTTAGCTTCTGTTTTCCATTACTGTTAGACAGCTCAGTTGATTCTTGTTTCTGTAGCTCTGTTATTGTTTTCTAGTATTAGGAGAAACATTTGACATTAACTTTATTCGTATAGTTTCAGACTGCGTCGGGATGTAGCTCTCCATTGATTCTGGTAATCAACAAAATAGACTGTGCTCCGTCCGACTCTTATGAATGGGTTAATACATGTGGCTTCGCCTTCAACAAGCACATTCCAACATGTGCTGTCAATGGTCAAGGGATTCAAGAACTTGAGGCAGCAATAATAGAAATTATGGGTCTCAATAAGATCCCTGTCGGTGGTCGTAGATGGACAGTCAACCAGGTTAGCTTCCTGATCATCTTTTTCTCTCTGAGTGCATAATGTAGAGCCATGTTTTGACATTGTTACATAGACTTGTGCTAGTAAAAAGAGAATAGAGAATGGCTTAATACTATGTAAAAGGAAAGATGAGAATGCTGATTTATTGCTAGTGATTTTGTCTGTTTGCCTCCAAATGTCTTGTCAAATGTCCAACCGAACTGGCCTACTAAGAAACTTAGAATTGCTTGGGAAATCCCTCAAACTGTATCACTAGTTGCCCTGGGAATCTATTATTTATATTTTATAGTCTAAAAGACATGTTATAGCCAACTTTTGATGCCGTGCACTGTTGTTCCGTTTCAAATTTTGGGTTGAGTCCCTATTTTCCACTTGCTGTCTATTGTCAAAAAGTTATTGTTTGGGCAATCATCTAGCCGTCTCACTGCGACCTAGAGTATTGTATCTTTACTCTTCACTAAAAGTACTGTACTTTTATTTTTATACTGTTTTTTTAGGTTTTATCGTCTTCTACAAAGTCATCTTTTTAGGCAGCTTATCCTTTGTTTAAAGTCCATTCATAATTTCACGGCTTTAGTAAGAAATACCATTCTTCACTAAACTTTAGCTTTTTCCGGTTTTATAATTTCCAGAGACAATGTGAGCAGCTTATTCGAACAAAGGAGGCTTTCGTGAGATTGAAGTCGTCAATTGAGGAAGATATGCCCTTTGATTTCTGGACAATAGACCTTAGAGAAGCTGCTTTGGCCCTTGGACAAATCAGTGGAGAAGATATCTCTGAAGAAATATTGTCCAACATATTTGGTAAATTCTGTATTGGGAAATAGTACACACTGAAATTCTGCTACTACTATGTAATGACTATTTCAACGAACCACACGTATCAATTATCGATGCATACACAACACATTCAGTATGAAAAAACTCGAAAGTTGGTGATATAAAATTGTCTTTGAGATGACACTTAGTTTGTAGAAAGCCTCAACTTTATTGTTGTAACTTTCTATCAATTATTAATGCATACACAATACATTCAGTATGAAAAAACTCGAATGTTGGTCATATGAAATTGTCTCTTTGAGATGACACTTTAGTTTGTCGAAAGCCTTAACTTTATTGTTGTAACTTTCCTTGAGGGAAAAAGGGACATCATTTGACATTATAAGTTACAAGAATTAGATAACAAAATAGCAGACATTAGCCGGAGAGGCCGGCAACATGTGAAAGCAAAGAGCCATGTAAATTATATATAAGGCCACATTATCACATAGAAAGTAGGTAATTTACATCATAACTTTGTAAATATGTGTTTCAGTGTGAAGAGAGAATTGACAAAGGAAGAATTGAAAGAGAGGAAGAAGAGAAAGAAGGAAAAGGAAAGGAAAGAAGAGGAAAAGAAAGAAAAGGAAAGGGAGGAGGAGGAGGAAAAAGAAGAGAGAAAAAGGAAACAAAAGGAGAAGAAAAAACTTGAAGAAAAAAAGCTCAAGGAAAAGAAAGAAAAAGATAAGCAAAAGACCAAGAGGAAAAAATGAGATATGGAAATTGATTAATTCTCATTTGTTTTAGCATTGCTGGACAGAGTTACCTAGTATCTGTTGCTGGAAGGAGGTGGCAGGTATCCCATGAAATTAGTCGAAGTGTGCGCAAACTGACTCCATGGTTATCGAAAAATTTAATTCTTGTTCATCTGTTTTTTTTTCTTTTCCTTTCCTTTCTAGGTGAAATCTTTTGTGATAGAAGCAATTTGTTGTTTGTATGAAATTGTTTTCCATTTTTTTTTTCTGATATGAATGTGGAAATGTGTCATGCTAGATGTGGATTCACTGTGCAATTAAACATATTATGAATTTGTGACTTTGAAGTTCTTTGTTTGGAAATAAACGGAAGTGAGAAAGTATACACGTTCGTTAAAAATTCATATGGAAAAGAAAAAAATTGAAAAATTATCAAGTTATTTTTATATATGTTTTGCAAATAATGTTTGCCTTTTATTTTACTTCAAAAACAAGAGGGGCGTCTTTTAAAATAATATCTACACACACATTCTATCAATAATAAGGCAAGTAAACAAATGTATTATCATTAATAAAATAAAAATCGAAAAAATTAAACAAGTAAGCAAGTGAGCAAAAATTCATTAGTTACTCCTCACTAGTAAAATTGTGACTCCTATTTTTATAGGTGCAATATTATTTATACAAATATAATTCTAGAATAGTTCTTAATCTTTGAAACCACAGAAAAAATGTAAAATCAGAGTGTTTTTTTTTTCTCATATAAAATACGAAGGTTATTTTTACTT
The DNA here is from genome assembly GCA_003996215.1 of Jaltomata sinuosa. Lineage (NCBI taxonomy): Eukaryota > Viridiplantae > Streptophyta > Magnoliopsida > Solanales > Solanaceae > Jaltomata > Jaltomata sinuosa. Next base: position 49,116 of record QJPP01002944.1, read on the forward strand.
CGGTTTGATTTGGTTTTTCTTGAACACTCTTATGTGGGAGAGCATTTAATTCACTTTTGGGCTTTCATTAGTTTGGTTCGTAGCTAACGTTTAGACATGTGATTTCAATACCAAATTCTCAAAAATCCAAATCATGATTTCAACCTTTTTAAATAAAAAATTTGACCCATAAATTTGTATGTTGTAAAAAAAAGGCTCATTATTTTAAATTTTGTAAAAAAAGACTCGTACTTGGCGTTTAAATAAAATTCCAAATTCTCAAAAATCCAAATCATGATTTCAACCTTTTTAAATAGAAAATTTGACCCATAAATTTGTATTTTGTAAAAAAAAAGGCGCATTATTTTAAATTTTGTAAAAAAATCGAAATCATGATTTCAAATTAGCGTTTGGACATGTGATTTGGGCTCATGAAATAAAATCCCAAATTCTCAAAAATCCAAATCATGATTTCAACCTTTTTAAATAAAAAATTTGACCCATAAATTTATATTTTGTAAAAAAAAAGGCGCATTATTTTAAATTTTGTAAAAAAAGACTCGTGCTCGGCATGGAGAGACTGTTTGTATCATGTGAAAGGATTATATTAAAGAATAACTAGTGAATCTTTATAAAATATGTGTATTTAAAAGTTTGTAATCGCAAAAAATTATTTATAAAAAGACCATAGAGATATGTATTTTGTCAATGTGGTATCTTAGGATATTCCGATATCTTATTTATGAAATGTTCATTTGGTAAGATTGGGAAAAAATTTGATAGGTTTTACAACTGTGGGGTTTTCATGTTTATGAAAAGAATTCAATTGAAAAATTCAAATTGCATGTCCAAACAAAACTTTAATTCCATATCGTTTGATTTCGTATCGCATGTCCAAACTGGCCCTTAGAATAATCGCTAGACGTGTTATAGGATTCTCTGTTAAATATTAGCATAACAGCGCCCATGGCCTAATGGATAAGGCGCTTGACTTCTAATCAAGCGATTGTGGGTTCGAGTCCCACTGGGCGTGTATTTTGAAATTACTTTTTAGTGAATAATTTATCATTTTTTCAGAGTTTTATTAGAAGATCAAAAAAAAATTCCTTTTCTAAAAAAGACGATTTATCGGGTTCTTTAAATGAATTTCTTAATACAAATACAAATAGCAGTGTCTAAATAGGGCACCATGAAACTTTGAGTGTCTCAATTTAGTAATTTATGAAGCTCTTTGACAGAACAATGCTAGACTTTTCATAGTTCCTACAATTAAAAACAAACTTGACCCCTTGCTACGTTTTTTTGGTTTCTTACAAGCATAAACTTGGCAATTAATGGTACTGTGTAATTTCTGAATCATTAGTTTTCTTAACAAGACACAGACATCGCGAATACTAACTTCAATTGATGGTAACTCGTCAAATGCAATCAAACTGACAATCGTTTTTCCTGCAAGTTCTAGGCAAGATCATAGCTGTAAATAGCTCTGCTAGTTTAGTAGCACTATGAACACAGACCAACACACCAAAATTTGGGCAAATGGGGATCCTTAACACATTAGATCAAGAGCACATTAGATCTCCATCAACTGTAGACCCGCTGCCGCTTTAGATTTCTTTTTTTCTTTTCTATTTCCATTTTTATTTTCTCTTCTTTTTGGCTTTTCATCCACAGTAGGCTGTGTGCTTTGCAGATGTTGATGAATGGCACCTAATGGATCTGACTGGAAAGCAGGATGATTAATAACTGCTTGTAATTGATTGCCTTCCTTCAACCTGTTGGAAGTAGACATTCTTAGGAACAAATTGCTCTATCATAAAAAAGGTCGACGGATTTTGATAGATAAACAAAGTTTAAGTACTCACACTAGATTTTTCCTAGTTTTACTTTTCAACTTGAACTCTGCAGGTTTTGGTTGCTGAGAGGCTTTCAACTCAGGGAGAAACTCTGTAAGTGTAGAAAGATCATAAGCCTTCAATTTCTTTTGCCAGCTTCTTACTTTCTTCTTCTGGTAGAAAAACGAACACCTGTTCAGTAGAATAAACATAGGATATAGCTTCAAAGAGAAGCAACAACAGAAATGTGGTTGTACCTTTTAAATTTTAACTATTCAATTCATTAATAGAGAACTGTTGCACTATGTTATATTGTATCATGGTACAAACTACAATATCATGAAGTGTATCCTCTGGCCATCATGGTGTAGAACCACCGTGGGCTCTTTCTTGAAAACACTGAACAAACCATGAAGCTAGATGCAAATTTTTGGCCTTAATAATCAAGAGTTAAGTTGCTGAAACCACATGAAAGAATTTGGGACAAACTGACACCGACATTTTAGAGTGCATGAAAATGGTGTGTGTGGGAGAGAGAGAGAGAGTGAGAAGGAAGTAGGAAGTTACTTTTGGTGCTGGTGAAAGAATGCTGGATAGAAAGTTGCCAAATAGAACTTACCTCGACATTTATTTGCAACGTAGAGTAATGACAATGAACTCAAGGACAAACTCAAAAGTGCGGGTACTATAGATATTGAGATTCAGAATTGCAAAAAGGTACAGTGATACACATAAAATCAACTTCGAGGAACCACTCCTGTATCTCAATTGACATATTAACCAAGGTGAAAACAACTTAAGAAAATGACTTCCCAAAAATCTTACAGCGTCTCTTGGGAATGTCATCCCATTTGGAGCATCAAAAGCAGAAACAGAGCAGTAAAGTGGCAACTAATCAAGATGAGACTTATTAGAAGAATTCATCAAAATTAATATGACACTAGACACCAATGCATTATCTTCTTCAATTTTTTATTTGTTCACAGTTAAAGTCAAATATAGGGAGCAGACCGTACATTCCTAATTTCGGCTTAAACATGCCAGGACATGCATTCATCCAGGATTAGCATGTTTTCCCATATATAAAACGAGAGCACGTGGTCATCAAAAAAAAACGAGAACACGTGAAAGTAGTGCATCAGACAGTTTAAAGGAAAGCAGAATAGGCCTTTTTTCTAACTCTTCTTCTTCATCTATTTTTGGATATAGATAAGAGGCAAATTATCTAGGAGCATCATTCATTTCTACACTTCTATATTAGCAGCACAGCAAAACCTCCCCCTGAATGGAGTCTGTTTGTAGTTGAGTTGGATTTGGTAGCATTAACCCTATGAAAAACCTACTGTGGTACCAGACCTAAAAACCAGTAAATCTGAAATTAGCTTTGGACTTTTTGACAACTGAAAATTTGTTCACTGAACAAAATATAAATTGCGGGACCAAAAACTGATTACCATGTCCTGCACGCAGCTTCGGTCATGTCCTAACTCATTATTTCAACTTTCGATATCTTCGATATAACACTTAAAAGTATGGCCAACTAACACTTGGTACAACATGGAAAAATAATTTAAGAGTAGCCAACGAAACAAGCGTAGGACATGAATCAGAGGAGGTGCTCAGAGAGATCTCAAGTTAGAGACTCGACATTAAAGTCACCAATGATTATAACCCTAAAACAGTTACCAAATTTTCTGGCAAAAAAGAGGGTCAAGAACACAAACCTTAGTAATAGCCTTCTGGGTAGCTAACGAAGCAACTGTCTGTCTAACCTCTGTAGAAAGAACCATGCGAATTTTCCCAGTTAAAATAGGTATAGAAGAACGCAATAGCTATCCGTAGATAAAAGCATGAGCAAATATGAAAGTAAACATCAATCTTCTTCTTCTTTTCAGAAATCACTCATACGTGGTCCAGAATCTAGAAAAACTCGATCACAAAGAAAATTCCCACCATATACACAACTAGCCGTTTCGTAGGGTCTATCTATTTACCAACAGAAAACAAGGCACTAAAATTAGCATTTTTTCCCCATTAAACATGGAGCAGAATACAGTTCCTGGAAAACAATCCGTCCACAATCATATTTATTGCATAAAAATATATGAATTCAAATTTACAATTAGATATGCCATAACACCAAAAAAAAAAAACATCTCTTAGAGAAAATCGAGAAAATACAAGTGTAGGTCAAGTAAATTACTAGAATAGAACTCCAGCTTCTTTTCGAATTTACGTTCAGCTCGACTGGCTGCATCTCCGCTGAAATACAAAACGAAAAGAGTTGGAGACAAAGAGAGAAAAACAAAGGGTAATAGATATAAATGGCTTAGTATTTAAGATCTCACCGTGAGGTTGTCTTCCCCATGCTTGACAGGGCGGTAGTAAGAGCGGCCTTTGCTGTTGAAATCTAGGGCAACAACACAGGGAAAATATGTTAATATCAATATTATTTTAAGCGGAATTGAAGCATAGACATCAACGAAAAGGCACTAATGAAGAAAACTGTAACTATTTATCATACATAAACACACACATAATGTAGGACAAGAAAAATTAACTACAAGGACATATAATACTATTTGGACAAAAGAATTGTGCAAAATGTCTGAAGTAAAAATCATACCAATCAAGTATAAAATCATTTGAAATTTCTGATTTAGATGAAATGATGTAATTTTATGTTTCCCAGAGCTAGTTTTTGAATACTAAATTTTAATTTCTAATCCCTAATCACTAAAAAATTTATTTGTAATATTTTTAACAATTAATCTATCAGCTTACCAACTATTTTACTGTTTACTACTACTAATCTCTCAAGGACAGAGCCTATGAGTAACATGCCGCATGCCTTAGCACCTTAGGAGTCGTTTGGTTGCTGGTTAGATTTATGCAGGGATTAGTTATATAAGGTTTAGTTATTCATGTATTATTACTCATTCCATCTTCTATCATGCATAAATACTACATCCATTCCCTCATAACTTATCCAGGTATTAGTTATGCGGGATTCTAAATTGATAACTAAACATCGTATTTGATGTGTTGAGTATGGCGAGAAAGATAGGGTTCTCTAACCTGATTTGGCCGGAGAAAGAGATCGTCGGAGATGAGTTCGCCGGAGAGACGGAGAGTCGGAAAGTTCACAGCTCGATGGAAAGGGGTAGTAGAGTAATGCGATGGATTTCAGCGAAACACCTAAAGAATTGGTGGGCCGAAATCTAATAGCAATTTGGATCCAGAATTGAAGTCCATTTGCAATTTTGGGCTTTGTTGATTTATGGGGGCCAACTCCTAATTGTTCCGTGTACACTTTGGTCCTAAATATTGCGCGCACACATAAATTTTGTCATTTTTCTTTGGAAAAATTATTTGGGTGATTACTTTTTAAAAAATAATTACTGTTTTTAGTGATATTTTTTATTTATTACCATTTATACTAATATTATGATAAATTTGCATTATGTATTAAAAGTAAATTATGCATGCAATATAGATATATTATAAGTGTTTTAAAATATATTATGCTTGTTTAGTAAGAAATTGGCACAATGTATTATAAGTGCATTAAATTGTGTGATAAACCTATTATCCATGAATAAAACTTGTATTATATGTGTTTTATAAATTGTTCTCTGTAATATGTATTAAAACTGTATTATAAATATATTATAAGTGTCCAGTGAAAAAAAAATATTATTGCTATAAGATAAATATCTTCTTAATATAGCATATCTATGTAAAAAGAAAAATTTAATTATAAAATAATAATAGTGTTTATTCCTTATGTCCCTTATGTGACATTGTAAATGAGGAAACTATAAAAAGATTAATTTCTAACTCCAAGTTATTTGACCATATGTCAGATTGTTCTCTAGATTTATATTACGTAAATCTCTAAATTATTTTACGTAAATGACATATGGCCTTGACAAGTACATTGTGCTAACTATCAGGATTTAAATAAAATAACCATTCCGAACCATTAATAAAAAGATTATTGTACCATCAACACACGAACATCCCCCTTAAGCCTTATCCGTCTACGTAAGTGTATTTTATTAAATTGCATTTTTAATGTAAAGTATTATGTAATCATTGATCTCACCAAAGTAAAATAAGCAATTCAAAAATAGGGAAAAAAGGAACTCGTGAACCATGCGAGGTGATTAGATGCGTTGGATAAAGAGCTCGTAGTATTTGCTAGCGCGGCTATACAGTGGAAGGGAAGGAGCCTAAATCGACCCCCTTCTTTTTTTTTCCCTTTGAAAAAATCAATAAGGAGATTAAACTCTCGAATGAAACTAAGCATCTATGGACCGTCCGACATGACTTTGACCTATTTTGATTAAGACCAAAAACATATCTCTAAAGTGAAGCCTAGTTTAAGCTGTCAAACAAGTGATGATTCAATGAAAAGAAAAACCACTTGTAGAGATATAAGTGAAGTTTCGTTCAGTAAAGAGAGTTGTAGAATTTATAAAACAGGAGAAAAGCACCTCAAAGTATGGGTAAAGGATATTGCGTTTTGACTTTGTCTCCCGAAAACAACAAAACATTATTCTAATTAGCATTTCATTTGAAACTTAAATTGCTAGCTTTTCTTTTTGTCTTTAGATGTTAGGTGCTCATAATGTTTCAATTTCTTTTTTCTTCAAAAAAAAATAATGTAAAAACATGAGATATATTTTGTCTATTATATATTTTGGGAAAGTTTCCAAATAGGGTAATGTTTTGTTGGTCATAGATAGTAGGATAATGTATGAGTCGGATTATATGTGTTGTTTAGTGGGTCGAAATTATTACACGGCCCACTTTTATTGGCTGTACCCCCTGTAGGCCCTATTGTCATTAACACTGTATTAGGAAGTGTGAATAGCGTTGGGCCACATAATGGGCCCATATCAATGAGTGTTCTATTTATATTTGGAAAAACTACATAAATAATCAAACATCCTTACCCTAATTACTAAATATCCCAATACTTTAAAATAACTACATTTATCCCATTAAATTGAAATTACATGATTAAAAAACTGTATCCACCACAATCCCTAAAAAAGGGCCTAAAATCACTCAACTTGTATCTAAAGGCAACGGTTGTTCTCTCTCTATAATCGTTTTCGAATCTAATCCTTTCTCCAGTAATATTATTATTCATAGACCTCAATTTCTCTCTCAATTTTTCTCCCACCGGAATCGACACAAACTCCGGCAGTCTCGCCGCTTGATTGATTTCTCTCCTCTGGATGAAGAAATCACCGTTGACAGAATCCGGTGGAGTTGCCGGAACTGGCGGATTTTTTCGGATTTTTCTAGAACCGTAATCGGCGGAAGCGAATCTAGTTTTAAGCGTTTAGATAGTATCCGACGAAGCGTCATTGATGATTTTGAGCAGTGAAGAGCAATTACTTGATAACGAATTACATTTAAACGTAGTTGAGGTTGGTAAAATTCATTTTTCAACAATGGCCTTCATTTGATTTAGGTATATCTCAAATGGAGAACATTGAAGTGCCTTCTCCGACCTTTGTTCCGGCTGTTAGAAACTTTGAAAAAGAAGACTTTGCTGAAAATAGATCCAAATTTAGAAACGATCAAGTCAAAATGAATGAATTGCACAAAAATTTGAAATCAAGAACAAGGGACTCAAACCCAGATGTTATTTTCCAGTGTTACCAACTTGTTACCATGTATCCAGTGTTATTTTCCATGTATCCAAGTATACATATATCTATCTGAGTTGTAAATGTGTAACTTTTGTAAATTTAATGTTTCAAATCAAAACAAAGCAATACGTATCCAGGGATAACATTGTAAGCAAATCTTGTGTTACATGTATCCAGGATTAATTCATGTTAACATGTATCTCAATACTACTGCAACCTGCTATTTGAGATGTTGGTAACATGTATCCTTAACACTGTTACAATGTATCCAATATTAACATGCATCCAACTATACCTATATCTATTTGCTGTTTAGATGGGTATCCTTAGATGTTGGGAAGTATCCTTAACACTGTTATAATGTATCTAAGCTTATAATCTTGGATACAGTGTTAACAGTGTATCCAAGTATACCTATTGTTGTTTGCTGTTTAAATGTGTATCCTTAAATATTTGAGATCTATTATTACCTGTATCCTGTATAATGGAATTACTTGCTGGTTTGATGTGTATCCAAGTAATTTAAAATTGAAATTTGAATTCTCCAGTTGTTTGTGGAGATGAGGATACTGCAGATGCATTTCAAAGTGATTGACGCGTGATTTACTCCTCATTAATTGTAAATCTGTTATTTCCTTTTAAAGCGCCCTAATAGTAATAGATTTACAATTAATGATTTACTCCTCATTAATTGTAAATATTTTATTTCCTTTTAAAGCGCCATAATAGAAACAGATTTACAATTAATGAAGAGGTTATATGTATCCAGGATACACGAAAATACAAAGGATACACGTCTTTCCCTTTTTAAACTACCGGGGAAAATGTAATATTTTAAAATAGTGGGATAAAACGTAATTAGAAACCAAACTACTGTGTTTTATGTTGTTTACACTTTATGTTTTGTAGGACAATCAACCACTCCATTGTTAATTATTTATGAGAAAATTACTTAAGCCCTTAATTATAATCTATAACAACACTTTTAAAAAATTACTATCCACAACAATATAGCAATATTTTGACCAGGCCTATCCATAAATCCAAATATAATTAGAAGAGTTTCATTCCTCTCCTAAAATCACGCTCAATCAATATTCACTTTCTTTTACAATCAAACCTCTCTCCACAATTTCTTTTTTTTTTAATTAAAAAGGGGCTAAAATCCCTTTTATTAAAAAAGACAAATGCAATATCTCCCCACAATTTCAATTGGCAGCTCTTGTTCTTTCTCCAACAAAGGTGGTTTGGTAAGTACAATTTTCTTCGATGAAGTAAACAAGGGAACGGTAACTGCACCTTGTTGACAGGTGCAGGAGCAACAAGACACCTAACTATGCTATTCGTTTTCTTAATTTTTGCATAACTTTGTTTTGGAACAACAGGTCCATCCTGATACATCCATATACATTCATCGAAGATTTCTTTTAAAATTGTATTTTAAATTTTCTATATGTATATGAATAATATAAATTTTGCACACAAATTTATTGTATTTGTATTTTTTAATTCAACACAAAATATATATGTTTGTACTTTTTCACACGAGAATGTATTTCTCTTCTTAGACTTTGTAATCCTGTAAATGTATTTTTAATACAAAATGTACTAGAATACAAATACAAATGTATTTTGACTGCTCTTGTAATGTATCGACACACATTGAAAATTCAAATTTATTTGTATGTGTTTGGCTAATCTGGTATATGTACTTAACATATAAACATATCAAATGTATTTGTACTCGAATACAAATACAAATGTATTATGACTGCTCTTGTACAAATATCGACACACATTGAAAACTCAAATGTATTTGTATGTGTTTGACTGGTATGGTATATGTATTTAACATACAAACATATCAAATGTATTTGTATTTGAATATAAATACAAATGAATTTTTTTTTATTGTTCTGACATATATATTAGTTGTATGCAAAGCGAATACAAATACAAAATGATTTGTATGTTTGGCTGGTCTGCTATATATTTACACAAATGAAAACATACATTTTGTATTTTTAGTAGAATTGACAGAATCACAAATACATCTATAATAGCCTTATAAAGACAAATACATTCAAAATACTTTTTTGAATTTTATAGTTTCCAATCGATTTAAGTTTTTCATTTGGAAATAAAATTCAAAAATGCAGATCACGCCCGTGATACAAGGAAAGAATTAAAATCACTAAAGATCCTTTCCTTTTTAAAGATCCTTTCCTTTTTAAAGATCCTTGATATAAGAATGAATTATAATCATTAAAGATTCTTTCCTTTTTAAATGGTAACAGTCACCTAAAATAACTCTTCCACCTTAATATGTATTTGTATTTGGCTAATTAATTTCTACCATTAAATACAATATAAATAGCAATATTTTGCCATTTAAATTGTTGTCTCCTGTAATTTCAAAAAGGCTGCTATGTCCTCCTTAATTATGGGCTCAAGTTTGCTTTTTGTGAAATTTACTCATTATTTATTCGTTATAAATAGAGGTGACAAAATTAACTCATAAAATTTTAACCCGTCCTATATTCCCAAGTATGGATAGGTTATTGATCTGTTTATTTATTAGCTCAAGCTCATTTAAGTTCAACCAATTTCAGCCCATCAAAAAATCGGGTTGATATGTAGCCCAAATTGACCCATGAAAAATCTTGTCAAAACATTATCAAAAAGACATTTTATTTATTTGATATGTTACATATAAACATAATAAAGGGGGGAAAATAAATTTATAGGTACTAAAAAGATTATAAAAGAATAAATAAAACAATTAAAATTTAGTAAAAATTAGACGAATTATGTTATGTCTTGCATTTTAGTCCAACTCATTTCAATCCAAATAATTTTTGAACTAGTCATAACTTGCTTATTTGTTATTTCAACTCATTTTGACCCGCACAAATTCTGCCCAACCCGCTTATTTTACCTCTCTAGTTACAAATTCATTCTCATAAGAAACTTTGGAATTGCTGTCTCACATAGAAGAGTTGTGTTTCTGTTAATTACTTAGGATATTTAACATTATATATGGTAATTGCGGCTATCTATTCTAAACAGAGAGAGAAAATTAGTAATAGGTGTGTATAAATACATTTTATTTTTGTCTAAATAAACATTCTTTCATTTCTTTATGCCAAGTGATATAAAAGATCTGAAAAATCCAAACTTGTCAAGTGAAAAGGTTAGTGAGGACATTTAGAGAAGAGGGGAAAAAAATTACTTTATAGCGAATTGTTTACATCAAATTAATTAACATATGAATTGAATCTTTATCACTGTGTGGTTAATTATTATCACCTCAAATTATTCCTCTATAACAACAATAGATTAGTGTGATTTGGCATAAAATTGCGTGCTAGTAAGTTTTTAGTTTTGAAAAAGTCGTCATGATGAAGGCTAACTCAACCATGTAGTTAAGGTTATACGAAAAGAAAAGGAACATACATGCCGTGGCGGAGTCACCTTTGTCCCAGGGGTGGTCATGACACCCTTACATCAAAAAATTATGCTATGTAGTTGATACATTTTATTTGTTGAATTTCTTTGATTTCATACATTTACTTCTTTATATTTTGAATATCATTAGTTAAAAAATTTGGTTGCACCGCCACTGCATACATGTTTAAGAACTTACATTATTTATGCCACATGAACCATCCTCGTTAAAAAAATGCTGAGAAGTAATACAAATAATGTCAATCATAATAAGAAAATGGTGCACTTTTTTAAGATACATATACTACTATATACTATTATATTTTTGTTGGCTAAAGTTAAAAAATCAACACCTAACTTCACATAAATTTGGTCCCCCAATATGTGGACTGCTCCAAAACCCTAATATATATGAGAGGTAGCTCTCAGATATGTGTATGTACTGATTGGGCTTGTCACACTGCTACTAGCTTTCTATATCAACCTACCCATTAATTAATATTTCTAAGGAAGAAGATTCTTTTTTCATCTTTTTATTTTTTAGGTTTACAATACTTTTGGTTCCTCAATTATTGATAAATTCTATTTTTTGTTCATGTGATATTTGACTTACCACATTAAACTTTCACTTAAGTGAAGAGTGAAGGGTCAAAATCACATTTAGAGTATCCCGATTTTTTTGAGTTTCATACCTGAACTATCATATGTGCGAGTTTCCTGCCGAACTATCACCAACTATTGATCAAAACATACCTCAACTATCAACTGTCTCTTTTTCTACTTAAATGGTGGCGATATGTCAAGTCGAAAACTCGCACACCTAATAGTTAAAGTGTTTTTGAATAGATAGTTGGTCATAGCTCAGGTAGGAAACTCACACACCTGATAATTCAGGTATGAAACTTGAAAAATTAGGATACTTTAGATGTGTTTTGATCATTAACTCTTAATTGAATTGTGCACTTTTGATCCCTTTGTTTTGCGAATATTCACAAATTTTATCATAATTATTAACCATTTCACCACTTAGTTATCATGTGTTATGTTCATTAGTTTGTACTATGTAAGTCATATATCACAAGGACCAAAAGCAGAATTTAAAGATAACTTAGAGTCCAGAAGTGCTATATTGAATATTAACGTATCAACAAAAGCTTGGACAACTTTATATAATATACAATGTAATGTATATTTATGCTCTCAAATTAGTTGAAATATATATCTTGGGACTTGAGAGTCTAAGGTCGCTAGTCAATACAAAGAGTGTATTTTTTCTAAAAATGATAATTTAGCACCTAATATTCATCATTTAATATGAGAAAGTTCTTGAAATGATATGCATGTTTGGTAAGCCTAAGCTTGACAATCTAAACATAAAAAACTAAAATAAAATAAAAAGAGTATTCCCCACTATAATTATGAGTCTTGTGGAAAGCGAAAGACAAAATATAATAAATGAAACTCCATATATATTAGTAATATATTTATGCTTTTATTTAAAAAGGGAATTTTTATATATATAATACATTTGTGATGCGAGGAAAAGTAGAAAAGAACCCCTTAAGTATTAGAAAGGTCACCAGAAATAGCCAAAGAGAAAATGAGTGGGGCATATCCAAACAAGTAGGAGAACTACATATTTCCTCTATCCCAATTTATATAGCACAATTTGAATTTTGAAAGTAAAACAATATAACTTTGATCGTGAATTTGAGCATGAAATCTTTATATTTTTTGAAAGAGTTAAAGGCTAAAAACACACCTAAAGTATTCCAATTTTTTAAGTTTCATACCTGAACTATCAAGTATATGAGTTTTCTACCTAAACTATCAGAAAATGTTTAGCGAAACACACCTGAACTATCAGTTGTTTGAGTTTCCTACCTGAAATTTTAACTATAAAACTCAAACAACTGATAGTCCAGGTGTGTTTCTCTAAATATTTTGTGATAGTTCAGGTAGGAAACTCAAACACTTGATAGTTCAGGTATAAAACTCAAAAAAATTGAATACTTTAGGTGTGTTTTTGACTCCACTCTTTTTGAAATAAATTTTATATATTTAGAAATAAGGTAAAAAATACTATACGTCACTATAATTGATAATATCTAAAAAATATATGAAAAAATTATGATCAACGATATATTTATATGAGTCTCAAAATCCAAAAAATATCACATAAATTAAAACAGATCGAGTACAGTATAATGAATAGTGACGAAATTAACAAGTGGTTGACATTGACGACAAAACTAGAAATGTGACATATTGTTAGAGGTTGTTTCTGCTTAGGTGTAAAGTTAGAAAAGTGAGTATGTTATAATTATTATGGGGTTTTATTGTTATTTGAGACTTGTGAGGTCTCCCAAATGACCCTACTATGTTGATCTAGTCATTGTTTAGTAAAAAGTTGGATATTTATCCTAATTCAATCATAAAAATTAGTTTACGACGTGAAAATCGTCCAAAATCATCAGAGCTCATTCCCTCCCCTCTACATCGTACTGCTATAAATGGATATTTCGTGTATGTAACATGCGTGAAAGCTCAACATAAGGTAAATCGAGATTATTTAGACACTCGAGAGGCAATAACTTGATGTCAATCAATGTGGAACACTTAACGCTCTATTGGCTCCTTATACTCCTTGAATTGGACATTTGATGTATGTACAATATCACATTGGGAGCCAAGCATTGGATAAACTAAAAATTGGAGTATTTGGATAAGGCGGATTCTGATACTATATATTAAGAAAGATAGACTAGCTTGGATCAAACTCAATTCCAAAAGATAGCTCACGAATTAAGTGAGAATTGTCCGAAATCATGTAGCGAGACAAGAGTTCATTAATTCCTTCAACCAATGTGGGACACTTGACAAGAACGAAAAAGATTCTCGTTTGTGAAAGAACCAACGTAACTTAGAATAATTGAGTGGAAAGCTACAAATTTTGTTCTTCAACAATAATTCTCCCTAGCTAGTAAGATTCCAAGATTTGGTTTTGTGGCCATGGATGCTTTGGGTGTTTATTCACATATTCAGCATGTTGTTCTTCTTTCTCTTGTTCTTTTGTGCTTTGAGTGTTTTGGGAATTAAATATGCGTGTCAAGATGTGAATGGGATTATATTATACGAATTTTGGCACCAAAAGTAAAAGTGTGACATTTCAACTTTCATATATAGTACCCATTCACAACTAGAAACAAAGTTTTTTTTCCCGCGAATCAGTGAGAAATTTATGCTACAGAACATGATGTTCCCGCTCATTTTCCATCGGATCAATTCACCGGAAAAATGCATAGTGGGAAATAGATTCTCAATGAAATAGTGGAAAACTTTTTAATTTTTTTTAATGAAAATATGAGTACTATTTTTTCTTTTCCCATCCATTCAATCAAAATATTTGTGAAAATAGTCATTGAACATTTTTCAGTGGAAAATTTCAATGAAAAAATAGTGATTTTTTAGTAGTGACTGGATTATCTTACTTGCAAGATATATATAAAGAATTATAACAATCACAAGAAAACTATGATCATGGAATTTGAGAAGAAATTGATATTGTACTTCTACTAAAATAAAATATTAACTAAGTAGCTAATTTCAATTAATACTAGGGAATGAAATGTTATTCTAAGAAGGGGTAATTAAGTTAAAGATTGATTGCTTGTAGGCAAATTGAAGAGAAAAAAATAGTACGTGGCTAGAGGGATCACATCTTTAATTTTGAATAAACTGTAAATCTATAATTGATGTTGTTGTTGCTAATAATTACTACGTGTTAATGTGAATTTTCAATGAAAGACAGGTTAAATCAAAGCATTATTGAACAGTATGAAATGGTTATAAGCAATTAGTTCTGATTGGAAGCTTGAGATTTCTCCTTAATTAATTAGTTTTTCCAAGTATGTTTATAGAAAAAAAATAATCTATTTTTTGATGTGTGGGTAACACATGAGCTTTCTCTTTCGAAGTGATGGATTGACATTTGGCATGCATATAAATTGATAAATAATCAATTAATGTAACAACTCATTTATTAAGATCAGTTGGTTGGCATATGTTAAGTATATAATATTAATAAATTAAAATAATATAGTTTTTTATGAATTTTTTAGTATGAAATTATACTGCGAAATTATATTGCGGATGATATTTACGTCTTAGTCAAAACAAATTTTATGATATTAAAAGTTAAATAATTACATGAAAAATTAATTTCAATCCATATAAAATAAGTCATTTTCTTTTTTTAATTTTTTCCTTGCCTTTAGCAAAAGGTACAGTGATGGAGTAGCTAATTAAAAATTTAATATATCAAAAGCTACTTTTTACTGTACGCAATATTGAAATTTTAACTCGTTATAAATTACGTTTATTCATCCCCTTGCCATTGGCAAATTTTCTCATATTTGTCATTAATCCTAGTGTTGATCCAATCAGAAATATAATAAATGGTAATTTAAAAGAGTTTTTAACACATTAGACCACGCTAATATATATTTATGGGCGTTTATACGATGTAAAAAATCTAATTTAAAAATCATTTGTCAAAAAATAAAAGGGCAAATTAAATTTGAAAATTTTTTTCCAGATAATTTTAACACATAATCACTCGATATACATTGAAAATTCGTTAAAATTAAGAATAAATAGGAGATAATTTGCTAACAATAAAAATATATATGAATGACTTTAAAAACTAACCCAAGGATAAAATTAAGATATTTTATATAATAGAAGAGCACATTTTACATAATTCAATCGACATATCCTCTTGCACATGTTACCTTATATTGAGAAAATCAAAAAATATTTTTCACAAAATGAAAATGGTTTCCTCCATGAGAATATGAGACATTATATGTGTCACTATTAGCAATTAACTCATCATATAGCTATAGTTTAGATTAGTAACATTCAGATAGAAAATTAAGTATTATATGATGCTGACCAGACCCTGTCACACTAAGTAAGAATCTTTAGAGTCAGTGACACGGCTCACCTGACTAATTAACTTTTTAATTAATGCCACACTTGTACTAATCAAATTAAAACCTTACTAAATTATTATTAAATAATTAACATTGGAAGTAGACAGGTGCCCACTTGTACAACTTGATGCCAGCCTGATTGTTTCTCTTTATTTTTTTTATTTTTTAATCCTGTGTAAGTACAAGTGTACAATTACCAGTAAAAATGACGTAACTTTAACCTGAAGTACGTAGATTTTTGCCAAGGTAACAATCAAAGTACATGTCTTTAAATATTTAAATAAACAAAAAAAAAGACATTACTTTTGGCAATTGTTTCCTCATCTACGGCAAACAATAGATTGTAATCTGCAGAGACACCCCCCAAACCCCGTTATGGAAGCAACCTAACATTTTATTTCATTTTCCAATGTGTTATTAATATATTTTAATTAATACCTAGATACTCCCTCCAACAATAACATACCCGGTATAATCCCATAAGGTGAAGTCTGGGACGATAGAGTGTATGTAGATTTTATATCTACTTTGTGAGGGTAGACCCTCGGTTTAAGGAGAGATAAGAACAAAGCAGCTAATAACAAGTAGCACTCCCTCAGTTCACTTTTATTTGTCACGTTTCGCTTTACAAAAGAATTTGACTAATCTTCGAAACTAAATTGTTTTAGATTAATTTAATATTTCAAATTTAGATGTTCGAAAATTATACAAAAAATATTATAAGTTGCAATCGTTCTCATATTAATATGTTCAAAAAATATATTTTAAAATATTGATCAAAGTCTATACATATATTTTAACTTAAAATATAAAACGTGAGAAGTAAAAATGAACGAAAGGAATAACACTTAACAACATCTAGGTAACATTTTCATTATAAGCAGTTATTTTGGAACGTAAGGAGTATATATGAGTAGTTTACTAATTTTTATACACCATCTATGACCTCATCAAGGTGATAGTTTCAAAAATTTAAGAATTTATCAATGTTAGAGGACCATGCTATTTTATTTTTTGTTTTCTTGATTAGTGGGATTTTATTTATTTAATTAGAGGCATATTCCCTTTCTTCACACAGAAAGAGTTTTACTGGCCAGTAAGTATTATTTAAACTTAAAATATGTTGTAAGGTCACGTACCACATTTAATTGTACAACTTTACTTCAATTGTACGCTTACATATATTTAATTACAAGATTATATTATCAATACTCGAAGTAATATTAAAACTTTGATGTGTAAATTGAACTTTATAATAGATCATCACATACCAAAAAATATGATAGGTAACTTCTTTAATGTTTCTAAATTTTGATGAAGTGAGTTATCCAACATACATAGGTTGTTAATGAAGTTATAACAAACATTTGATGTAATAGTAAAGGTCAGAGGCGGAAGTAGAATAGAATGTTCGATCGAATTCAATAGTTTTGATTCTAATTTTATATTCATCTTTAAAAATTAATATATACGATTTATTGATTTAAAATTTAATAACTCAAAAGAACTAAAATGTAAAACTGCTAAACTTCAAACCCTAAATTGACATCATGTAAAGGTGCACACAAATTGTCGTTATAAAAAAATGACTTTATGTCTATGATATGTCTGGAAGGAACATGACATGCACAAAAGTTATGTAAAAAATAATACCAACATATGACTTTGATCATAATTCATAATCAAAACAAAGATGGAATTGTTTAAAATTCCCAAGAAAGAGAATCAAATAAAGAATAAATAAAGTAGTAATAATTATTACCCTTATATATTCCAACTCATAAATTCTTTTCTCCAATTGGCCAACTTGTGACCGTCTTTGAGCCTCCCAAATCTCTTATGTATTCCTTCAACATAGTGTTCTAAGATTTATCTCAGACCAATAATCTAATTTAAAAATTGATGATAGGAAGATGTGGAAGGTGAGGCTTAGGGTAAAAGATTAGCAAGGTAATCCAGAATTGTCGTACTTTATTTTTAAAAAGTAGGGGGATTAATCCCCTCCTTTCTTCTTTTAAGGTATTTATTAGTATTATTTAGTAACTCTGTAGTCTTTTATTCTAGGTGTGGTATTTTTGTTGCTTTATTTATTTTGTATGTTGTTATTTGGTTGTTATGTTTTTCTTGCAATCCTACTTCGATAACATTCTTTTTGAGCCGAGGGTTCATCAAAAATAACCTCTTTAACGCCTTCCCCCAACCCCCAACCCAATCCATTCACAAAAATAGGGATAAGACTTACGTACATTTTTTTTCTTTCAGGACCTTATTTATGAAATTATATTGATGTGTTATTGTTATTGTTATTGTAATATGTTTGTTTTCTTGTGAACGATTTTATAAGATGAGTAGAATGAAGATAGCACCAAAATTGTGTTACGCTGGCCAAACTTGTGAATAATTAAACAAGCATGATTCTCCTATTTTCTCAGCATATAGCACCAAGGTTGTATATTGAAAAATTTCCTTAAACGAGTTCAAAATATAACCAATAGTGTCCTCAAATCATTCTATTTGTCCAAATCTTCCCAATTTTTTATGACTCGATCAAAATAATTGTTTCTGCAGTAGCAAAAAGATCAAAATGATATTTGTTCAATTAACTCAATCAAAATTACTTTAATATAGCTTTCCATTAATATATTAAAAAAATAAGGAAATTTTAAAAAGAGCCAAATATTTTATTATTGTAGATTTGTAGGAGTAATATTCTTTTTCCCTTCAACTCTTTTTTTTTCCATTTTCCTTCGAAGTAGTCTTAGAAATATTGGGTGATGTGATCTGTTAAGAAATAGATCTTCAGACTAACTCAACTTCAAAAGCTGACTTATAAGGGAAAGATTGCTTGAGTTCACCCACATAAGGAGATCACTCATCTCGTTAACCACCAATGTAAAACTTGTTTCATTCTTCAACACCCCTCCTCACGTCTAAGGCTATACATCTAGAATGTGAACAATTTAATTTGAAGACACAACATCAAGTAAGATGAATACTGATCTAATTGTTAAGATTTGCCCTAAATTTCCTTCTCTATCTGGATTCTACCAGTATTTTACCTCGAAAAAGTTTTCTAGTTGGAAAAAAATTTCTAGTTGGAAAAGATCTCTTTCATATTTGATTAATTTTTTTTTTGGAGAAGAAGTTTTGGACTTCTATAAATAGAAGATCTTTACTTCTCATACACAACACAATAACATCCACAATGTAGTCATCAAAAGAATCTGGAGAGATTATTCTCCATATAAATTTTATGTTTTTTTATTTAATTTTTAATATTTTGGTCAATTGACCAAATCATATCGAATAATATGCCTTTTAGAATAATTTTTTTCGTCCTCTGATTTATCGCTATTAAAATTATAATTATTAACTTTTACATAATGTTTTATCAATTTCCATCTCAACACTAATATCATGTAAAAAAATGTGACCACATTTATATACTCTTACGTAAAAGGAGAATAAAAAGAAAAGAAAAAAAATAGAAGAAGTAAAAAAGGTGGAATCTGAAATTGTGTGGTTGACAAAGGAATTCATTCAGTGGGGACTGGTTTCACCAAATACCCATTGAATCTACCTTCTTATAATGGCATTTATGGGATGCTGACTAAGCTCTTCATCCTCTTCCCTACCCTACTAAATATTACTCCCATACTAAAAATAATCGTAATCATAAATTCAGAATTTGAATTTTATAAATTTTTAATTATAGAATAGCTATTTCAAGTGTACGTAATTAGGTTCTCTCTCTGTATATTAAAGTATATATGTAATTTGTTCAAAGCTATTGAGCTATGTTGAGTTCGAATTCTAAAGCATATTTCCGCTCTGACATGGCAGAGAATAGGAGTTAGATGGTATGATTGAAATCTACTCACTATTAAAAGGTGACGTTCGAGTTCTAAGAATAAAAATTTAATTTAGAGAGTAATTTATTTTTTAAATTCACACAATTCGAATTTGAATTAATTGGATAAACTAGGCTTTTGATACCGAATAATTAAATAATAAGGAAAGAGAAAAAAAAAAGAGTATATACTATATACCTACAATAATGCATGCAAAATGAAATGATGATTCATGTCGATGGGCAGAGGAAAATTGATTTAAAAAATTTATTTTGAAGATTAAGAAAGAAACAACAATCAAGTAACAGAAGATCTATAATTTATCAAGTTTTTAGTAAAATGTGTAGTGACAATAATAACAATTTTTTTTTTTTACAAAAAAGAGTATTTAAATAATTCATGCAGGAAAAAAAAAGGGGAAACATAACCATGAATCATGTGGTACAGATAGAGTTTTGGCTTTTAATTTGAGTCAACTTTAATTATACTCAAGGAGATTTTAAGAGATTATAATCAGATACTTCCAGTTATCAAATATTATTGAATAACTTGATTTCTTAATGACCCTTTTAACTGCTTAAGTGTCGCACACTAATTATTATTAGTGTAATGATTCATTTTATGTTGAAACTTCATTACAAATATAGTATTTTCTAATTTTGCAACAAACCAGGTTGATAATTAAGGCCTAGTTAGAATGTAAATTTGGATTATTTTCAATAAGATGATTAATTGAACATGAATGGAAAATTTCCACGAAACACAAGTTTTGCTACTATTTAACAATCACATCATGACTATTTCTCGATTTATATTATGTCAAATCAAAATTTATATTTGATGGGTTCATTTAATTCAAGAATTACTGTGCTGCCAAGACCTCTAATTTATAAAATATTTTATTTTTTGAAAAGGAAAAAAAGAGATTTTAGACGGGAATCCAAGTTTCAAAAAAAAATAATTACGAGTTTGAACTATTCGATCATCTATTTTATGAAATATATATAGAATATATAAATAGCGCATACTTTATATTAAATATAACTTTCTCACAAAAAAAAAACAGTTGATTTTCTCTTTTATATTTTAAGGATCTATGACCAATCACATTTGATTGTTGTAGAGTTCTCTGGATGTAGGAGATCCAAGCCCATCGGATTCTCATTTCTTTTTTAAAAATAACAATAACATATATGTATAATTTCACAAATTAGGATCGGTAAAGGATAAATTGTACATAGATCTTATGGCTCTATTTTAAAGGTAAAAAGATGATTTTGATAGACCCTTAATTCAAGAAAAAAATAGTTTAAAATTACCTAAAAAAAGTAATAGAAGTATAAGAAATAGTAAAGTGATGATAAAATTTAAGAAATTTTTTAAACGATAGTCAATATAAAAGTTAAATTTATGTAAAATATCAAATTAATTAAACTTGTAAATGAGTGATGATGAAAGTTAAAGTACATATCTTTTCATTTTTTCTCACTCATTTTAAATGAATGGACTTTCATATTAGTGGCGATGACGGGTGAGTATCAAAAAGTCATACTATCATAACGCTAAAATAGTATATTATGATTAAATTACTTTTAAAAACTAAGAGAGTGTTGTTTTTATTTTGATAGATTAAAAAGAAAACACAAAATAAATACTCTTTTCGTTTTAAATCATTTGTCCCATTTTGACTCAGCATGAAGTTTAAGAAAGTAAGAAAAACTTTTGAATCTTGTTATTTTAAATTAAAGATATGTCAAATGTATATCTCGTAGTCTTAAATATGTAATTACTAGTAAACTTGGACTTAGAAAGTTGCTAGAAAGTGAAAAATGCATTCTTTTCTAAATGGATTAAAAGGAAAGTATGACAAACAAATTAAAACAAAAGGAATACTTTTTTTGCTTCAACTTATGTGATTAATTTTTCTTTTTAGTTTGTTCCAAAAAAATAATATATTCTTATATTTAAAACTAACTTAATTTTTAACTTTTTATTTTATTCTTATTAATATGATTATAGTTACACAAATATTTATAATTATTTTGAATAATAATAATTTTTCAAAATGTTTCTATTTTAAATTTTGTATCTAGCCCAGTGAAAATGCACCACATAAATTAGGACTAAGGACATAAACGAAGGGTTCAGACTCGTACCTTATTCGACTAATCAATTTGAAAAAAAATACTTTTGTCAATATTATAACTATGTTTCAAAAGTATTTGTGGAGAAAAAAAATATAATTCTCAAAATCAGTGATTTTTTTTTTCTAAAATCTTTGCTAAATACTTTAATTTTTTAAAATAAATACTTAAAACTTTTAAAAGCTTGATCAAACATGCTATTAAAGCGGTAAAGTTGGAACGAGATGGAATCTGAGAAAATGATATATAGTACTAAAAATAATAATTTTATAAAATATGTGATGAATAATACACAATCAAGGGTCGAGATTCTCTCCTTGCGCTTTGGGTCTCCCCTTTATCTTCCCAACCCATCTTCCCCACTCTCACTCCTCTTCCCCCTCTCCCTTTCTTCTTCTTCCTCTCTTTCTTTCACCTTTTTCCACCATTAATAACCAAAACTCTACAAATCAATTAAAAACATAGAAGAAAAAAATGTTGCTTGGGAAGAGGACAAGGCCACCAATGAAGAGAACAACAAGCATGACAGAATTCACTTTAGATCTCAATAATCCTGACCCTAATTCTTCTGTTAATTACAATAATCCCTTTGATCCTCACAATCCTTTCACACCTATTTCACCTTCAAATCCCCAGCATCAGCTAAATCAACAACGTTTATTGAACCCAGCTAAAACCGTATCCGCGGCCAGAAATCGCCGAAAATCTGCTGATTTTCTAGAAACTGCCAATTTTTTGAAAGCTTGCTTCCTCTGTAAACGCCGCTTGATTCCTGGTCGCGATATCTACATGTACAGGTACTGATATTTGTACTTCGATTATTGTATTATTTTGTTCTGATTGTTGTTCATGATGATTTATCAGGTTATCTATAGTATTTTGGCATGACTTCTTTATTTTCCTTATTTCTTTTTCTGTACTTATTTGGACTGTTTTTTTTTTTTAGCTGAACCAGCTTCTCGATCTACATGCACTATACTCTCTCCAAACTCGGTGAAATTACACCCGAATATGTTACATATAATCACAATTTTTTTTATGTGCTTATAATCGTAGTGTTCGAATCAATTTACATAGATGGATCTCAACTATTTCATCGTGTAGTAATTACTACTAATTTTTATGCATTGAAAAATAAGGATCGATTGTTAATTTGTTTCAATTATCAAATTTGCAGAGGAGATAGTGCTTTTTGCAGCCTAGAGTGTAGACAGCAGCAAATGAATCTAGACGAGAAGAAGGAGAAGTGTTCATTGGTTGCATCTAGGAAGGACTTCATGAAAAACGCCACCGCCGTAGCCGGCGGGAAGGGATCTGATGTCTCCGCCACAAGCGAGACCGTCGCGGCCGTTTAGGTAGTATGGAAAGTTTAGGCTTATGTATGGATCATGAATTAAAATATGTGGTTAATTACTACGTTACCCACAGAAAGAAATGCATATCAAAGCTGCTATATAATATGTATGTATATACATGTTGTGTAAGTAAGATCTGCATGATGAATGATGATTATTATATAAATATATTTCTCTCCCTCTACAAAATTCTGTGAACAAGTTTTGCAAGGTTCAAATTAATGCCTTTGTATGCAGCCATTTTTAATTAATTGCATTTTAGTATTATTATTATGTATGCAATTGCTTTAGTGGAAGAAATCTCAAGAACTCCAGGTATTAGAAAACCATGAGTATTTTTTGTTTTTTTATAATTTGTTAGTTGCCAAAACTCATTTCCCCCTTTTTGGAGTTGGAGCTGAGTAACGATTCTTTTGAGTAGAGGGTCTACAGAAACAATTTCCATATCCCACAAAAAGGTAGCTACGTGTATTTTGTTTTTTCTCGATCTTACTTGTAAGATTACATCTCGAATGTTATGTTGTTATTGTTGTTGTTGGAGTTGGAGCTTAGTAGAGCATGATGTGATGATTATTTTCTTCTTCTTTTTTCTCAATAAAAGATGTGGTTTATGTATTTTGCAAGAAAAATGAAACTATTTTGCTCATGTGTTTTTACTATTATTACTATGAGATTCCCTGGTGAGAAGTGTGAAGTTGTGTGATACCTCTTGTCCCTCTGATTGGGGCAGGCCAGCAATGAGAACCCCACTTAAAGTAAAGCCAGTTGGGAATATAAAAATGGTATCCCTTCATTATTGGCATTTTTAAGCATTGATTATTTCGTTTTGGAAAGAATAATTTACTTTTCTTTTTAGTTCGTTTCAAAAAAAATAATATTTTCTTTTTTATCAATACTTTAATTTAATATCACAATATTTAAAAGTCTTCTTTATTTTTTAAACTCTGTGTTAAATTAAAACATGTCATTCTTGTTGAAATGAAAGGAGTAATGTATTATAAAGTCCATTTTCTTTTCTCTTATTTTAATCTTTTGTTATTTATAAGACTTATTTACCTTTTGGGATTTTTTTATCTTAGTACATTGGGAGATTGCATAAGGAAAAAAAAGGAGGGGAGAAAAAGAGGATGGTAAGTCACATATTGCAAATTAGAATCTACCAATAATCGAGGGACCATATAATAAGAATCATCAATTTCTTTTCTTTTTTCCAAACAAAAAGAATGTTTAAATAATCAAAGTAGTGGTGGTAACTCTCTCGATTACACAAATAACGGAGTTCAATCAGCGTAAAAATAGTTTGTTACTTTGAATTTCTTGTATTGTTTTTTTATTTGAATTTCTTGTATTGTTTTTTTTAATTGAATTTCTTGTCTAGTACATTGTGGAAGGAAGAAGAGGATGGTGAACGAGTTATTATAGTTGTTTTTTTAAGAATATGCCAATAATTGAGGGGACCAGATCATAGTCTCTTTTTTTATATTGAAATATAAAAGTAAATAAACAATACAAGAATCATCAATTTCATTTTTTTTCAAAAGAAAAAAGAAAATTTAAGTAACCAAAGTGTTTATACTCCTAAATCGGGGATTCAAGATAACAATTGAATTTGGTGTAGGAAATCAAGGGCACAATAACAAATATTACTCCCTCCGTCCCATTTTATGTGTCATACTTTCCTTTTTAGTCTGTCCCAAAAAAAAATGTTACCTTTCTATAATTAGAAAAAATTTAACTTTGAAATTTCTCTTTTACCCTTAATGAAATGATTTACAACCACACAAATATTCAAGGATTATTTTGGACCACAAGTTTCAAAAGTCTTCCCTTTTTTCTTAAACACCGTGCCAAGTCAAAGATTGTCACATAAAATGGGACGGAGGGAGTATTACTCCATCCTTGATGCTATATAACTTGCTAGAAAGAATAATTGAAATAATATGTAAAGACAGTAAATTGCAGAGTTACGAAGTAAGGCAAACCAAAGTAATTTTATTGATTATTTTCGACGTGACGGTCAGGCAATGTCATCGGAAAAGCAATAACTTGAGAGTTTAAGAGCTTTGAGTTTACAATTGTGTGAATAATAGAGCTATTATGACGAAAATCAAATGCGTTACAACAATTTTTCGTGTATTCAGCTCCTCACAAATGATCACTATCAACACGTAATTAAACTGTTACTTTTGTGGCTAAATAATCTAGACCAACTATCAATAAACTTTAATTAGTTATGATCTCCTTGCTCCGAGTTGGATGGTTATGCATCGTTGTTCCGAACCTCCAAAAGCCTTATTGAGTACGACACAAAGCCACAATCAATCTCAATGTCGTTGAGCTGGTTTAACTAAACTCTGGCTATCACATATTGATCGCCTTTTTGATACGTTCAGACTTCAAAATCGAATTTTGACCCATACACAAAGCAGTGTGCCAACTCTCTTGGTTAGCCAAATAACGTAGTTCAATTAGTTTTAAAATAGTTTTCTACAAGAAAAAAAAGATTGTTATTTATTTACTTATTTTTGAATTTCTTGTCTAGGACACAGGAAGAATACTTCAGAAGGGAAAAAAGAGGATGGTGAGCAAGGTATAAAAAAAATTAAAATCTGTAAGCAATTGAGGGGACCATATCATAAACTTCATTTTATAATTAAAGTATAAGTATATATAAATGTAAATGAACCTTACAAGAACCAACAATTTAATCTTTTTTTTTTGAAAAAAGAAGAATATATGAGCAGGAAAGCATTGGTGCTAACTCTCTCGGATAAACAAACGGGAGGAACGGAGTTCGATAAGCCTAAAATATTACATACAATTTTTTTTTAATTTTGTGATTTTAAATATATCACGTGCAAAAGTATAATTAAGGAATTGCTAAAAAAAATAGATATTCTTTTTAAAAATTAAAAAAAGAAGTAAGATAAACAAATTAAAACAAATAATAGAATATTTGTAAAAAATTATCTTGTCATCACAAGGTATAATTTGTTATCCCTCCCTAAAAATTTTCATCTTTTGCTACTTGAATTCACAATTTTAAAATTAAAGATGGAGAATGTTTATCACTTGAGCAACCTCTCGTTTCCATCACAAGGTAGAATTTTTTTTCAAAAATCAACTTAAAAAAAATACTCACATCGAGCACATAACATAAACAATTTATAAACCTGTCATACAGAAGTCCAAAAGCCAATAAGAAAAATGAAGAGAAAATAAAGGAGAAGAATAAACAGTAAAAAAAGAAGAAGGGGGGGACGGTTAAGTGGATCTATCTGCTCGTGCGGTGAATAGCTGACACATTGCCCTCTGCTCTATGTCAGTATCACTATAAGTCAATAAGGTCTCACCTGTTCACATTCACTCATACTTTTTAACCTTCTTTTTTGGACCAAAAACCCTTTTAACTAGGAAAATATCCTTCCTCTTTTTTTTTTTTTTTTTTTTTTTTTTTTCCGATTTTCATCTGGCGTCCAGTATTCACATTGAAGTCCAGCTGCACCACATTTTTTGTTGATACAACAACAACAATATATCCGATAAAATTTCACAAGTAAGGGAGTAGGGGCTAAGAAGAAAAGAATATACACAGACAGACCTTACTTTTGTAAAGATACTATACCTAGGCTAAGATATTTGGGTCTAACTCATGAGGGGAGAATTGTTCAAGTCTATATAAGCAGACCGCCAGTACTTTAGCCCACTCTAACCCCCTCCCCCTCCTCTTCTCACACTAAGGACAACTGGAGTGTGGACTGAGAGCCCAATTGGGCATGAACATTGGTTGGGAAATGGACTGACATCTGCTTATATAGATTTGAATAATTCTCCCCTCATGAACTGACTTCTGGGTTTGAATTAAACAAATAACATATCTTTACAACTTTTACTTCGTGGAGATAGAGATGATGTTTTCGAAGGACCTAGCCTCGCTGATAACTATAAAAAAAGAAATCCTTGCTGATCAAACAAATGCATGCATAAGGCAATATGTAAAAGAGCATGTAAAATTGACAGCTTTTCCTTAAAAAAATTCACCATATTTATATAAAACTACTAATACAATGTGTCTTCTAATACACATATATTTGTTCTCGGGTGAAAATCATTTGGCCCTCTAATTTTACCTTAAAAATCAAATACTTGTGATCCCTCAACTTCGAACCATAGACGTTTCTAATTTCACAAAATCAGTGTTTCATGTCCCAGTCAATAAAAATTATTATGCTTAATAAGCAAAAGAGAAAATCTAGTTCCTGTTGGAAACAAGTCCTATATACCAAGAAATATAGTAATTAATTCAGAATGCATCACAGAAAGAATGATGAATGAAGTTGAAAAGTGGAATTGCGTAAGCAAATTCCACCAATTTCAATGATATCTAATTAAAGTGCAGTGCACTAACTACGTCATGAAAGCAATTCCTTAATTTCATGAATCATCATCTCCCTACTTTTCTTACTTCTTTTTACTTTATGGACAGCTTTTAGGGGGGGGGGGGGGAATCTACCTCCTTTTTGTTTCTTTCACTGGTTGTTTGATTGGTAACAAGTTATTTGAAGAAGGAAAAATGAGTTATGAAGAAATTAAAATCAAAATCATAGTTTATACCTTATCATCTAAAAGATCCATGAATTACAATAACAGAGAAAACATATGTCCTTATTTTCTGAAATAGTGAGAGTTTTAAAAAATTACTCTCTCTATCTCATTATTTCATGTGACACCCTTTTTCTTTTTAGTCATTCTCATTTGATGTGATATCATTTTCCTTTTTAGTCCATCCCCAAAAAAAATGTTATCTTATTATAATTAGAAACAATTTAATTTTAAAATTTTCTTTTTACCTTTAGTAAAATAATTTACAATCACACAAATATCTAAGATTTGTTTTAGACCACAAGTTTCAAAAGTCTTCCTTTTCTTTTAAACACCGTGCAATTTAGTAGCGATCTTCAAACTGATAAACCGTGCCACATAAAATGGGACAAAGGGCGTACAATACATAGAAATAATTTGAGTCTTATCCATTTCGCTTGAAACTATATCTTTTACATTTATATATATGTTCCTCTGATACAAGGCAAATCGATAGAGAGCGATCAAATACAATAGATACAGCTTCGTATTCAATCGGGAAACTTTTAACATATTCTTCTTTTCTCTCTCTATTTGTGACCATTCTCACTTCAAAGTCAAAGATTAGGAAGCAAATTGATACACAAAACTATTGCTACATTTGAAAATTAGTCAAACTATCATTATAATTTATAATTAAGACTTAAAAGTACCGGTATTTCTAAAACTTTCTCGAGATTTAACTAGCTTGGCAAAACAAGTCATTGGGGAAGAATATTAATGAGCCCCCATTAGATATATGTTGGGTTATATTTTCAAAAAGAATTGTGCAGTGTCAGGTTTTGCACCATTATTAGTGGCATGTCTGGACCTTATTATTAGTGAAAATAGTGAGTGGTCCTTTCTTAGATTCTTCATCTTCATGAGAAACAGCTTGTTTGATAGCGCTATTAATTTGTCCCCTTCGATAAATGCCTTTTCATTTCTCAATATGCCACAAAAAACGACTCTTCATCAATATTGCCAACAATATATGACCAGATAAAAATGTTCAACGGTAGTAAAAATGTTTCCATTGAAGTTACTCCTCGATCCATTCACTTTTACTTGTCCACGCCTTTAAGAAATAATGATTGATATAATTATTTTATCATAATATTCATATTGATTTTTGAAAAATAATTCAAAGAATAAGTAATTAACGTGTTAAGGATGAATTGTGGAAAAAATAATTGTATTCTCTTAATATGTTAAAAGTGAAAAACTATTTTTGAAATCGTGAACAAGTAAAAATGAACGGAGAAAATGATACTTTTTAGTTTCCGTCAATTATTTATCGAACTATATCTGTTAAATTTGACGAAAATAGTGAGATTTTTTTTTTGAGCTATAAACACCAATAAAGTCTCATCAAATCTTAAAATATGCAACATACAAAACTATACCAGATAATAAAAAGATATTAAAAAAGAGCTGAAATTACAGCTCAAAAAGATGCACCAGACTCTAACAATAAATTCAATATAGTAGAAACTACAAAAACTGTACCTCTAAATGTGATTAAAATTTTAAACTTTTGACAAATTTGAAGGATCAAAATTGTTCGATTCATGCACACTTAAGAGACTATTTTGAACCTACTTTCAAACAGAAAGGGCTATTTTTGTCATTTTCTCTTACCTTTTAACTTTTTTTGATCACTACAGAGTGACTTTAATTTTATACAATCCTTTCAGCAGTAAAAGGAGATTAAATTCGTTAATCCTCAACTAATGATCAATATAAATCAATAGATGTTGCAATTGCCAATTGAAAGTGTTGGTGGTTGATAGTGATCATATATATATGTTTGCCACTAACATGGGGTGATAATTAATTGGCAATGTAATTATGCCTCCAGAAAGGCTAATCTATGTTATATATACCTTGGAATCCACTTTGGTCAGTTACTAAAGTTACACTTGTCTGATAATAAACACAGCTTAGTGCTCATTATGAAAACAATTAAATTCTAATGGAATTAGCACTGCTCTACGTATAGTAATTAAGGGGTTAATTGTCTTGGTATGTGACAATAACAAATCTTATCTTTGGAATATATTCATCTCAATTCTTGATTAGAGTTTGTGTGATAATTAATGCCATTATCAAATTCATATAATTGAGACTAATCCAATAACCATATTAGCACTTGTGTTATGACCAATATGCCCTTCCAAAATTTCTGTTCAGTAAGCATATATGTAAGCTACCCAAAATTTTGATATTCTTGGTTTGATGCAGAACAAACTCATAAACTAATTCATGTACTGAAATTTGTTATATATCAGAAAATATAGAGCCAAATTTTGTTAAAGATGAGTAGGCAGGGTGTTAGGCTAGTGCCAGTAGGGTACGTAAACAAGACAGATCACATGGTTTTGTACTGGTCAGTTTTAAGCTGTCGAGTGATGATTGTTCCATACCTAACTCGATTAAGCTTTTCTTCTTACACACTGAAGGTTTTTGCTCTCGTATTGCGGGTTTTCCACTTCATTCAGTTACATTAGGGCGTTATACAACTCTACCTTGGTGATTAAGTTCCGCTTTAGTTGGTGTGAAATGAGCGGATCCTGGGATAGGAGGTCTTTTAGGTCGTTAATAATATTGTTTAAGAATGAAAATCTTGGAGTTAGTATCCTTGGACTCTACATACTGACAATCCTACCAAACAAAGGATAAAATAATACCATGACTAATACACGTATTAGATATTCTAATACATCCTACCAAGCGACCCCTAATTATTTGTTGAATGTTCTCATCAGGGTTTGCCCCATTCCTGTGAACTATCTCTCATGGATTTAGTAGAAGGTAAGTTATTTTTATGATCCTGGCACAGCATGGAGCTCAATGATGGCCTTAACCTTATATTTTCTGTAGGCAATAAGATCAAGAAACGCGACGTAGTTACCCTCATAACTAGTGGTTCCATGCCTGGACCATAAATTGTTGGTCTGCTGGAATTCGCCACGAATTCTTTTGCTGGTATTATTTGTATTAGATGATAGATTTCCTCTGTCTGAATATAAAGAAATGATAATTGGATATCATAATACTTGTATAATATGATACATGAAGATCAGATTGATGTTTGAGATCAAAAGTTAGATTATAGTTGTAATATTGTAACAAATTTACTTTATCCTGTGTTTATTTGCTAAATGGTAGATCATGTAGTAGGAGATGATATCATGTTTTCATTATGTTTTGTGCAAAAAAGATCATTTGCTGGAGTTCTAGTCTAGTGACATATAGTTCAATGGATGGTACAAAAAGTTAATGACACAGAATTCTCAGATTCCCAAAGAAAACATGTTTTATTTATGAGTTGGAACTCAAGAGTTTCCATACTAGTTACAATCCAATCCACACTCTTCTAGAAGTGGACCGTCTGTTTTTGCCAAAAACGGATCAATCCTTACCCACAAAAGTGAAAATATGGAAGCAAGTAAGATTGACCAGACAATGATGATTGTAGGAGTTCTGTTCTTTCTACCCAAAAGTCCTTTCAAGAATGGATAGAGATGAAGAATCACCCAGAATGCAAAAAATAGCTTTCCAAATAACGGCCCCCATGACTCGTATCCGTTGTTTATAGCATTGGAGATACCAGCAACAACTCCTATAATGTTTAGTAGTAGTAGTGTGGTGGGTGGAATGAGAAGAGTAGTCCATTTGAATGCATAAAGCTCTGCGAATTCTTCATCATCCCCAGATTTTGATGTTACTGTGAAGTTTGTGTCCACACCGGCTAACACCTTTAGTAAACCTTGAAACACAGCAAATAGATGTGCTGAAACTCCTCCGATCACCCAAAATTGTTCGTTCCTCCACCATTCATCTATCGCTACTCCACTCCATCTCATTTCAAGAATGCTTGTTGCAAAAATGCTAATGAAAAGTGACAAAAACCACAGGCTAGCGACATTGTCAAGCTGCAACATTGAACAAGAAAAGAAAAACAGAATGAAATATTTTCTTGATCATATAGATATAAGAAAGTTTTTTTATGGTTATAGATTTTGTACCACAGGTGTAATGAAGTGTCCTGTGAGCAGGCATACAGCAGGTAGAGTGCAATAAGCGACAAGGGGAAGAGACGT
Organism: Jaltomata sinuosa; assembly: GCA_003996215.1. NCBI lineage: Eukaryota > Viridiplantae > Streptophyta > Magnoliopsida > Solanales > Solanaceae > Jaltomata > Jaltomata sinuosa. The sequence goes on from QJPP01002944.1 coordinate 81,119, forward strand.
GAATGGATAAATGGTGGCATTTATGTATGAAAAACGTTCGAGCCAATTGAGACCACGGCCATATCCATACCAGAGAGGACAATGCCTGCTGAAAAAAATTTCAATAGAACCAAGAGCCCATCGAAGGACCTGGTGGAGACGATCTGATAGATTGATCGGTGCTGATCCTTTAAATGCAGGCCTTGTAGGCATGCAATATATGGATCTCCAGCCATGACAATGCATTTTGAAGCCTGTTAATATGTCCTCAGTGACTGAACCATATATCCAACCAATCTGCATTTTCAAAGTAGTTAGGTGGAACAATCAGTACGTCTTGTACACGATTAGAAAAAGGAGTTTGATATTTGTAGAAAGCAAGAAAGTTTAAGAGATGGATCAGAATTACCTCTTTTCCCCATTCTGTTTCATCTTCATAGCAACAGCTTATTACATAAATGGCTTCTTTTAGCAGGGAAGCTGTACTAGCACTTTTAAGAGTCCCGCCCTTTTCTAGCAGTGTTGATACAATAAAAACAGGAGATTGGCCAAATTTATTTTCTAACTTCTGGTCGGAGATGGGAGCTCGATTCTCACCTGTTCAAACCACATTGACATAAAACAATTGAACTGGCTATTGAGGAACTTCAATTAAATGGTACTAGCATAGTATGCAGAAGGATGTCTGAATCAGTTTACCTTGTGTGCCCTCATGAGAGACCGTTAGGGAGTCTTCGTCATTTAAAAGAGGCTTCACCTCCGAACTAGGCTTCTTATTTTTCTTTTTCCTTCTGGAGCAACAACTTTGACAGCAGCACCACTTTAACCAGCAACTGCATATCGTAGATGAAGCTTTCTTTTGCTTGGGTGGTGCATCAAATCCATAAAGTGCCTGGCGTCTGAACACGCATCCAGTTCCAACGTATATAGGTCCTTGAATACCATCCAATCCTTTCATGTTAATCTGATTCATGTAAAAGCAATTATACTGTCACTCGAGTACAAAGAAATGTTAAGCAGATATGTAGTCATTGATTGTACAAGTTTGCACTTACATCAAAGAACACCGTGTTCCTATTAGCATACCGATCATTCCTGTCAATGCCATCAAATCTCTGAGGGAATTGAACATAGCAAACTGTCTTCCCAAGCGATTGATCCATCATGAAACACATAGCTTCCCTAATGGCTTTGCTGTTGTTGATATAGTGATCACAATCCAAATTTAACAAATAAGGAGCATTAGTGAGCACAGCAGACACCCTTACCTGTCAAATAGATTTTAAGCTCATAAACAGAAACATCGCGTATCTATAGAGCAGAAGAAGCTAGCGCAAGTTTAAACTTTTACGCGTTACAAACCAGAGCATTCATTGCACCAGCCTTCTTGTGATGGTTGAATCCAGGTCTTTTTTCTCTGGATACATATACTAGTCGAGGTAATTCGTTTCCATCTGTATCCAGCCCCCCATTCTGGCCTAGGAAGACCTGGAAATGATAACCATAAGAAGAAATTACTACAGCTAGATTGAACAAAATAACCAACATAAATAATAAAATCCAAATTTCTGCACCTGAATCATGCCAGGATGATCTCTAACATTATTCCCTGGCCAAGGAGTCCCATCCTGCATTGCCCACCCTTCCTCGGGAACCTTTTGCGCCTTAGCAACCAGAGCATTTACCCGTACTTTAAATTCCTCATAATCTCTCTGCAACATAAGGAAAACTCAATCAAAGAAACACCAACCAAAAGCCAAAGACACTATTTTTTGACTTAAAGTCCTGGAAAAATTTGGGGAGTCATGATGATTTACCTTCACTGCTCGTCGTTCTTTTATAAATGAAGTCAAAACCTTGCCTTGGAGATAATCCATATTCTTAGAAAAATACGATTCAGGAGCCCGAGGCTCGATATTAAATTTCTTGCAGAAAGGAATCCATTTCTTAGCAAACTCAGCTGTTTCTGATAATGCTTCAAAGGTCAACATAGCAGCCCCATCATCTGATACATAGCATGACACCTTATCGACAGGGTAGTCCACCGCTAGAATGGACAAAACCGTGTTTGCAGTGACCAGAGGAGGTTCTTTCAGTGGATCTACTGTACTCACAAATATATCCACTGCAGAAAGTTGAGAAGGCTTCCCTTCTTTTTCATATCTGAAAGACAAAAAATTTCTACTTTAAGGGGAAAGATATGACAGTCCATAAATTACTTAGCTATTAACAAAGAGAATGTGAACATGATAGAGGATAAGATTGGTTAACCACTGACCTGAGGGACAATCGGTCGAGGTAAGTCTCCCTGTCAATAGGAAGCCACTTAGGGAATTGATCAAGAATCCATGAGACAGCAAACCAAATTTCACATATTACAGAGACTAGCCACAATCCATATGCATCGTTAACAGGATGAGAGACCCTATAATGAAAGAAAAAACCAAGAACAACAAGCCGAATCATGATGATGATTCTATACGGGTTGATTTGGCTAGATGGAATTGGCAATCTCCTTGATAAGGGTTGTCTTGCTTCATTTAACCTGATTTCACAAAAAGTACTACAAAGATCAGCAAATTTGACAATTTCAGAAAGTAATACATAGAAGATGCAGCAACATTTTCACAAGCATATTAAATGCTACCTGTTAACTGCAGCCATATTAATCAAAATCTGGTAATGACTTGGGAGTTGGAAGTTCCATAATTAAATTAACTAAATGACTGGATAAGGAATTTATTATAGCAGTTATAAGAGTGGAAAAAAGGAACATGCAGGTTGCCTTTATATATTCATTTTATACATATGATAGAAACTGAAATGCAAATAACACAATGTTTGGAGGTTCATTCATTGCCTTCCAAGTGCTACACACAACAAATTTTAAACAAGAAATTCCTCTACTCAATGGTATCAATTTAGATTATAAGAACTGATACCAAAATCAGAGATGTTTTGGCTTCTGTAGAACTTACACTGATAAATCAAATGCATCTTCGCCATCATCCCCGTCTTTGCCATCACAATCTTTCATCATCTCTTGCTTTTCTTGCTTTTGTTTCCAACTTTCCATTCTCTCCTTCCAAGCTATGCTTCCATAGCCATAAACAGCTAAGTCCTTTGAAGGATCCAGAGATCTTGGTTGCACTGCCGAAATAAAATTCAAGAATTCATCAATATCCCTGCAGCTAGTATTCCGATATTGGATTCAATGTCTTATTACAGTGTATCACCTCTAGTGTTGGTATAGTGGTAGGGAAGTGCAAGTACCCCTTTGCCACCGAACCCTGATGACCCCATCGGTACTAATGCATGTTTGTCTGGATCGATATCAGTATCTTCCTGCAACACAATGTACAGACGTTATCTTAGTCTTGTTCATGATAACATTATCATAGCTAAAAGAAAATTAAAACTGAATGAACCATTACATGATAATGCATATGCATAACACTGGGCAGAGGAACTTGTGGAAGTTGATGTCTTGAGTCGCGAGAAGGCATGTCTTGCTTAAAGTGCTCAAAACCATAACACTGGAAATCATGCTTTACGCGATCATTTTCAAAATTGAACTCATTTTCAACATCATCAATGTTATCTTCTTCCTCATCACCATGTACTCTAGGACACCCTATAAAAAGTTCAAGAATCAGAAATATATACAGTACCAAAAAAGTTAATTATAACATTTCACAGGAAGAAAAATAAATGATACATTACCTTTCAGACGATTGAAACGAGTTTTGCACTGGGGACAAACTTGGCTACCTTCTCGACGCTCATAATCATAACAAGTTCTACAAACTGGAAAAGCACATTCATTGCAAGCTACAAAGGGCTCTCCATCTATAGTGAACCCCACTTCATCACCACATATTTTGCAAATTTGGCTACTCTGCTGCTGCATTGACCTTGTCTGATGACCATAAATCAACATGATTAACCATAATCATATTCATAAAAACCGCAACAAGAACTACACAAATGAAAACTTACAGAGAAATCACCATCACGACGAATAACAACTATTTCATCCCGGTTGTGAGAACCTGCAACTAGACCAGCACTGACCTCCATGGAAAAGACTTGGCCTCAAATGATAATTCAAGATTTGACTCAAATTTCAATCTTGAAACATATATTAGCTCTGATGGATATATATGAATACTATTTATTATATAAGCCAAATTGGACAGCAAGCAGTTTCTAGCTGATCCCACTTAATTTTTCTTTTACTTCTTTTGTTTTCTACTTGTGTGTCTACTTCTGCTCTCTGTATGAAACTCACTGTATAATAGTAGTTCATCACTGTATAATGTTGAAGTTTCCAACATTCATTATGGTACATTTTAGGAATGTCCTTAAACCATTGGCAGAGTCAAATCGGCTGCCAAGTAAGCACTCCAACTTTGAGAATGCATATCTAGACACCTTAATTTGGTTTCAACTGTCAACTGAACACTCCAACACAATCCCACTATGTCTCTTGGACATCCGACGCTGACATGACTAAATGATCATTTTGTAAATTGGAATGTTCAACTAACACAGTGGAAGAAACGAGTTGAGGTATCTAGATGTGCATACCCAACATTTGAGTACACAGTTGTCAGTTGAGACCAAATTTGAGTGTATGTTTATGTATTATACCAATTTTATACTATGAACTAGTAGTGGACAAAAGTCATGTCGTTATTTCCAACTGTTTTGTGCCGCTCTTTCACGTCTCTGTCACACACTTTTTGAACTCTTCTTCTATTTATGTTTGTCATCGAGTCTTGTTATCATCATCAAACAATATTGATCATGTGTTATATTTTGGCATATTATTAAGGTATATAGTTGTCATTGGACACAAGGGACACTTCACTTTTCCATCTTCTTCTTGATCCGTTATGCATGTCGTCACTAATTTTTGGTTGCTTTGCACCGCTTATTTTGCTACTGTTTCTCCTCTTCCAAAAACATACGTTATATCTCTGTGAGTTGACACGATCACTCACTTTTGTTATTGGCTTAACACAGAACGAGATTTTTAAACTTGTCAGAATATTCTTTTTAGATACGTGAACAAAGTCTTATTTCAATTGAACACCTGAACTCCTAATACTGTTGGGATCGAAATCGAGAGGGCGTCATGCGGAAGCTATTAATTGCAAACCATCAATGCGATAAATCAGTTGACAATAAAAACTAGTATAATAAAAAGCATATTATTGATATGGTTTGATCAAACGACCTACATATTAAAAGGTAAAACTAAAAGCATAATACTTATTGGGAGAATAATCTCCCCCTAAATAAAACTCTTTAATCGACTATAATGTGGATGCTATTGTGTTTTTTTTAAGAAGAAAAAGTCTTCTATTTATAGAATTACAAGACTTCTCTTCCAAAAAAAGGATAGATATTGTAGAGTTCTTTTTCACCATGAAAACCTTTTTCGTCATGAAAACCTTTTTGAATTGTGTAGAATCCAAATAAGGTAGAAAATTCAGGGCAAACCCTAACAAATACAGCGTTCCAATTGGACACTTTGGATTCAAATTTTTAAAAAACTTTTACGCGTGTTTTTATTCATCTACTAGATAGTTAAGTTAATCAGATAAATATATCATCTCCTTTTATTATGCACGTCAATCTCAAGTATAAAAATATCTAGAGTTTTATGGCTTATTGAGGCGAATGCGTGTAATGAAAAGAAATGACATATATTATTATATGATTAACTTAAGTACCTAATAGATGAATGATAACACATGCAAAAAAAAAAAAATCAAATTTTGAACAGAAAGTCTCTAATTGAAAAACTTTATTAAGAGTTCAAGTGTTCAATTGAAACAAGGGTTAGTTGGAGTGTCTAAAAGGAATATTCTGACAAGTTTAAGAGGCTAGTTATGTATTAAGCCTATTTTCTATCTAACATATGCATATAGTCTTCGTGTTTGATGCTTAATATTGGTTATGAAGAGAGGTGTCAAATAGGCGGATTGTATTGAATTTGAAGAGGTTAAAATGAGACCAAAGTTATTTGGGCTAAAATGAGTTTAAATGTGGGTCATAACTCAATCATTCAATTCTTACTACTCTCTCTCTCGAATTTTATTTGGCTTTTATACTAAAAATAAAAGTTTTTCATTTTACTTGTTCATTTTAGCAAATCAAAAGAGTTTTATTACTTATTTCACACACTACCCTTAGTATTAAATAGCTACATAAACGAGTAAGGGTTATTTGGTCGGTGAAATGAAGGGTTATAATTTATAAGTGGGTGAAAATCATTTACACCCCTCAACTTTACTTTAAAAATCAAACTCCCCCCTCAACTTTGAAAAATAATCATTCTCACCCCTTTTTACTACTTGATTTTTTCTAAATGTCTATTCTACCCTTACATTATCAACATTTATTTATTTTACTTCCTTAAAATTTTGATATTTTTGTCTTTTTAATCTGTGCAACAAATTGTCTATAAAATACTATTTTCGCCGAAAAAGGAAAACGAAAAAATATTGATCAAGTATAAAAGCTAATGATGTTCTATAATGAAATAAATTAACAGAATAAAAATTAATTTTATCATTAATAATTAAAACTATAAAAAAATTAAAAATATAATGAAAACTATAATCTGATAACTTTATAAATATATTTTGATACAGATATACAAAAATAATTAATAAAAATAAATAATTTTTTATAACAAATTCTTAAAAAATTAGGCAGCTCGGTGCACTAAAACTCATGCTATGCACGGAGTTCGGGGAAGGACCGAACTATAAGGATCTATTGTACGCAGTCTTACCCTGCATTTTTGTAAAGGTTGTTTCCATAGGTTGAATCCTTATAAATAGATTTTAAATTATAATTTTAAAAATATTTCATGAATAACAATCATATATACCTAATGCCGTAATATTAAAATAATTATAAAAATATATCTAATTTTACAATAAATTTGTAAAAAAATTATTCCGCTTATAATATTAATGAACTTAAATAAAAATCTAGAAACTACCTAGATTAAAAAATAAATATTATATATAATATAAAAGAAATTACATAGAGGGAGGATTGCAAGTGTCAAGGATAAAATAGACATTGCACAATATAAAGGGATGAAAATGATTATTTTTCAAAGTTAAGGGGTAATTTGATTTTTAAAGCAAAGTTGGAGGGTATAAATGATTTTCACCCCTTTATAAATAAATTGTGCAATTATTTTATTTCATGTTTGGTACAATTTTTTATGTTGGTCCGAAAACTTGTGAAGTCTTGTTAAGAGTTGTTGAAGACTTCACAAGTTTTTCATGTTTAGAAGACTTCACAAGTTTTAATATAAAAAACTTGTGCAATAAATCAATAATAGTTGTCCACACTGGTGGAATGAATTAACAATAGTAGTAATAACTAATTATTTTTAATATAATCTTCTCATATGCTACGGACAATTTCTTCACGTCGAGCATAAATATTTTTTGCAAATTTTAAAATTATTGGTCTTTTTTTGCAAAATATAAATTTACAGGTCAAGTTTTAAATTTTTTAAAAATTGAAATCACAACTTGGAATTGTAATAGTACCTTTTTAGTTGATTTGGGATTTGAAATCAAAATTTCAAATTGAAGTTGAAGTTTTGTTTAAATATCATAAACAAACACCAATTTCAAATCAATAACTTTAAATTTGAGCTCGAAAATGCATGGTCAAATGCGTGCTAATATCCTATGACCTATATGATTCATTCTTGTTGTGCCACAGTACTTGTGGTTAGGGTTTGCCCTGAATTTTCTATTTTATCGGATTTATATCATATTTGTGTTTACTTCGAAAAAGTTTTCTTGGTGAAAAAAGTTTCTTAGTTGGATTTTCTTGGGGATTTTCTCTAGATAGTTTTTATGTTTTCTTATTAGTTTTTCATATGTAGGCCAATTGGCCAAATCACTTAATAATATTATATATGCTTTTTAGTATGTTTTTCTTTGTCATCTGATTTTCGAACCCAACACTTGCTACAGGTAAATTATCTGTCTTTCATATTTAAACATCCCCTGTCCGCCTTTTCTTTTGCTATAGTTCACATTTCATAATATGAAAATTATTCGAGTAATTAGCAACATTGAGTTTGAGTAGAATGCTTGTCATAGATTGACAGTTTTGAAATCATCTGGTAGTTCACAAGATCAACTTTGGCTCGGACATTTTGTTGATTTGAGGAAAATTTCCACCAAGTTGACGAGTTTGGTAATTTGGGTTGTTGAAGAGTCCGAGCAACATAGTACTTATATCAGTGTACTAGGGGTGCAGTATTGTGGAATGAGTACGAGAAAGAAAGAACACTTAGAATTTTGTGCCTTTGAGTGCTACTTTTCTGCTGCTGGCATTGGAAAAAGAAGCAAAAAGAGTGGAAATTGTGTAAGGGGGAAACATAATACCATTTGAATACTGCAGGTTTGAAGAGTAATGCCTACATTGATATGATTCTTCAATTTCCTTGAGAATTTACAATGTTTGTTTTCTCTTTTCGACGTTGTAGGTCCAATATTTGAGATAAGCATTATGCAATTTTCTGTTATTCGTTCTACTTCTTACGCAAGAACTGTGATATAGTAGCAATATTTGAGTATAATCACTTTGCTGCGCGTGTAATGTGTTCTTCCATCAACAGGTTTTGTAAATACAAGACTATAGTGTTGCTCAAATTCTGTTCAATTTTGACCTCCCACCTTATTGTACATTACACGTCTAGCTTCATATTTTATTTTAGACAAACAGATATATTCTGTTGGTCTTGTTTTGCGTCTGATGTCAGTATCTTAGACATCCTTTAGTAGTTGAAAAAAAGAGCCAACTCAAATAGCAGCTCGCTGAATAGTATGAGTTGAGTTATACTGATCATTTGGTGATCCAGATAGAGTCATTTTATTGTTGATTTCTGCTATGCAAAATGCTTTTGTACAACCCCCTTGTAGCACCACAAGAGGGAAATGGGGGACAGGGGAATGAACCTATAGGCAGAGTTTTGCAGGCATCAATCTAGGTGAAAAAACAGTCACGGTTTGTGCTATAATGCACAAAAGCCGTGGTGCCTGCTTGTGACACAATCGTGATTACTAACAGGCACCCCGCCCCTTCCCCATTCCCCTTTCTTTCCAAATAGATGATGTATAATTGTAATATGCCTATTTCTTGATGGTCCAAATTTATTACAGCCTTCAATATCCATGGATGGTGTTTCATGGATCAGTTGCAATTTTCCCTGTCTATGAGTAGGGGATTTCAGTGTATGAGCTACCAAACTTTTTAATTCAATGAATTGCTAGACTTCCCTCTGTTGTAAATTTGGAAACAGTGGTGCAACTTTGAGCTAAGCATAATAGCGATGTTAATTGTGAATTTATGTGACTTCCACCTTTTCCCAATTTGAAAGGGCATTCTTCAAGATCTTACATTACTTGACTTTAAATACTTTTAAGGTACACTTAAGAGAAAAAAACAATACAAGACCCAAAATTAACAAGTTGTGATAGGGTAGGGGTAACGTAACACTGCATACACACCACCCTCCTCAAATCCACTAGTGAGGTACGTTGGTTATGTTGTTGTTGATTAGATAAGGGTAGAGAGAACAGGAAACGGAGAAACCTTTTGCAGGTGGCTGAATACAGCTATATTTGTTGTCACTGAAAATATATTTACTTAGAAATGTAATGAGTTGAATACAAAATCAATGTCCCTGATAAAAGCATGAATTATTAGTTGTGTGCTGAAGTTATTTTATTAAGATGATAGTTAAGAGACCATTTCTCATAAATGTGATACTTTTTGGTTACCTGCAAATGAATTCAATGAAACTGTTATTGATTTCATCGCCATACTTCATTTACTGCAAAGAGAGAATTAGGTATTTGTTTTCTCATGTACCAACATTAGGTGTTAATGCCTGAAAATTTAGCTGAAACAAGATATGAACATTAAGTCAGAAAACTCAAGATTGTCTATTAGGTGAAGAGCTCATTCAGCCTATAAACCCATTAGTACTTTTTTTAAATTCACCAAGGACAATTGACAACAAACAATCAACTTGCTTGAGGACCAACGAGGTTGACACCCCACTATTTCGAGTCGCGGCTCCAAGCATGGATCGATATGCTCTGATACCAATGTCATAGATTAAACAAGAGAGTCCAATCCAAAAGACTAATTTGGTAAGCCGGAGAGCTCATTGAGCCTACAAATCCATTAATATTTCTCTTTTTAAAACAAAGGTCCAAATATACTCTCGTACTATACAAAATTGACCAAATTTTCACTTTGTTAATACTTATGCTCACATATGCTCTTATCGTTAAATATCTGATCCAAATACACCCTTATTTTAAACAATTCTTCCGCTCAACCCAATTACAAAATTAATTAGTCAATTAGCATCAAATTTTAACACATACTATAATCCTAAGAGACCTAGACTTATCCGACCCATATGAAGGGCATAATATTTTACTTTGAGAAAATGCATAAGTACCTCCTTGAACTATGATCGCAAATCTCAGCGACACACTCTATCTTTACGAGGGTCCTATTATCCCCTTAAACTATTTTTTTTCGGTATTTTTTTGCACCTTACGTGCTGACGTGGCGCCAAAACCCAATTCTATTAGATGTGGTGATATACACGCACCGCCACGTGTATAATTTTTTTTATATTTTTTTTTTAGTTTTTTCTTCTTATTTTCTTTGTCTTGTACTTAAAATAAGTTAATAAACATAATTTTTTTATTTTTTGCCTTGTATTTAAAATTTTCTCAAATACATAAATATATTTTATTATTTATTTTTTCTTTTCTTATTTCTTTTTACCTTCTTTCAATGTTTTTTGTTTTTTCTATTGCTTGTATTTATTTTTTTTATTTTTTTTGCCTTACCATTGGATTTGATTTCAAATTTAATTACAATGTCTTGTATTTAAAATAAGTTAATTTTGAATGGATACCAAAAAAAGTGAGGGAAATCAAATACAAAAATTCAAACTTTAAAAGTAAAGGACACTTTAATTTATTTATTTATAATTATTCTTTTAAAAAAATACACATAACTTTTTCAAAAAAAGTGAAAAAATAAGAAATTAATGAAAGAGAAAAAAAGAAAAAAAAGAAAAAAAAAGGTTAAAAGTGAGGAGTAAAATAAATATTTCACAAAGAAAGCAAAATAATTAAAAATATATAAATTTTAATGTTAATAATTATGTGTATTAATGTATTGTAAAATGTCCGATTAAAAAAGGACAAGTGTCAAATATTGATCAGCTTTTTTTCATATAATTCAAGTCTCACTTGCATGCAAGAGAGTGAGCACACTCTCTGTGCCACATCAGCACCTAAGGGTGTATTTGTTACACTTAAAATAGTTCAGGGGGTAATAGGACTCCCGTAAAGATTGAGTGTGTTCCTGAGATTTCGGTCATAGTTCAGGGGGGTACTTATGCCTTTTCCCTTTTACTTTAAAAGTCACTCAACTATAGCTCTTTTACCTAGAAAGTCACTCAAGCTATTAAATTATTTTATTTCAATAAAATTTGCTTTTATGAAATTTTATTTAAAAGAAAACTTCTAAAAATTTACGAAGAAACCACGGATTCACGTGCCTCATATTCTAGCCTATAAATTCTCCCTTGATTGTATAAGTCTGTTGGATGCGGTTGCAGTCATACCATGTACTTGCAGAGAATGGTGGCTCTCCTTTTTCTGTTTCACTATATTTTTTGGCTGGTAGGAAGAGGAATTCCCGTAAATTGTAAACCAAGAAATTTATCGTAATTTGAAATGCCCTAAATCGAGATAGAGGGAGAGGAGAAATTCATGGAAATTTGAGATGCCTTGACTAAAAGAAGAAGAAAGTGACAAGGAGAAGAAAAATGAGAAAGAGGCGGGTATAGAAATTAATTTACGGAACGGATCGGGTCGGGTCAAGTGGGTGAGTCATTAAATGGTATAAATAATTCAAGTAAATACAGATTAAGATCGTAAAAACATGAGCTTGTGATATAACTACACCTAATTCCAGACCGGTTAATGCAAGAACTATAAATAAAGGACCAAGATCCCCACGCACCCTCGGATCGGGGGATACCTTAAGTCAGCAGCTCCCTTTGAAGATAGGGCATTTACATAAGCTCCAAAACCGTACCCAGGGAGCTTACATCAGGAAACTCCCAAGCTTGTCGAGGAAGGAACAAAACAGAGAAAGACACCATACCTTTTTATTTTTTATAATTTTTATTTTAGATAATAATTCCATAAAAGCAAATTTTATTGAATAAACAATTAAATAGCTTGAGTGACTTTCTAAGTAAAGTAGTATAATTGAATGACTTTTGAAGTAAAATGTAAAATTGGGTAACTTTTACGAGATAAAAATTCGCAGTTGAATGACATTTGGGTTATTAACTCGTATAACTAATTAACTTTGTGTATTTTTAGGAATTAGACATTAGGTCGACAGGGAAATTAGGAATAGTAAAGTTTGAATTGCAGAAAAAGCATATTCTTGCGAGTTCCGAATCTTTCTTTCGCCTCACCAACTTATTACATTAGATTTGACCATAATCTGAGTTGCCATAAATAATGCAATGCTCCAGAAATTCTGATTTAGTTATTCAATGGGATATTCACCATCAGGTGAAAAACTAAGTAAAAATTATTAAATAAATAAGTAATGCTCAAGTAAACGGAACAAAAAAAAGGTGTTGATGTCTCATATGGTCATTCAATATACTTCTAAAAATAACCCAAAATAGGTAGTTGGCTTTAGTAGAGGTGCAGTATGCATCCTTGTCCTGTTTGTTAGGTGGGTAGAAATGGGAATTAGCAGCCATAAATTATTGAACATTGAAGCACGTGACATGAAAGAAAGGCACGTGCAGGAGTTAGGTGATGTTAATGGCCTATTTTTGAAGAGCTGCATATATATAAGTTTGGTAGTATTTGTATTAAAAGTCGTTGTATTGTTGAGACTCAAAAGAGTTAGGTCCCTTTGAACCCTTCAAGGGTTGTCTACTAACCCACCATTTATTAACTTTGAATTCAACCTTTCACTCTTCACATTTTTATATAAATAAATAAATGTCATTGATTAAATAAATATATATTAGTCCCTTAACATTAAATAAATGTGATTGATTAAAATATACTAATCCATAATTTAATATCCTATATAACACCTTTCCCGTTCTAAAATGTACTTTAATCTAAATGAAATGCACATAGATAAAGTTGCAGAGCATTTGCTTCCCTTCTTGTGATATATGAGAATTTCTAGAGGGAAATAAGATTTGAAACTCGTTGTTACGAAGTGCTTATAAGTTAAGGATAATAAAAGTAAGAGTTTCTAATTTGCTTTTAATATTAACAATAGACATATTTCAATGTATTTCTTAAAGTATTAAACTTATTATATTCAAAGTAATACAGTAAAATTATTATTCTATTTATTGCGTAAAAATAAACAAAGAGTGTATTAATTTATCCAAATTTTAGTAAATAAAGTTATTCATTACGTGTGTTGATAAGAGATAACAGATACCCCGTGAAATTAAGGAGAAAAGAGTAAAAAGATGGTCAAAATGAGAAACGGGGGAAATAGAAAGTGAAATAGCATGTCACGCATACAGGCAAACCTACCCACATAGAGAGACACTATATTATATTCTCCCCAACACACCCAATTGCCAACTGCGCAGAAATTTCTTGGCTTTTCTTTCTTTCTTCCCTTTTTCAAGAAAACGATTTCTCCTAAACTGAATCTTGATTTGTCAGCCAGTTTCTACCGCATAAAAACAGAATTTATATATACCCATTTTTGCATGAAATGTGAAGCAGTTTGAGTTTCCATATTTTTTCCATCTTCTTCTCCGCCAACTTTTCTTGATATAAACTCAACATCCTTTTCCGTTTTCCCCCATTTCCAATAGAAAGAAAAGAAAAAAGTGGGAAAAAACAAGATTTTAATTTTCATTTTGTAAGCATCTGTTTCCATTTTCCATTGCTTTGGTTTCTTCACCAACTTCACAAGCATCTTCTCGCATCGTTTGGGTCTTTCTTATAAATAAGCGTAAGATCTCTTATTAATTTCTCTGTGTTTTCTACATTTGTCTGGTGTTGATCTTAACTGGGTTTTCTTTTTCTTGTTTATGTGAGTTCTCTGTTTTCATTTTGATATGACGATCTGTTCTATGTATACGGGTTGATATTGTGATTTTGTGATTTTTATTACTTTTATCTGTTGATATAATGTATGTATGATTCAATATGGGCCAACCCCACTTTGTTTAAGTAGCTTTGTAGTTGTTAATCTTGAATTAGATCTATCTTGATTGCTAATTTTATTGGTAATGCTTAGTTATTCAATTGATGGGATTTTGCTCTATGCTGTTCCTTTTGCATTTGCTCTCTATGTTATCTTACCCTCTGTTAAGGATATGTTATAGTTTTTTAAATGGAACTTAAATGCTTTGAAAGAAGATGGAAAATTATCGTTGTTTGTGTGTTTAGCACATTCATTTTCATCTTGATGGTGGAAACAATGTAGAAATTGTCCCTGAGAAGGAGGGCAACTTCTTGGGTTAATTCTTGTCTAGTTGAAATGCTGCTGCTTTTGATCTGCATGAACTTTGATTGACAATTATGGTTTCTCTGATCTCAGTAATGGCTGCAACGACACTTTACCAAGCAGTTGGGACTCTTCAGTCTTGTAGAAATAATGGTAACTCTGGATTGTGTCCTGATTATGGGCATGTTTCCTTAAGATCGGTGTCCAAGGGTTTCAAGGTTGATGTTGGATTGTTGAGAGGAGGAAGTTTTTGTTCTAGAAAGAGAAGTACTTGTGTAATTCAAGCCTCTGCTTCTCAGGCTACGGTTTTCGATGAAGCTTCAGCTCCATCGAGTACCACCACCAGTGACTCCAAGAATAAAACAGGTATGATAGTCCATCTCTTGAGCTGTTATTTTCAAAATAATCATAATCACAGCATAAGATAAAAATCTTTGTGATCATTTCTTTTCATTTATCACATTAAGGAGTACTTGTCTCCCTTCCCAAAAATGATGTTCATTGGATAAATTGTATATTGTTTTAAGCCACTACTACAGCACCACATCTGATTACCATCTTCCCCTTTTCCCTTCAGGTGAAGCTGCTTTGATCCTGATTAGACACGGCGAGTCTATGTGGAATGAAAAGAACTTGTTCACTGGTTGTGTAGATGTGCCTTTAACTACAAAGGGTGTGGAAGAGGCTGTTGATGCCGGGAAGCGAATTAGCAATATACCTGTCGACATGATCTATACTTCTGCTTTGATTCGTGCTCAAATGACTGCGATGCTTGCCATGACCCAGCACCGCCGCAAGAAGGTAATATTGTGGTTAAAGCTTGTAACATTTGGATTTTCCTTACGTTCATTTCACTAGGATAATATTTGTTTGGGGGAAACTGTATCACAACAGAAGATATTAAAGCTTCATAAAAAAAAACAAAGATATTAAGTAGGCGTTTGGCCATGAGAATTTTTCACTTTTTTCCGGAAAATTATTTCACTTTTTTCCGGAAATAGTGTTTGGCCACAAAAATTCCAAATACAACTCCGTAGTTGTATTTGGACACTTTTTTCACTTTTTAATTTATTTTTTTTTGAAAAAATCCTAAATTTTTTATTTTCATAAAATAACCCCATTTATATTATATTTCATTTTTAAATCATATTTTATGTTCTTTAAAATATATATTTAAGATCTAGATAATTATTGCAAAAGCTATGGCCAAACACAACTCCAACTCCAACTCCAACTTTGAAAATTCCAAAAAAGTGAAAAAATTAGAGGCCTAGTGCATTGCCTATACATGCTTTCAAACTGCAGTAGACTCCTTTCAGTTTGGTTTATCCTTCCGCTCTGAAGTGTTTGAGGCTTCTGTATTGGTACCCTAAAATATGTATCATTGCCACTTTCATGTCAATTTTAGGTGCCAACTATCATTCATGAAGAGAGCGAGCAAGCAGGAGCTTGGAGTCAGATCTTTAGTGAAGAGACTAACGAGCAATGTATACCAGTTGTAACAGCTTGGCAACTAAATGAGAGAATGTAAAATATCTTCTCCTTCTAAGGTTATTTTTCCTATATCTTAATATATCAGTTGATGGTTCTGATGTATGACTTTGCTATTTTGTAGGTATGGGGAATTACAAGGTCTTAACAAGCAGGAAACAGCTGATAGATATGGAAATGAGCAGGTTCATGAGTGGCGTCGTAGCTATGATATTCCTCCTCCAAATGGAGAAAGTTTGGAAATGTGTGCAGAGAGAGCTGTTGCCTACTTCACGGAGAACGTAAGCTGAAGCATATTTCCGTTCCAGCATATTACCAACCCTGTTTTTTTGGTTGTTATGAAATGACATTGTTGCTGTAATGTTGCAGATTGAACCCCAACTGGCAAGTGGAAAAAATATAATGATTGCTGCTCATGGGAATTCATTGAGGTCCATCATTATGTATCTTGACAAGCTAACATCCCAAGAGGTGGAATTTCAAACTTATTGAAATCTCTTGCAATTTCTTGTCTTGTCCTGTTAAGAAACATTACGAATTGAAACTCTTCTTATCAGGTTATAAGTTTGGAACTTGCCACTGGAATCCCCATGCTTTACATTTTCAAAGAAGGAAGGTTTATTCGCCGAGGAAGTCCTCCAGCACCAACAGAAGCAGGGGTCTATGCTTATACCAAGGTATATAACATCTCAAAGTTATGTTTGAAGTCGTTTTCGTCTTTGTCTAGACGTCACATTCTTGTTTAACGAACAGTTAGATGAAAGTGCAGTCTGAAAGAATTCTGTCGCTCAACTGGTTAATTTGCTTGAACGGAACGATGAGAAAAATAGAGTAGAACATGCAAAGGCTATTATTTGACATAACAATAGGTTACAGCACAAACCAAGCTTCAAATAGTTTGCTAAACAAGTTTGAAGCTGTGTACTCATATATGTAAGATTCCGAAAATTAGGTTGTTGCTACCTTTGACAAAGGCCAAATAGGGGTGTTTGCTTCTATAATCTGTACTTTGGATTTTCATTTGATTTAAGTACTCTGAGTAAGAATTCTCAGGTTCTAACCTTCTCCAACATTGAGATATTCTTCAGTAGGGCATAGAGTACCCCAAGCCCACCTTCTTGTTTGTAGATCCAGCTAATACAGAAGAAACCAGTCAAAAAGAAACATAGTAAAAAGCAAAATAAGTAGTCTTTTCATTTGTTTAAAATCCTGCATTTTAGCATTTAGCCGATAATAGCTAATTGATTATCTTTGTATGACCAAGTACTCCTTTCTTTTTCATAATCACAGACATTGGCTCAGTATAGACAAAAGCTAGATGATATGTTTGAGTAATATGACAAGGTATGGCGATTTACTGGTGTTCTATTCTTTGAAACACCTGCTATGGTTCTTGAATCTAACTATTTCATGTTTTGCAGGGGCTTGCTTTCAGTTGAAGTAGATTTGATATGCCTCTTGGAGACTAGTTTCTCTTTGCAAATGGGAGTGAATTGATTTTTACCTTCAGCGTTGTCTTCACATAGATAGGCCAAAGAACTCAGCCACTTTTTTCATAAATGTTGTTCTGTATGTGTTGATGCTGTGAATTGTAATGTAGAATATGTTGGTTTGATTCAGTATGAGTAGACAGAGATAAGACAATGAGCTACTATTGTTTTTGTTCATCTATACAGCCCATAAACAAGACAATGTAGAATATACATGGGGTTTCTTTTCTCAGTTAGCTATGTGGATCCATTTGCATTATGCTATTCCTTTTTTTTCTGTTATTGATCAAATAATTGCCAAGTTGGAAAACAAATTATTGACAATTGGGAGCTGGTGAAAGTTGACTTTCTCCAGGGATCAGCTCATTTTCACTTGATCTGGAAACACAATTCTGTGCAGCCTATTTTTTTCTTCTTGCACCATTATATACCAATTATTCCCCACTCTGCAACACTGCACAAATTCTCTTGCAAAATCATGCTGTGGCTTCCCCCTACTGAGTTCATCAATATCTTAGAATGCTATATACAACAATTTGAACCCTTTGGATACGTCCAAAATGTTTGATGTCATTCTATTCTCATACAACAAAATTTAGTTTCATTGAACTATTCATATTGCCAAATTAATATTCCAACTTTTACTTCAATCTTTTCTTCCGCTATCAACTACATACATAAGTAATATTCAAACTTCGTGCGCACAAAACAGAATGGAACGAGTATATTCATCTCTAGCCTTAGACGTGCTAATTTGAAGCACACTGTAGAAAGCAATTTGATGGCTAACGACAGTCTGTTTGCAGACATGACGGTGAGTGAACTACCAGTTTGCAAAAGGAACACCTACTGTCTACAAGTTTAATCTTGTGAGGTTATAAGGAACACCATGGAGGTAGTTATTTTGTTTTTCAAGTGCTGAGGGGCTAGGGCTAAAGCTACTTTCTCCACATTTTCTTGTGTTGGGAGAATTGGTATATCCAGAGTCCATTTTGAATAAGTATACGCAAAACATCCAAAAGAACTACTAGGATAAAGAGGCACAACATTCATTGTATAACATATCACTTAGTACATCACCTAGATTAAAATGTTCTCTGCTTAGAACTTCAGTTTTGAACCATTTGGCGAAATGGTTAATTTGCCCATGTTGTGAGCATTTAGTCAGCAAAACTTTGGAGCAATTGAAAAGAAAACAGTAAACACTGAAAAGTTGAAGACATTGCCCTTAGTTACACTGCTTTAATATGTCAACATTCTCATTTGTACTGTTAGTTCCAGGCAAAGTTTCTTCAGTTGGTGAATCCTCTTCATCAACATCAACAGAAGGTTTCTCTGCTTTCTCATCCAAGACTTCAGAATCATAATCTGAATTTGTTGGTTCTAAAGAGAGGTCAGCTGTCACATTTTGTTGTGCACTTGATGCGGAATTCTCGTCTTTCTTCCAGAAAGAAGACAACTTTTTATCATCTTCTCTCATCCTCTCAGCATATTTATTGACATCAAAATCAGCCTTATCGTCTCCGCCAAATGCAGACTCCAGCAGACTCATGTTAAACAGTTCTTCCATCATTTTCTTGCTGTTGGGGTCATCTGAGTACACAAAGTTGACTTTGCTGGCAGTCTTTGGGTCCAAAAAAGGCTTTGCTATCTGCACCATTTGGATAAATAAAATAATTGGTTATCTGGTAACCCAAATGGAGATGTTGCAAGTAAAGGATGTGTCATCTTAATATTTGAGAAAACTAAGGAGTCCAAAGGGAATCCCTTGGAATCAAGCAAAAGTAACCTTAAGTAATGCAACAACTTGGAATACTTAAAATTAAAGCATGCACATATTTCGCTCTAATGGACGCAATAACCCAACCAAATTTTGGAGGAGGACATGTAGTTAATATTTAATTCCTACTTTTCTGCTTTTATTATTCATCTGTCAACAATTCTAGTTCCTCTGTTCTTTCTCTTCTTCAGAAGACCTCTTATCTCTTTCCAGTAATTTTTTCTTGATCAAGTAAAAGTAGCTTTCATCAGAGCCCTGATTCAGTCCTCACGTGCCTTTCTTTCCTCACTTATTTTTTGTAGCTCTCTTTGTTTCAATGTCTCTTCAGATTTCATAAAAATAGAAGTCCATGATCATCTGATTGACAATACTGTCCTCTTTTCTTCTTACTCCATTCCATGCAGCGTAATACATGAATTAAGGTTTCTACTGCAGACACTATCCTTCAAAGTTTCAGCATTTCTTCCCTTTGGGAAAGCCATTATTTGCACCAAAATGCATCAACCATCTTACACACAGAAATCTGACTGAATTTCTAATAGTGTCATTACAGCTATGCAAAAGATGCAAGACATGCAGAGACAATGTCTTGAAGCCCCAGAAGGCCAGAAATCATTGGCCAACAAAACTAGTCGGATCTGCATGATAACAAGCTACCAGCATACTCATAGACTCAGAGTAAAGGAATAGGCCAACAGAAGACTGATAGAGGAGATATTAAAATGCGATACAACTCATATAACAGTTGCAAACACCAATCGGCCATGCCGGAAGTGATGCAGTTCTCATGACTACCCCATGCATGAAAAATTTTCTTTGGCATTTACTTGACACTGAGCCTCACACTACTGCGATCTTAAGATACCAAAAGAATATCCATTTATCTGGTGTCAGGAAATCTTATTTTCAAGTAGTTCTTTAGCTTCAATATTTACACTGGAGGTCACTGTCCATGCCAATGAGTATAAATTATAATCAAACATTCATTCAGTACACATTATAAAAAGTAGAATCCTGTCGTGCAACATTCACAAAATTAACAACTGCTAACTTAACAAGTTTGAGGGCAAATTACCTTCCAAAATGGTTCGAATATTTTGGGTGCATCATATAAAATAGCTATCCCCAGCCTTTCAGGATAATGGTCTTGCAAAACATGAGCCGTTTCTTTTGTCACCTTGACTGAGATATTTGACAGATTGAATCCATGAAAATCAATCATCCAGACCATCTGTTCCTGGTCTTCCGGGAGATTTACAACAGCGTTTTCCATGCAATATACTAAATACTTGATTTGTCCTTTTACAGACTTAGTGTTCTGCAAGGAGAGACTCAATTTTTTTTTATCAAGCTCGTGTTAGTTCCTTGTTGCCGTATATTAATCGGTATAACTTGGTAATTGCAGTTTTTGAAGTATATTTTTTTAGTTGCTGACAGACGAGCATAATCAATTTGAATCAGTTCATGAAATAAAGGTAAAATAAATAACACAAAAAGAATGATATAGACATTGTAGCTTTGAGGCCTATATTACATAGATCCTTTATTTTCCTTGACATACCCATGTCAAAGAGGTCTGACATTTTTATGACTACTTGAAAATTCTTCATAGTACACTAAAAACTTAGTGAATAACTGCATCCGCCCATATCAAATACTCACACACACCCGTATCAAGTATGTATCAACAAATAAATGACTCCACGTACTTAACTGAGTTTAAATGGTTTTAAAATGTTCATTTTCCTTGCAATTATTTTCCCAATAACCAATTGGATAAGAAAATCATTAGTGATATGATTGTAACACACAAGTATTTTACCCAAGAAAGAAAAAACAAAACTCAACCTACCTGGCATCGAGGTCTCATGACAAGAACTGGCCTCCCATGCTTGTCTGTATAGTTTGACCTATAAATTTTGCCTGTTTCTGCTTCACTAGCCACATCATCCTGTATCAAAGAAATGCTTCTTAAAAAGAACTAAAAAATAGCAAGAAACAACAGAGGATACTATTATCAACATAATCAGCACAGACAGACTTCAAGGTTGCAGTCTTGCAGATACAGACTGAGGTAATGCACAAAACAATCTATCGGGAAAAAAAATCACCAATAATTATGAAGCAAATCATGCCAAAGGTCTAACCATTGAGGAGGCGTAAATCTCAAAAGAAATTAATTTTAATTAACAAAAACATCATTCTCTCTCTTCCACAGAACAGAAAAGGATAAGAAAAGGAAAGAAAGACCCATAAATGCAGGCTCCATAAGTTCATCAAGAAATAAGTGCCAAACAAGCATCTAGCCACTTTTGAAGATGGTAAAAAAGAATATGACAGAGAGAGAGAGAGAGAGGTTCTGTAACAGTACCCAGCGAATTTCTTCAGGCTTGTAATCCAATCTCCACTTCAGGGTCGCTTTAAGCATCTTGGCTGCCTTCTTTACATTCCAGCTTCGAGCCGCTAAATATCTTGAAATGGATGCATCAGTACAATAAAGGGCCAACTTACCTGAAAGTGGCCCAATCAACTTTCTCATCTCATCAATCTGGTAGAAATAAAGTACTGTTTATTAGCGCAGCCCAGCTTAAAACCATGAGAGAATCTTTAAAAATTGAGATACCTTGTTCTGTTCTTCTTCCGGTCTCAAAGAATTCTCAAAGCCATTTGACGTGGATTTTGTTGGACCAGTACTCATAGTTTCAGGGAACTTTACTGGTGTAATCAGTTAAACTATTCAACCACTGCACACTGTAATGAAAATGACTGCAAAGTAAAGCTTCATATGTACTAGTGCAACTCTGACAAGAACACAGCTATATCCACTGATCAGAACAAACGCAACTCAAGCAAGAGCCATAGATTGAAAAAAAAAATACTCATAGATGTAGGAGAAAATAGTTGCAACTTTTTCATTGGCATATATATTAAAATCCTTTTAAGATTAAAAAAGAAAACCATAAAACTATTTATTCAGGCATCCCTTTGTTGTCAAGGACACAAAGGAGACGAGAACCATTTCCCCATTAGAGTGATGAACTTTTGCAAGACGTGACTATGAGAGGAACACCTCCCACTATTAGCAACTGTGTGCGATTGCAAAATCTGAACATAAACCTTGAACATACAACCATTTAAGAAATGACATTAGTTGCACGAAGCTTAAATCACATTTACAAAATATACCTAGTATCTGTTTTTCCGTTTATATAATGCTAATAAGGAACTTGCTGCTTGCAACTTGCGTAAACAGGATAATCTATTGAGCACTATATAGTAGATGAGAAATCCTAATCAGCCTTCATTGGTTCGTTGCATCATGCAGGGAAAGGAATAATCACCTAGCAGTGACCACAATTTATTTGTATGACCTCATTATCATCTTTGACTAGGTATTTCATGTATGTGCTACTACTAGCCTTTGCATGTTTTCATTTGTTAGCTGCCATCGAACTAACATCGGAATTTGAATATTTTGAATGTTTATCCATTAAACTAGCAAGCCATGTTAAAAGCTTCAAAAGCCTCATTGTCTATCTTCATCATAATATTCTAGTTCCTCTACCAGTACATTAGCACCTCAAATTGGAACTCAGCAACAGTTTGCAACAAATCTTCCGATATTGGTATATGAAGTCCAAAGTCACAACTGATGACATTGTAACTAGAAAATGCTAACAGAACATTCTCTTTACCACTCTCTTCCTTGATCAACACTTTATACCAGACACCACCACCACAAGTTTAGCACTCCCTTTTTAATTGCCAAATATGTCATCAAGCCATTTAGGCATCACATGCCATGTCATAACCAGATATTTGACAGATAAGAACTCTACAAGAGCATTATGTTTGGTATAAATATCTTCAAATTACCAGATTGAGGATTAGAAAGGCAAGATTCAAACTAAGAGAAGTTTGAGGAGGCAAAATGCATTAATGCCTAACATGACTTTCCTGTTCGCGTTTCCTAGACGGTGCAACAGGCAAATGTAAACACGAAAAATATCGCCAATTGCCACTAAGTTCTTAGGAACAAACTGTCTAAGTAACAATATAAACCTAGATTAATGGTTTGGCTGCAAGAGATCAGAAACAACATTTAGAATCTATCAAGCTTTTCTTCGTTTCAATTATCATTAAGGAACTTGTAATTGATGAAATGATAGGCATCATCCTTTAAATCAGCTTGCTCAAACATGAGTAGCAACTCTACATGAAGCTCCCATGTCCGGAGGTAATAATCGAAGTGCACATCCTCATTTCAGTGATACTTATTTTTTTTTTTAAAAACACCACTTTACTTCTCTCACATTCCAAGACCAAACCTAGTTCCTCAACCCAGCCCTTGTCCCTCATTGTAAACTAGAAACAATAAACAAACTAACTAATCTGATCAAAAGCCAACAAATTATTATTCTCAATCTTCACAATTCCTCATAATTCCCAAGAATTATACAGAACTCAGTGATTGAAAATTTGCAATTGCACAGACTTCTACTATGCAAAGACCAACAATTTATCCTTGTTACTGGTACCCTCTTTCTGGGGTTTAACATAATTTTAAGCCCAATTGTCCAAATCATCAGACCAAATAAGTTTTACTAGCTTGTTAACCAACTTACTCATGATTTCTAATAGTCAGAAAGTAAAATTCCTATAGTTCTAGTGATGTAGAATTCAATACAACAACAACAACAACAACATTTCCAGTAAATCCCACAAAGTGGGGTCCGGGAAGGACAGAGTATACGCAGACCTTATCCCTACCTCGTGGAGGAATCCTAGAAGACACAGTGTACACAGACCTTACCCCTACCTCATGGAGGGATCCCAGAAGATAGAGTGTACGCGGACCTTACCCCTACCTCGTGGAGGTATCCTAGAATTCAATAAACAGGCTATAAACTCATCAACAAAAAAAAAAAAGCAACAACAGATTCAGAAACATGATAAACATAGTCATAGTGGATGTGCTCAAAAAATACCCAAGAAAATAAAAACCCAGAAGTCATTTTCAAAAAAAAAAAAAGACCCCAGAAGATAAACTGAGGAGTTGTTACCTGGGTAACTGTAAATTTGAAAACTTGGATAATGGTCTAGAAGATCTCCTCAATGATCAAGAACCAGAGTCAACTATAAGAAGGTCAGTTTTTGGCAGATATTACAAGGGTATTATACATTGTTTATAGTGATTAAAGATATATAAAATGGGAATAATACAGATGTAGGAATGGCGCACACCATGTGAGAAATTCTGTAGATGACTACAAAAGGACCTCCTGGTGACGACAAGGGACAAAAAGGTCAAAATCGTAAAAGACTGAAGCAGGTAAGGTAACTTTGGTCAAAGTTACTACTGTCAAACATTTTTTACTCTTGGTCCCTCAAGTCTTTTTTCACTCAATCATCTTGACTATTGTATGTTATCACGTGGACTAAATTATCCTGAAATTATAGTTTTACGATTATAATTTCTCGACTAACTTATCTCACCTTAGAGATTGAATAAAATAATCTTAAGCGGGATAAAATAAGATGGAATATCTCATAATTAAGTTTGATATTAGATTTATATCAAGTTTAGTTGATTATAAAAATTTAATATCAAATTTAATTCTAAAATATTTCATCTTATCTCGCGTACCAAACGAATACTAGTGTTATTTTGGCAGAAAAGAGAGAAAAATGGGAAAAAGGAGAAGAACGAAAGTGCAACTTGAAGAAAATATTACTTCCTCCACCTCAATTTATTTGTTTTAGTTTTCTTTTTAGTCTATTTTAAAAAGAATATTTTTTCTTTTTTTAGCAACTCTTTAATTTTAATTTTCGACGGCAGATTACAAAATTATACAATAGAACATTTTGATACAATTAGAATATCTTTAATTTAATACCACAAAATTTAAAAATCATCTTTACTTTTTTGAATTTTATATCATATCAAAATAAGAAAAATAAATTGAAACCGAAAAAATACATAGTAATATGTACAAAAAGAATCTATAAAACTATTTTATTAGAGTAACTGATGTTAAAGATTTACTTCCATCAATAAAACTGTTGGGTTTAGTAATGAAAAGTGAATGGTAAATGGAGGGAATAGAAATAGAGGGAAAATGAAATTTCACTTTTGCTTTTGTAAAGAGCATTTGTACCAAATTGGTGGTGGAAAGGAAATTTCAAGTGTTTATATTGAGAAACACTTCCTCATGGTATTAAAGGGGTTGAGAAGAAGACAAGCTTCGCGCCGTCGTCGTCTAATTGTTGTGACGCGTAAAATAGAATACTAAAAAATAATCATAATCAAAATACTGGAAAAAAAAGATTAGACAAAGGTATGAAAATAGATCCTTGGTCTATGATACAAAAAAAGGGGAAATCCAGATCAAACTCAGATTTATCTTACTTAACTTACTTATGGCTTTGGCTTTAGATTTGGCAAAGACAAAATTTATTTGAACTTAATTGTTTAAGCCAAAATTCTAACCCAGAATATTTCTCCATGTGCAAGCCGCACTTTGGCATGTGCGAAACGTACAAGAATCGCATGTCAAAAGAACGCGTCCTTTTTGACTCACTGTTTTATGACATGCGATGAGGCATGCGACACACACAATGCCTTGTGCGTTTTGCAACTCCATCGCACATCACGTCCAGTTCTGGCAGCGTCACTGGACGCTTGTGCGACGGGACGTGCGTCACGCACTTCCTCTTGTGCGTTTCGCACATCGTCCCATCGTATCTGAAATAGTGCAACTTTTCTGAACCGTTGCTTCCTTTCTGAAGCAGTGCTTTTTGGCTATAAATATTTGATTCTTCCTCAGATATGAAACACGAATTAAAGTACTATTAGAGTACAAGAAACACAAGTATACTTCTATATTTTCTTCAAAATTCAAGTGTGATTTACTACCGTTGAGTGGTTCGTTGAGCAATAGAATTTGAGGTACCGCTATTCTATTGTTGTTAATCGTTCTATCCTGGGAGGATATATTTCATCAACCTCGGGTGCTTGAGGGGATAATTTCCTTGA
Source organism: Jaltomata sinuosa (assembly GCA_003996215.1). Taxonomy (NCBI): domain Eukaryota; kingdom Viridiplantae; phylum Streptophyta; class Magnoliopsida; order Solanales; family Solanaceae; genus Jaltomata; species Jaltomata sinuosa. The sequence goes on from QJPP01002944.1 coordinate 107,505, forward strand.
GGACACACTGTGTATTCAGTGGGCTCGATTTCCTTTTCATCTCTTTTCTGCAACTATTTTTTGTAAATAGTTTAATTCCTTGTTTCTACTTACTTTGTTTAAGTACAGATTTTATTTATCACCCAGATAACAATCTTAAGGAAATTATTGTTTATCGAAATCCTTAAGATAAAAATCTTAAAGAAATTATTGTTTGTCGAAATCCTTAAAGATAACAATCTTAAGGAAATTAGTATATTGTAAATCTGTATTTGGTTTCTGGAGATTAAAACCTTTTGGTTTTCTACTCTATTTGAATCTTTGTTCTGATTTGAAGAACAAATCATTCGTCAGAACTTAGAGTTCATTCGGTTGAACGATTCGAAGATATAAAAATTTCATCGTTAACTAGAAACAAGTTTGATTAAAGTTTGGTTCGAAGAGGATAAAAACTTCACCAATTTACCGAACACTCTATTTAAATGGTTATTCCGATTCGAAGAATATAAAAACTTCATTGAGAATATTAAAGTTAAGCGATTCGAAGAATATAAAAACTTCATCGTTAACTTGAAACAGTGTGAATAAAGATATAGTCTTTATTGTTAGTATTTTTAAATACTAAGTTGTTTGTCAAATTTGTGACAGAAGAAAGATGACGAATGAAACTGAACAACAAATGAATTCGGTTGTGAATGGTGTTGTCCCAACAACAATCATTATTGCTTCCTCAAGCCTTTCAAGTTCTGCACCGGCAGAGAAATCAGAGAAATTTTCTGGTATGAACTTGAAAGGTTGGAAACAAAGGATATCTTTTTGGCTGACCACACTTGGAGTGCAAAGGCTCACAAAGATTCTCATGTTCTTGACGGAGGAATGCTCGAAAATCAACTATCTAGTTTGGATGATCTTGTGATTTGTCTCAAGATGGAAGAGGACAATAAGTTGCATGAAAAATCAGCAATGATGGATGCAAATCTTGTTAAGGATGTTACTCCAAATAACAAGAAAATGGGTCAAGTAACGGATGAGATTGAAAATATGTGTGCTACGCTCACTATATGCAATCTAGTTGGAAATCCAAAGGAGTGGTGGTTTGATTCGGGAGCTAGTCGATATGTTTGCATTGACAAAGAAGCTTTTGCTACTTATACTCCCGCTGAGCCCGAAGAAAAGATCCTTATGGGAAATACTGCAACAATCAAGATTGAAGAAAGTGGGAAGGTATTCCTAAAGATGACTTCTGGCAAGGTGTTGACTCTCAACAATGTTCTCCATATTCCTACTATTAGGAAGAACTTAGTTTCTACATCACTTCTCGTTGAGAACGGGTTTAAGTGTATGTTTGTATCGAAGAAAGTTGTAATAAGTAAGAATGACATGTATGTTGGAAAGGGTTACCTAGATAAGGGCCTTTTCAACATTGATTAAACTTGATGTAATCAATGTTGAAATGAATAAAGCTAAGGCTTCTTCTTACTTGCTTGAGTCTAACAATTTGTGTATGGTCGTTTGAGACATGTCAATTATAAAATCTTGTGAAAACTGATTAGTTTAGAAGTATTGCCTAAGTTTGAGTGCAATAAATTACAATGCCAAATCTGTGTTGAATCTAAATTTGTTAAACATCTGTGTAAGTCTGTTGAAAGGAATTCCAATCCCTTAGACTTAATTCACACAGATATTTGTGATATGAAGTCAATACCATCTCGCGGTGAGAAAAGGTATTTCATAACCTTCATTGACGATTGTACTCGAAATTATTATGTTTACTTGCTTAACAGTAAGGATGAAGCAATTGAAGCATTTAGGCAATACAAAACTGAAGTTGAAAATCAGTTGAATAAAAAGATTAAAATGATTAGGAGTGACAGGGGAGGAGAGTATGAATCTCCTTATGAACCAATATGTTTGTAAAATGGAATCATCCATCAAACTACTGCCCCTTATACACCTCAATCCAATGAAATTGCGGAAAGAAAAAATCAAACTTTGAAGGAAATGATGAATGCATTATTAATAAGTTTCGATTTATCGCAAAGCTTGTGGGGGGAAGCTATCCTTACAGCAAACAAAATACTCAATAGAGTACCCCACAGCAAAACGCAATCTATTCCATATGAGAAATGGAAAGAAAGAAAATCCAATTTAAAATATTTCAAAGTGTGGGGGTGCTTAGCCAAAGTCCAAGTTCCTAAACCCAAGAGGGTCAAGATAGGACCTAAGACCGTGGATTGTGTTTTTATTGGAAATGCTACAAACAGTAAAGCATGTCGATTTTTGGTTCACAAATCTGATCATCCCGATATTCATGATAATGCGATAATAGAATTAGATAATGCTGAATTCTTTGAAAATATTTATCCATATAAAATGAATAGTGAGTCGTCAAGCAAAAGATCTAAACGACCTCGGGAAGAACCAAAGGAGAATACTCTGGATGAAGAGAATCCAAGACGTAGTAAACGTCAAAAGACATCTAATTTCTTTGGACCAGATTTTGTGACTTTTCTTCTTGAAAATGAGCCTCAAACGTTTAAAGAAGCTATGTCTTCCAAAGACTCATCATTTTGGAAAGAAGTTGTCAATAGTGAAATCGAATCAATCTTAAGTAACCATACTTGAGAATTGGTTGATCTTCCTCCTGGAAATAAACCTTTAGGTTCCAAATGGATCTTCAAAAAAAAATGATGGAGCTATTGACAAATATAAGGCAAGACTTGTTGTCAAAGGTTATAGACAAAAGGAAGGTCTTGATTATTTTGACACATATTCGCCGGTAACAAGAATAACATCTATTCAGATGTTAGTTGCATTAGCGGCTGTATATGACCTTGAAATCCATCAAATGAATGTGAAAACAACTTTCTTGAATAGAGAGTTGGAGGAAGAAATTTACATGGAATAACCTGAGGGTTTTGTGGTCCCGGATAAAGAAAGAAAGGTGTGCAAACTTGTTAAATCACTTTATGGACTAAAACAAGCACCCAAACAATGGCATGCAAAGTTTGACCAAACAATGTTGACAAACGGATTTAAGATTAATGAGTGTGACAAATGTGTTTATATTAAAGACACTCTGAATCATAAAGTCATTGTTTGCTTGTACGTTGATGATATGTTGATCATCATTAGAGACATTTCTGACATAAATGCTACCAAACGTATGTTGGCTAGCAAATTTGATATGAAAGACTTAGGAGTTGCTGACGTGATCTTAGGGATCAGAATTCATAAAACTCCTCAAGGTCTAGCATTGTCACAGTCTCATTACATCGAAAAGGTACTTGACAAGTTCAAGTATTTGAATTTCAATGTTGCCAAGACACCAATGGATGTGAGTTTTGCACTTCAAAAGAATGAAGGTGAAAGCGATTCACAATTTGAATACGCACGAGTATTGGGAAGTTTGATGTATATCATAAATTGTACGTGACCAGATATAGCATGTGCTATTAGTAAACTAAGTCGGTACACAAGTAATCCCAATCAAACTCATTGGATGGCAATGAAACGAGTTTTGGGGTATTTGAAACATACTCAAAACTATGCTTTGCATTATAATAAATATCCTGCAGTACTTGAAGGATATAGTGATGCAAATTGGATCACTGGATCATCTGAAATTAAATCCACAAGTGGATATGTATTTACTCTTGGTGGAGGAGCGGTTTCTTGGAAGTCATCCAAACAAACATGTATCGCTCGCTCTACAATGGAATCTGAGTTTATAGCTTTAGATAAAACCAGTGAAGAAGCTGAGTGGCTCCAGAATTTTTTGGAAGACATTCCGTTCTGGCCCAAACCGTTGGCACCTGTATGCATACACTGTGATAGCCAAGCGGCAATAGGTAGGGCAGGGAGCACTATGTATAATGGAAATTCTCGTCACATTAGATGGAGACATAACACCGTTAGATAACTACTTTTTAGTGGAATTATCACGATTGACAATGTAAGGTCAAAAGATAATGTGTCGGATCCACTTACAAAAGGCCTAACTAGAGAGGTAGTTGAAAGATTATCAAGGGGAATGGATTTAAGGCCTAGGACAAGTCATCATGGCGGTAACTCTACCTAGTAGACTGGAGATCCCAAGAGCTAGGTTCAAGGAGAAAAATAAAGTTATGATTAACGGTTCAACATTGTCAAATAACTCAACTCATTCTCGTGATGAAGACAATGGTCGGAGACAAGGGTAAAGCTTTTAAGACTTAAAGCTTTTTAATAGTTTCTAAGTTTGGCAGGTATGACCAAATAGTTTATCTATATGATTAATCGTTTAGAAAACACCTATGTAAGTGTGAAGTGTAAGCTGATTCAAGGAGAATAATGGTAAAGGCCGATTCTCTAAGCACTTATGAAACCATGCAGTGTTCGTGGCTGAAACGAACAAAACTGTGAGAACCATAAACGGTTAAAGGTTAGTTGTGTGACTTATATTGTCTAGATGTACAACAAAGTTCGACGGTTCAAAGATATCACTTCTACCGATTAACCGAGTGCATCCGATATAAGTTTACTACGAAAAGTTCAAAGGGAAACCTACTTATCCAGATGTAATTAATCTTTGCTTCTAGATCACACATTTGTCCGTATATTCTTTCATCTTATAGCCATTTCCCATTCATGTGGGGGATTGTTGTGGTTTAGTAATGAAAAGTGAATGGTAAATGGAGGGAATAGAAATGGAGGGAAAATGAAATTTCACTTTTGCTTTTGTAAAGAGCATTTGTACCACATTGGTGGTAGAAAGGAAATTTCAAGTGTTCATATTGAGAAACACTTCCTCATGGTATTAAAGGGGTTGAGAAGAAGACAAGCCTCGCGCTGTCGTCATCGTCGTCTCGGCTCGGCTTGGGCTTTGGCTTTGGCTTTGGCTTTGTCAAAGATCGATCGAGAGATTATCTTTTTGGATAAAATTTATTTGAACTTAACTGTTTAAGTCAAAATTCGAACCCAGAATATTTCTCCATGTGCGAGCCGCACTTCGGCATGTGCGAAACGTACAAGAATCGCACGTCAAAAGGACGCGTCCTTTTTGACTCACTGTTTTATGACATGCGATGAGGCATGCGACACACATAATGCCTTGTGCGTTTCGCACCTCCATCGCACATCACGTCCAGTTCTGGCAGCGTCACTGGACGCTTGTGCGACGGGACGTGCGTCACGCACTTCCTCTTGTGCGTTTCACACATCGTCCCGTCGTATCTGAAACAGTGCAACTTTTCTGAATCGTTGCTTCCTTTATGAAGCAGTGTTTTTTGGCTATAAATGTCTGATTCTTCCTCAGATATGAAACACAAATTAAAGTACTATTAGAGTACAAGAAACACAGGTATACTTCTATATTTTTTTCAAAATTCAAGTGTGATTTACTACCGTTTGAGTGGTTCACTGAGCAATAGAATTTGAGGTACCGCTATTCTATTATTGTTAATCGTTCTATCCTGGGAGGATATATTCCATCAACCTCGGGTGCTTGAGGGGAATAATTTCCTTAAGGACACACTGTGTATTCAGTGGGCTCGATTTCCTCTTCATCTCTTTTCTGCAACTATTTTTCGTAAATAGTTTAATTTCTTGTTTCTACTTACTTTGTTTAAGTACAAATTTTATTTATCACCCAAATAACAAAAACTAAATATCAAGCCAAAAGGTTGATGGTACTTATTTAGGTCAGGTCTATTTTTTATTATTTTTCTTTTTAAAAAATACTAGAATATTGCTAAAAAAGAAAGTCCCTCATAATCTATCTAGAAGATTTTGTTGAATTTACAAAATTTTCAGTGTTTTGATCCCTTCATGTAGAAAGTTCCTAAAATTCCAATTTTGACGATGGAAAAGATTTATCTCAAACTGGTCAAGTCAAACAACAAGAAATGTCATTGGATCAATAACAAGAATTATTACTTATGTAAAAGCACAACTCAAGAAGATGTAAGAACTTTTTAAAAAAAATTCAATTGAGATTATAAATTGATGTTAAGGTTATTTTAAGCTTTTTTTTTTAATCTCAAGTTTGTGATTCTAAGATATAAATATAGTTTTGCTAATGAGGTTTGTTAAAGTGGAACTGTTAAACTACCAAAGTTCAAGGTCTTGTTCTAGTCTCCCTAAAAGTAAAGTAATTTTTTTATTTTACTTCAAGCTTTTGTTTTGAGTCTCCCTAAAAGTAGGATAATTCTTTTGTTTTACTTCTCCCTTAATTAATGTGGCTATTGTTGGGATAAAACAATTTAAAGATATTTTTGATATAGTATGGTATTGTTCACTTAAAATTAATTATGTAAAGTATATTTCATAAGATCTCACACAATTAAAAGTATTTAATATCCTATAAGTAACTTATTTTTCTTTTGGATTATCAATGTAAAACTTTATTCATACACATCCAACAATCTCCCTCTTGAACTAACACTACAAGCTTAGGACATTGGATTAGGATTCCACCTCATAAAACATTATTTGATCCTTCTGACACATATGATGTGAAAGAAGAATTTATTCGTCTTATTGGGTATAAATTTTTTTTCAAGAAAGAGGCAGAGGATTATGTGATAAAATTAAAATATTATTTAATGGATGAAAATGAAAAAAAATTTAATCTCGATCCATGTTGTTGGAACGACGTGAGCCAACTCAAGTCTCAATTCAGAAAGATGAAAGACAAAAGTCTAAATAGGGTGTCTGTTGCTAATTCTCATTCATTAACCAAGTTTTTTTGATAGACAATGCAAGCACCGTGAAGGTCTACATGATCATTCATGAGCTAATTTGGAGATTAATTGTGTGTCATCCATATCAATCGAGTATTTATGGCCACCAAAGCCCACAAACTTCTTTTTGTGTATGTATCTTTGAAGCTACGGGTAAAGGTAGAAAACGACAAGTAGACGGGCCAAGACACTAGATCGGGCACTACGGCATCACTCGGTCATCTCCATACTCGTCTCGTCGAACCATGACTCTGATATCAATTGTTGGGATAAACAACCTAAAGATACTCTTATAACCTAGTGTGATATTGTCCTCGCGCTTTAGACCAAACTTACACAGTTTTTTCAAAATAGCGTTACACAATTATTAAGAGTATTCAACACCTTATGAGTAACTTACTTCTTTAACTATCAATATGAAACTTTGTTCACACTCATACTCAACAAATACATATAATTGTATTGTCATTTTTTCTCCTTTTAATATCACTTAAAGGTGTGGTGGAATGTAAATTTTCTTCACTTTTAATAAGAGTTCTCAATTTTGAACTCTTTGAATGAAAAACCTCTAGAAAGGAACATTTAATCTTTCATGTACTCTATGTTGTGAAAATTTAGAATAGTCAACTTAATGAATTTTGAATACCAGATGACTATATATACGCAAAAAAACAAAAAGTAATCTCCAAACATTAGTTTTGTTTTTGTTTCTCATTCGTGTTTGGTACCTGTTTAGGGCCCTGACTAATTAAAATTCATGCAACATAAGGCTTATTAAAGGGAAAAGCGCTCCCTTTTAGGATTTTTTTCATTCTCATGCTCGAACTCGAAACCTTAGATAAGAGTGGAAGAATCTTGTTCATCTCACCATATTTTTTGATGATTGGACACCAGTTTTTATACATGTGAATCATTCAACTCAAAAAATATATATAAAATAGCTCAACTGTATAATTAGAAGAAGTCATAATTATTGTGAAATCTTCTTGAAACTGATTGGGAAATCTCCTCTTGACATAGAAATTAGTTATTCTTTGGGTTTGGTGATTTTGAGTTATTGGCAAACTTAGAAGCTCTCTTTATTGATGTTAAAATAATAATGCAATGACAGAAACCAATTAGGTCCTGAAAAGAAGGAGGACAAACAGAGGTGTTCAATTGAATAGAAACAAAAGAAAAGGTATAGAGTAGTGTTAAGTTTCCAAGTTGTTAATAATAATGTCACCAAGTACAAGACACTACCCTTACAACATGCTGGTCCATATTGACATGCCAACTTTTACAAGGGCCTAGCCCCACCCACTCTACGTTTCAATAATTTAACTTTGATGAGACCGTCTGAATCTACGGTAACTATGTCGAAGATAGTAGATTCAGTCGAACTCATCAAAGTTTGTTACGAGATAATAAGTATTTTTTCATTTTTAACTAGAAGTTTTGAATTAAGTTTTTGATATAAAATTGCCTTTAAATCAATGGCAATAGATTCAATCGGATCTACTCCACTATCGAGGGTCACATGCTGGTTGATTATAAGTATTTCTTCATTCTTAGTCAAATGAATTAGGTTTGAATCTTTGATAGGAAGAGTTTTACATCTCAAACGTAGAATTTCTCGATATAAAATCGAATTAGTAGGATCCTAAAATGAGTATCGAACACCGAATAGGCTCACCACCATATAGATTAATTTTTCACTCCCACCAACCTTTTATCTTCATCCACCTTTTTCTTTTTTTAATTAAATTTGTAGAATATGCGACTCCCACCCAAGATCCTTATAATGCGAATTCGGGATATTCTTTTCTTTTAAAGGTTAAGAGTTAAGACCGATCTACACTTGAATTTCGTAAATATTGTTGTTAATTTTAAATATTTTAAATGGGGGATATATTCACTTTATGTTGTGCACGACTACTAGCAATTTTTATTTGTACATGATTCTTAGGTTTGACTTTTTTTTTCGGAGGACTAAAAAATCCAGTGGGTAATGATGTCAACTCTTTTATTGCATTTTTTGTGCCTAACTCTTATAAATAGGAGTAGTATTTACAATAAATACAAAGCTTATCTTTGAAACTTGAGACCAAATTCATGTGATATATAGTGTGTCTATGATGCACCACTTTTAACATAACAAGTAAAAAAATTGTGATATAATACACGCGTTTGATTTAAACTCTCTTATAATTATATAATCCGATCCACTCAATTTATTTACTAAGCCATTATTATTAACACTTAATCCGCCACAATCAGGTAGAGAGAACCCTAAAAAAATATTTTAAAAATTCCAAGTTATATATCACAATAGAACCCTAAAAATTAAAATTGTCAAACAGATGAGGAAGAAAGGATTTAAAATTAAAAAGTAAATATATTCTAATTTAGGAGAAGTCCAATAATAAGAAGAAGAATATTGAAGAAAAAGGAACAAAAAACAAAACTTGAAGCTAACGGCAAATAGGTATAATTTTGGACAAAATTAATTGAGGATCCTTTAATTAAACTAAATAAAAAAGAGTTTTTAAGATCTGTTTTAAACCGTTGATTTTAGCCAACGAATCTTTGCTTCTGTATTGGCGTTTTACTGAAAAGTGGTATATCTTGGGGATTAAACTTGCAATCTTTGTTGCCTGATTCTTTATCCGTGGGTTCGATCTTTATTTTAATTAATTTATTTATTTTTAAATTTATTATATATTTAAAAAGTAAGTAAAAAGATAAATTATAATAATTAATAATTTAAAATATTGTCCTGCTGCCTGCTTCTTTATTTGTGGGCCCGATCTTTTTTTTAATTTATTTATCTTTTTTTAAAATTTATTATATATTTAAAAAATACGTAAAAAGATAAATTACAATAATTAATAATTTAAAATATTTAAAAAGCATAAAAAATTGATTGACTCTCAAAATTTTATCAGTGTCACATAAATTGGGATAAAAAGAAGTAACATATATTATTTAAAAATAATATAAAAAATGCTATAAATCACAATAATTAATAATTTAAAATATTTAAAAAATATAAAAAAATTAATTGACTCCAAATTTTGTCAATGTCACATAAATTGGAGTAGAGAGAGTAACATATATTAATTGAAAACTACGTAGAAACTACTATAAGTCACAATAACTAACAACTTATAATATCCAAACCTCTATAAACAAATTAGGGTAAATCTCCAAATTCCATCAGTGCCACATAAAAAAAAGTATTATAATTTACAATAATTAACAACTTAAGATATTTAAAAATAGTACAATTTTTTTTTGATCGACTCTCTAAATTTAATTTATGTTACATAAATTGAGACAAAAAAAAGTAGCATATATTAGGCCCGTGCATAGCACAGACTGTCGATAACTAGTATTATATATGTATGAATACAATGCATTTCATTATTATTTATTATACGTGAAGACACGATATATTTCACTATGTTTTGAAACCAAAAAAGTTGACCTGTTTTTATACATTCAAATATGTTAGTATAATCCAGATGCTATTTGTTTTTATACTTATTTTAATCTTCAAACCGTACTGAGGAATAGTTTTAGCAACATTAAAGTTTCTGCTGTTATATTAAAGCTTTATACAATGTCAGTTTAGAAATATTATATGAATACATAAGTAATTGTTAATGAATTTTGCAGAAAGTGCCAGTAGTTGACATAATTGAACTAAACGCCCATCCTACTTACATTTTTCATTAATGAATGTGATGGAGCTTACAATAAAAGAATTGGGCATGGAAAAGGACACAGATAAAAGATGAACTTCAAGATTTCTTTTGAGAAGGATAACAAAAAGTTCTGCAACATTCCTAAGTATGAGACTACCTAATAAAAAGAATTATCTTCTCCACAAGAATATGTACAGAACTAGTCGGTATCTTCCAAGTTCCCTTCATATCAACATTTGGGATCCCAGTCAGTTTATACGCGGTCCTCACTTATTCGTCAGCTCGTAATGGTTCTGGAAATCACAGACTTGCCATCTGAGCAGAGTCCATGTTCAGCCTTCAATGACTTCAGTAACTTTCTCCCCCATGGCCAGCTCGCTTCTCTCTGTCCTGGGCTTCTTTCATGGAATAGTCGTTTTGTTCAAATTCAGGATATTAAACAAGGCTGTAAAGCCAGTATCAGACATACTACTTAGCTCCAAAGTCTCTAGGGTTAGTCTCGGTGGTATATATAATCAACAGAGAAGCAATCATGAAGGGTTCCCATTTTCCAGCCACAGATGGCTGTATATTCAAGATCATTTGCTGTGATAAGCTTTTTCTTCTCAATCCCAACGGAAGCGAGCATATACATTAGAGCTGCTGAATACTTTATGTTAAGCTGCCAAGGCCTCTGTTTGGAAAGGCTCAAAACAAATGAAAATGTTGTACATATCAAGAACTTCACGTCAGCATTCGTTTCAAACATTTACCTTTATAATCTGTCAGCAAAAGAACTTCAGGCACGACTGAGTGCTGAGTGCTCCCATGCTCAAAATCCCATCAACTCATTAAATCTTCCAAGAGTACCACCATAATCAACCAGGATATCTTCCTTTCTAACATACCCACTCATTCTCTTCATCGGCAAGAATTCTTTTGTCATCATATTCTGAACATGAAATCAGCTTGACCAGTTGTGTTATCGACCTCTGTCCAAGCCAGGAGCAGTGTCTTTAGGAACAAAAACGCTTCCTAACTGCCATACAGCCTTCCATTCTCGCATCACCAAGAAGTTCTTTCAACCAAACTGTGTTGCACATGAGATCAGCATGCGTAGCTGTGCCATCAACCGATCTCCTAGCCAGGAGCAAAGCCATAACATCAGGAACAAAAATGGTTGGTCCCTGTGATCTATCAGCAGATTGTTCAACTACAGGTCTCTTCTCCCAATTCCAGCTGTATTTTGCCTCCTCTGTATGCCATATTGCCAGGCATCTCCTCTAGATCTATCAGCAGATTGATCAAAATCATTCAATGAATTCTCCAGTGATGACTTAGGAGGCCTATAACTTCCATTCCTTACATGTAATGCATTTGGCTTTTCATCATCTTCTGAAGGAGTTCCTGACCTGGGCTCTATGTGTGTATCGTATATTCTATGTCGTAACCCAGATCTCAAACCTCGATTATTAGACATATTGGTTGGTGGAGGAGCATGAGAAGCTGTCTTGGGTAGCAAGAAGTCCTTAGGCAAAGTATCCATGTCCATGTAACATTTTCTGGTTTTGGCATCAGCAATCAATGCAGCCCAATCTTCTGATTGCACCAGAGCATTGGCATTGCCCATTACCTGTTAAGAGAACATTAAAGAGAAAAGTTATTATTGACTCATATGTTGCTGCTTGCACGTATAGATTATGAACATAGACGCATAAATGGAGACCGAAGTAACATACCCAAAGAGCTCGTCTTGCACGAGTAAGAGCAACGTTCATTCGCCGTATATCTGCAACAAACCCAACCCCATGACCTGAGGCCCGCACACATGACATTATAATAACATCACGCTCTTGACCCTGGAAAGCATCTACAGTATTTATGTAAATGTCCTTTCCTTCTTCAGAATTTAAAACATCCCCAAACTCCCTTTGGAGGCATTTAAGTTGCAGCTTGTAGGGAGTGATTATACCTACAGTAACCTTCCCAACACCAAGAGATTTACAAGTTTTTTGAAGATGCTCATACAAACGAAGACAGAACTGCGCTTCATGTGTATTCTGATATGAAACGGATCCACCTCTATGTGATTCCCGACCATGTGTAATGTCATAAAAGATGTAAGGCTTCAGTAAAGGGTCCTTGTAATAAACTTCGTCAGGCAGATTCTCAACACTTTCACTATCAGTAAGGCGGCCTTGATAAAAGTACCTAGAAGGAAAATTCCTGATTTGTGGATGCATCCTGTACTGCACTGATAACAACATAGTTGGGCAGCCTGCTTGCTGAAACCTCTCAAAGAGGCTTCTACTGTACAGCAAAGTTCCAGCTGCTTTGCTGATAACCGTAGCAGGAAGCTGCTGCGGATCCCCAACAAGAACACATCGTGCTGCACCAAGAGAAAGAGGAGGAAGGACTCCTACTTCACTGGCTTGGGCTGCTTCATCAATGACTACCATGTCAAAACCATGGGTAAGACGAGAGAACAATTTCCTCCCACTACTTGAGACAGTAGTGAAAACAATTTCAGCTTCATTGGCAAAACTAGCCTCCAGACTAGCACGAGCTTCCTCCATGTTGAAATTGTTACCACCGCGGAACCTACTCTCCAAAATCAGAAGGCGGGACATCTCCACCAGTATTTTATCTCTATTCTCAACCACTGCCGCAAGGTTCTGCAATAGAGTATCTCGATTTTGGTCCCTAGCCATAAGAACATCCGGGTCAACTCCAACAGATCCCTGTGAACGACCAGCAGCAGCAGCAACTGTTAGTTCTCTTTGAAGGCCAGCTATCTGCTGAGACAACTGAGCTTCACGAGCTCTCAACTGGTGCATCCACCCATAAACTTCATCACGACTCTTCATCAAAAGCTGTTCAGTTCTCCGCTCCACAGAAACTGCTTGGGCGGCCCGCGTTTGGGAATCCACCCCAACACGTGCAACATCAGGCCGATAAACTTTCATCTCACCATCAATAAATCCACGATCAAGAACACGTGCAAGAAGCTCGTCAGTTGCAGCATTTGAAGGAGCACAGACAAGCATTCTAGGTTTTGGGCATAGCTTTGGGAGGGTTCTGAAGAGATTCTGATCCATGCTTAGCAGGACTTCATCAATGGATCCAGTAGCAACATTATCCGAGTTATTCTCGTTATTCTGCTTATAGCTTTCAGGAGCAAGTTTCTTGAGCAATGCTGTGTAATAGTGCTGATACTGAACAAGATGGATGACATTCAGCATTCCCCACACTGTGTGTGTTTTACCTGTACCAGGTGGCCCTTGAACTAGAGTAAAAGGCCATGGATCTTGCCTCTTTGCCATACCATTAGTTCCAGCAGCTGTATGTGTTGCAGCCCATTGGATTGCTGCTAACTGTGGTCCATTAAAGGTCCTGTGTAAGTGGTCAGTAAAGTTTGGCGTAAAGCAGTCAGGCATTGCAGGTGTCTGCTCTTCATATTTAGGGAAGTGCTCCGGACTTGGCTGAAGAATTGCATTTTGCATCTACACATAAGACCATAATTCTTTATTCAAACTGGTAAACAGGCAGAAAAGGCATTTCTAGGGAAGAGCTGGGCTTAAGATATAACCTGCAGATTAAGACGCCGAAATGCATGTAAAGCAACATATTCTCGTTGGGTAGTTGCTAGAGAACCCAGAACAGTCAGAAACCAGATGCCTCTTGGTTGCAGTTTCCGCAGTATGTGATCACTAGCAATATTGCTGAAAGAACAAATACCAAGACGTTTAAGCTCACTAGTAACGGAAGGCAAAAGCAATTAAAAGTCAAATCACTGACCTGTTGGTGTCATACGGATCTCCAACATAGAAGTGCAGGATGGCTCCGGCAGGATCTCGAGTATCAATAGGTATGTGGCGCCTCACAGTACCAGCCACACGACCACTAACTTCGGGTTCATCACCATCCCCAAATGTTGAGGTGCCACTTCTCCGTGATCGGACGGCTTAATTGGTATTTAAGTTTAGAAATTTTACTAAAATTAAGAAGAAACATAGGAAAATTGAAATACACACCAACAAAATGTTATGTAATACCAACCTGATCCAGGACGTGGAGTGGAGAGAACTGCTACATCTCCCTCTTTGAATAACCACTTCCACTCACCTTCTGGAAAAAGGATTACATCATACCATCCTGTGCAGAAGAAATGCAGTGCTGATTAGAAAGGGAGGAAAAGAAATTCAGCTAGGCGGACCATAACTTCCCGGCTCTTAAACTCTCTTTAATGTGTGTGTGCGTGTTTTCTTTCTCTCAGAGTGAAGCCGTTCTAAGAGTAAACAATATAAGTGGACCACCCAAACACTTCTGTTATCCTTGATACAGTAAAATCTTGTCATGCTTAAACTCAAAACACTAGGAAAACCTAGAGACAAAATGAAAAAACGAATCCTGAAGAGCAGCTCAAAGTGGAGACACGACATTCATTATTCGACCTCCTTCGTCCCACTGAATGATGAGGGAATTATAGAGCTTCCCAAATATGTATTTGGTATAAACAAAGTTGTTGCTCATATCCAAGTCAAAGGATAAAACAAAATAAACATATAAATAAAGTTGCCACAATATACCTCTTTCTCGCCGTTCAATGTTTTTAATATGGACCTTCACATGGGTTCCTGTGTCAGCCATCTCCTCCCAAGTACTGTACAGCTGTGCCCGGCATTCCTCAAAGAGCAAGGGTTCAAACACCTTAACATACTCTTCCACAGATTCAAAGTGACCAGGTACACACTGAAGCTCCGCTTCATCTGACATGAAGAGAAGTTCACCCCTTAATAATACACCATATGATGGCACTTCATGCACCACACCACTTTTTGACATAACAAAGGCAAATAAGAAATCGAAAAAAAAAATCCTTATGAGGCTCAAGGAGCTGTACAATGCGACTCGCTAAACATGCCTAAACAGGTGCTTCAGAGGAGCAAATCGGAGCACCATTAAACAATAAAGTTAGCTAACACAACAATGTTCAGAACTTTATCCTGATACATATGAACAGGTTAGTCACGGAGATCATGAAAATACACTAATAATCATATAGCCAACTTTGAGATGACACAAAAATTCTTCCATCCCACAAGCTATCCTGATGATTGAGATGCCCACCAGATGAAGCTGGAGGATCCCCTTTGCTATGCATGGGCCTGAGTAATATAAACACCACACTTAATAAACTAAAACAGTAAATCCTGCCTCACCAAGCATTCCATAGAACAGGAAGCTAAATATGGCCAGTAAAACAACCTAGAAGAAAGTGGCAGTATAGAACACATATTATTGAATACACTTGCACCATCATAAGGAAACTGACTGATCTTACAAGAAAGAGAGATGTGACAATGTTCAGCTGATAAAACGGAACCAGTTTATAGCTTTCCAATGAAAACAAAAAGAAAGTTTTAAAGGGTTAATCGGATCTTGAAAGACCACTTTGGTACAGTGCCCAGTGGGAAAAACACATACTTGCTTCTTTGAATAAAACCTAAAGCAAAGATGAATTCCATACTACCTCATGACCCAATCATTATTATAGAGCACAAGAAAAAAGTGAGGGATTTGCACACCACTCATTCTAACAATATTCTAGGGAAATACAAATTTTGATCTGTAACCTCTAACAGGAGAAATAACTAAAGAAATCTAAGACAAGATAAATGCTTATCTCCCATCACATGCCTTAGGCACAGTAAGAGCAATGCTCTCTATTAAAACCTAAGTTGGAGCATTAGAAAGCTGGACACACCCCAGAATCAACAAGGAAAGGTTTATACGCTATGTCGCATAGCTTACAAAGCACAGAGAAGAATAAAAAATTCAAGACAGAGGACTAACGAAGCAATATTATCAACAAAAAGTAATGGTAATAACCACAATGATAAGAGATGAGAATAATAATCAAGTGGAACTCAAAAGTACCTGGGTGTTGCCAAAACTTCTCGTTTGTCACCTCACGGATAAGGCGTTCTACAGATGTATCTTGACACAGGCTACTTACTACAGGTTGCTTCTTGGATGGAGGTTTTTTGGCTCCCAATTTTGGATCCATGGAATTTTGACTGGTCAGAGCAGGTTTCCTACCAGGAAACTGTGAATTTCTATTTTGTCTCTGATCTGTGGGATGTTTCCAAGAACTCTGTCTAGGCATAGGTATTGTTTGAGCCTCGGACATGAGGTCAGTAGAACTATTCATACGTCTTGGCCGACCTAGAGGTGCTAGGTTCACATCAGCACTGGATTCAGATTTAGAATCATTAGATTCCATAGGCAGGTTTCCTTCATTAATTGAATCAATTTGTTTCACATCTTTGACAAGTAGCTGACTGTGCTTTTCCCCATTCTTTTCAGAAGGTGGAGGAACATTACGAGACTCTTTCACAGAACGAGTTGTAACAGGTGCTGGAAAATTTTGGCGCCTAGTAGTACTTTTTTGAGAACCTGCCTGTTTAACGTCTTCCAAATCAAGAAACATGGTCTGCCTACTGCGCTTCTTTCCCAGCATCGCTTCCTTCTGCTGGTCAATCTTAGGGCGCTTACCAAAATTGTTAGCACACTTTAATGCATGACTTGCCTCAGCACCTCTAATCTCTCTCTGCTTTGGCACCTGCCCAGAATCCTCCTGACCATCCACGGTGATATCAGCTTTACTACTGGTTTCAGAATTTCTGCTACTATTACTTTTCCTGTCATTTGTATCTCGATCTAATTCTAAAGAAGAAATATTGTAATTTTCACCATTCCGTTTCTCATTATCCTGAGAAGCATTATCACCAGAGCCAACTTTATCACTATTGCTCACGGGCTCAACGGCTGATTTCTCCTCCGAAGCTTTATCAACATCAGTATTCGACTTATCATCGAACCCAAAATGTTTATCTGCATCTGTAGAACCCTCTGCATCAGACCATTCACCTTCTTCCTTTTCAGCCACTTGCATATCAAGAGAATTTAGATCTGGCTGGAGCAAAGCCTTCATTGTATGTTCCTGACTTGATTTAGATAATGAAGCACCACCCGAAGTTGAGGGCCCAGCACTCCTCTGTTCCTCAGGAGCTCTAGATGCCTCTGCACCTTTTGACCGAACAAAGGGCTGAAAACCTGAAACGGAAGAGGCATGGGAAAATGCATGATTGTTTACTATCCCCGGAGGATCAACAGAAGATGCCAAAAACTCAGAAGTGTTGGTACTAGAAGAGGGAACTGCTCTCTGAGGCTGGAAACAGAGGACACCATTATTATCCTGGTCATCCTCAGCAGGGGGTTCATTAAGATCAAACAACAGCCTTCCTTTAGAACCCATCTCAAATATAATTGCATATACACTGAATAAAGAGAGCTTATACCACCACCTCTCGCAGATATTTAATTCTCGTAGAGCTATTGGCAAATATTTTAACCTCTTTATTGCTCAAAGAACATTAAAAGCACGAAAGACTGCAATTTGGGGAACGCAACAAACTTGATTAAAGGACAAAAGTCACAGCATCAAACACATAGGTTCGCAATCCACTCTACAACATAAGGTTTACATCATCCTCGTCTATTTGGAATACTAAAACATGAAGCAAGTGAATTGCTTTAGTAGCAGTCAGCACTCACAGCTACAGCTGCAATATCTTAAAACAGGAACATATATTTATAGCCTGCATGATCAAATTAATATCTTAATCAGCAAAACTCATCTTTCAGCCGGAAAAAAAGAAAACCAAGAGAAAAAAACAGACATAAGCTATGATCGGGGAGTTA
The DNA here is from genome assembly GCA_003996215.1 of Jaltomata sinuosa. Lineage (NCBI taxonomy): Eukaryota > Viridiplantae > Streptophyta > Magnoliopsida > Solanales > Solanaceae > Jaltomata > Jaltomata sinuosa. The sequence continues at coordinate 125,641 of QJPP01002944.1, forward strand.
AATTCTTAAATCTTGATGATTGTTACAGTATCACAAGGATTAACTGTGTCATAATCAATCAAACAATAAAGAAAAAGGCAAAAGACACTGAAAATTCATCACCAAGCTCAAGCCCTAAAAATATGTGCAAGTTCAACTCCTATGCAACACCATGCTAGCAACTACATATGAGCCTCAACAACCAAATACGAGGAAAAACAACTACAGGGCTACGAGGATAGGAAAATGGGCAACAAAAATTAATTAGATTGCACAAAGAAAGTAGCAGTTCTTTACAAGATTCATGCCTATATTTCTATTTTTTATATATAATCGTAGTGTCCAGGCCAGTTTGCGCGCACTTCAACTAATTTCACGGGATACCTGCCACCTCCCCACCAACAACAGCATCAGGTACCAAGGAATCTGTCCAAGCGAAATCACTTAGTATTCTTGCCTTTGTAGGGATTTGAACCTGAGACCTCATGGTTCTCAACCTGCTTCATTGACCACTAGGCCACACCCTTTAGTGCGATTCGTGCCTATATTACACGTGGTCTTTAAATCAAGCCTATATCCAAATGCATAAAAAATCTGTATGTCAACATTCTCTCATAGCATTCAAAGAGATCTATGGCCTGATAGATAAGATAAAACCATATTCCCCAAATAAAAACTATATCTAACAAACCCTATCCTCAATCTTTCGCCTCTATTAATTCAACCCCCACACATCCACCAGTACATACTCATCAAAATAGCTCCAATAACACATAAACAGTCCTAGCTATCCAATTCCAATCAACAAAATATACAGTAAGTAATGAGCAAACAGTACCCAAGAATAAATAATGTGACAAAAACAAATCCAACCAATGTGACAAAACTGCACTCAGTACACACACAAAGAATAAATAATACAGCTAACAACTATCACCCAACTAATTCACCCCTAACAACCCTTTTAAGATTTGTACCAGATTGACCCCTACCCAATCAATACTATCCAAAAAAAAAAACCATCAAACAGATTCAATCTTTACCACTTCCAATTAGGGTTTCCAAGTATCAAACAGCCAATCAAAAAAAAAAATACAAAACCAAATTAACCCATTAGTCAATTTACCCAAATTCAACATGTATTCATTCACCCAGATCAAACCCAATTTAGTCTCTTTTTCGATCTATTTTTCTATCGATCTATTTTTATTTACTCTTTTTACTATTATTATTTATTAATTATTAATCAAATTGTGTGGAGAGATAGAGAGAGAAGGGGAAAAGTACCTCCAAACAGCACCACGAAATCTAGACACAGTCAGAGAGAGGAAAAAAAGCAAAAACAAAAATATTAATATTAATATAAATAAATAAATTTTTTAAATATAATAATAATAATAAATTTCTCTTAATTTGGTGTGCTTTTGTATATCTGTAGAGAGAAAAGCTGTCGAAGAGATTTTTAGAGAGAGAGAGGAGAGAGAAACGAATGTAAGTGAAAAGAATAGAGTGGGGAGAGGCCTATTTATAGGAAAAAAATACAAAGGCCCATGTGGCCCGGCCGGAGAAAACGCCGATCACCGTTTAATTTGAATTTCCGGCAGATACTTAATCTGACGCCGTCACTTTTTCTTTTTTTAAATTAAACCAAATATAATAATGACTTTTATGTACCTAAGTGCCCTTGATTTTCCATTTATTTACATAGTGAACACCGATGGAGCTCTAGGGGTAAAGGTTGGAGGGTAAATATGTCATTTCAATCTAATGCTTCGCGTGATTATCTGTTTAGATCCGTTTAACAGCCGTACAGATAAACGAAACTCGTGTTCATAATTTTAATTTTTTGGACTTTTAAAAGAAAAAAAAAAGATAATTTATTTTCATTATTTGGTATGTTATTTAATAAAAAGTTTCCAAGAGAGAGGATAGGTAAGATCTTTAAGAATTGGCCAAATTTATGGAAGATTTGGATAATATTGTTAGTCAATTTTGGAAAAATTATAAGTAATTAAATAGTTTGGTAGGGTGAGAGTTCCCCCGGGGAGCTACTTGAATAGCAGGCGGCACATGTCCTGGTTCTTCTGGCTGATCCACCGTGTATTTCTCTTCCTTCTCTTATGATAGAGCACAGGGAGCGGTTGGTAACTTTTTTTCTATGGGCCTGAAAAAAAAGCATTTTCATTTTCTCTGCTCTGGTACTCTTTCGGTGATTCCATTGTGCACCAAAAGAAAAAGTTGTCGCGTACTGCTGCGCCAGCTGGTCGATTCGAATTTATGTCCGGAATCTTGCATCGGCCAAAAGCCGCTAGTGATAAAGGAAAGCTTATCCCCGATCTGAGCCAGCATGCACAGCAGAGCAGAGTATCCTGAGGATTATGAAGGAAGACTTCGAGAAGGTTAGCGAGGTTCCTGCTATGATAAAGTGAAAGATCTTTCACTATAGTGGGAAGAAGACAGGTGGGAGCTAGCGGAGCGAGAACAAAGCAAGTTCTAGTGGTGGGTTGTCTTTGCGGTCCCATTTCATCGACATAGTCAGAAACAATGAATGTTATAAACGCACAAGTGAAAGACGAATGAGTTGGAGGTTGGTTGAAGATTAATTATCATATTTGTCAACTCACCAAATTTTCATGTGTCATATTGATGATTGATGAAGTTACTATAATATTATTTTATTTTAATTTGATACATTAATGGCATAAGAATATACATTTTATGTCATTTGATTTGCTCTAGTGTAATATGAATTCTTTTTATTTTGTTATAATTAATGCTTGTGTGTATTTTCGTTTTAGATGATATGATTATGTAAATGTATTTCATATTGTCGAGCGTGAAACAAAATTAGTGTACGCGCGTTGCACGTGTGCATCACATCAAACATCAATCAATATAAAATGTATAATAGAAGAATAAATAATTAAAAAATAGCAATTAAATTTCAAGAGATTCAATTGATTTCTTCGTGGAACAATTGAAGTGTGAAGTAGAGGATTTTCATTTTTTTTTGTTCGAAGAATGTAAATGAGTGAGATAACAATCGAACCTCTTCGTTGTTTTGCCTTGATAAAATTAATGGGACATTAGGATAATATTGTTGGACTATTTTAAAAAAAATTATGATGAAATAGTTTGATAGTGTGAAAAAAACTTATATCTAACTCTCCTATTTGTCACTCACCAAAATATCAGTACCATATTATGGAGCTCTATAATTTTACGAACTAATGATGTAAAAGTTCATACATTTTTGTGTATTTTGATTTACTCTAACGCACTATAAATTATTTCTTTTCTATTTGTTATAAGCGTTTATATGTAATTTTGCTTAGATAACATGATTATGCAAGTATGTTTCGTATCGTCAGTGTGTAAAAAAATAACCTAGAGGCTGAATATCAAAATAATGTAAACAAGTCGCGTTAATCAGTTTTCATATTAGAGTAAGTGTGTAAAGGATATCCTATTTTTTACATAAATGATTAATATCTGAATGTTAATCTATTTTCATAAATGTAGTTATACGTAATTTAGACTATAAAAATTTACATATCTTGTACGAAATTCATATATTGTTCGATAATTTAAACTCTAGTAAGAAAATTGTTACATTTAGTATAAGAAACTATCATTCAAAATATTTGTCTTTGTTATTAAAGTAAAAACCTTTTAACATTTATTTTTAATTACTTGATGAAAAGAAATATGCTTTTTTTACATTATTGGTATGTTCTCAATGAGATTAAATAAAAAAATCAGAGAAAATAGATAAGATCTATGGAAATTAGAATCATATAGTTTGATTATTTAAAAAAGAAATATGATGAAATAGTTTGGTAGGGTGAGAAAAAGATTATATATGACTCCTCTATTTGTCACTCACCAAAATATCAATACCATATTGATGAAGTTGCTATAATATTTTTTAGTAATTTTTTTTTATGTACAAATGGTATAGATCGATTTTATACATTTCGTGTAATTTGATTTGCTCAACGTACGTAATATAATTTTCTTTTAAAATTTTATTATAGACATTTGTATGTTATTTCATTTTAAATAACATGATTATATAAGTATTTTTTATATTGTTCGTGTGAACAAAGAGAAGTCTAATATTAACCTAAATATTTAATATCTAAATGATATAAACAAGTTACGTTAATTTATTTTCAGATCGCAATTGTACAAGGGGGGTCCTAATTTTAACTTAAATAATTAATATCTAATTGACGTAAACAAGTTACATTAATTCATTTTCATAAATGAAGTTGTACGTAATTGTGACTTTAATTTTTTTTGTGTCTCGTATGTAATCTATATTGTATTCGATATCATAAACAATAATTAAAAAATTATTGCACTAACATAAAAATTATCATTCAAAATACTCGTCGTTGCGTTATTAAAGCATCATCTTTTTAACATTTCTTTCTAAATTGCTTAATGAAAACAAATTAAAAAAATATTTTAAGAAAATCATTAATTGGTATGTTCTTAACTATATTTTAATAAAATAAAAGGCTTGCCAGATAAAATATATATGATCTTTAAGTAGGAGTTTGGACCTGCAATTTAGAAGCATGATTTCAAAATAATATTTGGACATGTGATTTGAAATCATGATTTTAAATTCTCTAAAAGCACGACTTGAAATTTTAAATTGTGATTTTAATTATTTTTTAAATATAAAACTTGACTCGTACTCGTAAGTTTATATTCTGCTTAAAAGATCCATTATTTTAATTTTGCAAAAAATGACTCATGCTCGGTGTGAAGAATTTTTTTCATATCATGCGAAAAAATTATATTAAAGAATAACTAGTTGACTAATGAATCTTTATAAAATTATATGTATTTAAAAATTTATAATCACTAACACTTATTTATAAGAAAAAAAAAACATGGAGATATGAGATTAAAGGTGCTATTTTTGAAGAACATAAAGGGCTAAAACTGCTTAAATGATATTTAAGGGACTACTTTAAACCTATACCATCAATGATAAGGGATAATCTTTCTATCATTTTTTTTTCATTACAACTTTTACAAGTAAAAGAAATGAAATAAAGCTACATAATTAAACTAAACTACTGGTCAAGATTTTGAAGAAGCTAACATATATTAAAATGCATCCCAATACAATTATATTTAGACTGAAGTTGTAACCATTAAATTATAACTTTAATCTATTTTTTTATTATTTAGTTATAAAAAGTATTGTCATACTATGTTACGATAAATAATTTTAATATATAGGATTTCCTTTTATATAAAGCCAATTCCACAAGCTATAAATGTCTGAGTCGTCCAAAGTTGTGGAGATAAAGTGAAAGATAAAAAAAAAATACTCATATTTATAATAATAAAGAGTATGCATTGAAAGGTTTGATATTGATTCGTTGCAAAAAATTATGGAGAAGTTCTCAGACTTATACATGAACTAAGGAACATCATAACTAAAGAAAAAAATAAAAATAAAAATAAAAAAAATCAATTATTTATGATATTATTGAAGTTGATTCAATTAATACCAAATAAAGCAGCCTTGATTTCAACATTGTTACAAACATTATAAGTATTCCTTCTTCTCTTCCCCCTTCCCCCCCCCCCCCCCCCCCTTTTTTTTTTTTGGCTAACTTCTCTTTTGCCTTGTGATACATGTGGAACAGTAAAAACAATATACTAATTAGTTTGTTTGGTCCATCTTTTAAAATTTGTTAATTTTAAAAAGTATTTTTTGAAAAATTACTTCTGGATAGTAACATTTTGTGTTTAGCTTATTAGTTTGAAAAGAACTTTTATTAATATTTTATAGTAATTTATGTTCATTTAAGATTCCAAAAGTTAATTTGGGAAAAACTATTTTTTTTCGTTTTTTGAAAACAGTTTTTGTACTACTGAAAATATTTATTATTTTCCTAAAATTTGGGCAAATACTTCAAATTTTAAAACAAATATTTTTAATTTTTTTTTAGTATTTGTGACATTTCCTAAAAAAATGACTAAACAGACTCGAGTAGCAAACGAGCTTCTTAAGCAATGTTGACATTTTGAATGTTTAATGCTTTATGGTGTACCACCTAGTTATGTAATTTTCTATTTTAAATATGATTGCCTAGATACCATGTATTCTACATAAATCATACTGTATAATAATCCCTAGTTTTAATAAACTTATTCTTTACAAACGCTGTTATTAGTTATACTTGCATTAATTATGCTGAAAATTTTCTTATGCAGTGTTAGGTTTGGTGTATTAAAAGTAACATGCATTGCATAAAAAAAAATTAAAAAATATTTGTTTACAAAAATATGATCCACAAATATGGTGGAAAGGATGTGGAAAAGGTTTTGGGAGATAATTGTGTTTTTAACCATGTTACTGCATGCATTAGAACTCATTGCATTACAAATACATGAAAATTTATGGTATTCTAGTAATACGTACCTCAATACACAATAAAGTATATTAGTAATGCAAACATTAGTTATGACTTATGAAATAGACTCAAAAAGTGAATATTTCTCTTTATATTGTTGAAAACCCATAAACAACTAGATTCCACTTCCAAATTTTTAACAATACATATGATTAACATTAAGGGTGTGTTTGGTACGAAGGAAAACATTTTTCATGAAAAATATTTTTTTAAAAAAATATTATAAGTTGGTTTCTTACTTATTTTTTAGTGCTTGGTAAGTAAGTAAAAAAATATTACCTCAAGAGCATTTATATGTAATCTAACAAAAAACTATAGGGGTGAGAAGGGGTGGGGTATGGGGCCTTAGGTGGACGGGGTGGGATGGTCAAGGGGTAGGAATTGGGGGAGTTAGGTGAGTGGGAGGACACAATAAATATAGAATGTTATTTATAGAACTTATTTTCCCTACTTCCATTAAGGAAGTTATTTTCCTCACTTTTAAGAAACTTATTTTCCTATTAGAAAGTATTTTCCAAAAAATTTATCCAATCAAATATGAGAGAATAAAAAAAAAAGTTCAATTTTTTTTCCTCCGTATCAAACACACCCTAAATTCCCTAATATTTATAGCAGGATGGGGGTATTGTATTAAGCCAAATGTACCTAGAGATAATCTTAATTTTAAGAATTTAATTTTGTTAAAAAAATAAATAAATTGGGGGATAGGGAAAGGAGAAATGTGGGAGAAGATTATAAGGTGGGGGAATCGAACCCTTACCAATAAAGTGAAAGTTCAAGTAGCTAACCAACTGAACTACTAACATTTCGCATTAAAAGGATATTTTTCATAGACTCAAAATCGAGACCTCTCATTAAGATGAGAATTTAAATAAATAACATTTTAACTTTTATATAATAACCAGTCGTTTAAATAACTTTTACATTATCATATCACTCAAAAGTCAATGTAATATAGATACAAAAGCCGTAAATAACCTATTACAACTGGTAAAATGCATCAAGTTACCAAATATTCTTTTAAAATGTTAGTGTAAAAGTTAAATACACAGCTAAAAAGTCAGAATTTGAACATGATCATGTTGTTGGGTGTGTGAACCAATTTCTACATCGAAAGTTGAAAAGGAAAAAAAACTTATATATAAGGTGTAAGATTCTCTTAATGGTGTGAGGCCTTTTGGAATAACCGTGCCGACTTGACGCAAAGCGGACAATATTACACCATATAAGAGTATATTGGAGTTGTTTTGGCCCAACAACTGGTATCAGAGCCAGATTCAATAAGATGAGCGAAGATCGGAGTGTAAGGCCTTTGCCCGTCGTCTATTGGGTTGGTGCAATACCTTTACCCGTAGATCAAAGATGCTTACACAACAAAATAGAATCAAACTTTGTTGTCCATAAATATTCGGAGTAGCAGCAAACTTTGTTGGTCATGAATATTCTGAGGATGATGTGGGCGACGCACAATTAATCTCCAAATTTAATCCATAAATGATGATGGATTGTGGAACTTAGTTCGACGGGAAGATTATTTGGTGTATCATTTAATTTTCACATCGGAAGTTGAAAAGAAAAAGACTTACAAATAAGGTGTAGAATTTTCTTAATGGTATGAAACCTTTTGAAAAAATCGTATGAATTTGACTTAAAGTGAGCAATATCACACCATATAAGAGTATTATTGTTGTTTTAGCCCAACACATGTTTGGGGCGTATCAACTATATGTTTGAGCTTTAAAATACTTAAATTCATCTCGTGGCTATTAAGTTAAAGCTATTTCTTGATACTTAACAAAACATAAATAGTAATTAGTAGAAAGAATATAATAATTGTCGAGAACCAAAAATATTCGTCTCTCCTTATTTTCGCAAATAGCATGACTCAATTCTTGCTGCATTTTATAACTTTTGTTAAGTCATAAAAAACACAACGCATGGGTAGTTTGTACATTATTATCAAATAAATTGATTAAAAATTATAGTGGTTGAAATTCTTGAGAATCTTCTCCTTAAGCATTAGTTTTTTAATTAAAAGAATCAAAGTCCACCATGCATCTTAGAGAAAAAAAGCGTTTGACTTTTACCACTTAGAAATAGGTGTTTGTTTTCATAAAATTTAATTATCTTATATTGCAACGGATTCAAAATTTAAAATTTATGGTTCCTGCAACAAATTCATATTAATACAATATGATAATAAATGTACCAATCAAATATTTATAGATATTTAGTGTAATACAAATATAAAATTTAAATAAAAGTTATTGAGTTCATGTGAATCCACGCTGAGAAGATATATAGTTAGATCAATCTTAAATGGACCATCTAGTATGTTCCTACTGATCATGAAGAGCTACAAAAACAGCAATGGATATTACTGGTAATAAATTTAAAATTTTGGAAAAGTTTGGTGCTTGTTTTTCCACTAGTAGTTATAGCACATATGCTATAATAAATTTTCAAAGAAATTTGCACTAGTTCCTATGGGTGACTAATTTAAAAATAGCCAGTCTCTATATATAAAATATACAAAATGTCATCAAGTAAAGTGACTTATATTTTGTCCTTAAAATACCTTGATAAACGTGTTCTGTACTATTTTCACAACGTTATTTAAGGTAGAATCAATTTTTAAAAACTTTGTATTCGTAGCCAATTATGGATTCTGTAACGTCCTAACTTTACTCATACGTGTTCAAAAATTTCAGAGAATTCTTAAACAACTCAATTACTTTTGTAGGAATTTAGAATGGACAAGAACGATGATTTTGAGGAGAGTGAAAAAAATAAAGAGCCAGGAGATGAGGCAAATCAAGATTTCAAATAACTAACATACCTTTTAGGTATGAAACTCAAACAACTTATAGTTCAGGTGTGTTTCTCTAAACATTTTGTGATAGTTCAGGTAGAAAATTCCCACACTTGATAGTTCAGGTATGAAACTCAAAAAATCGGAATACTTTAGGTATGTTTTTAAAGAATAAACACCTATTACAAAACATTGAATCTTGTCATCACGGTGTTTCTTGTATTTTACTCTGAATTCAAAAGTACGTTTAAATTTTGATAGAAGTCCATTTCAAATTTATTTCATTTTCCATGACTTAGATTATTCCTCATTCTTAGTACTTCCTAAATATTTAGATCTTCTAATAATAGGTGTAAGAGTTCTTTTTATCTACCATTTTCAATCTACAAACTTAACTTGACTATTACAACAGGGACAAATTTGATCATTTTCCTTCCTTTTTTTAGGTGTTGCTTTTCCTAAATATATAAACACCTACTATTATATGCCACCAGTAATTATGATTTTGTCATTGCTGCTTTCAGAACTAATGTGAGTGCTTTAACTGTAGTTCCTTTGAGCGAAATCTGTGATGATTGTCAGGTGCGGAGCCAGGGAACTGCAAGGGGGTCCATCCGAATCCGTTTCATTAAAAAATTAAATTATATATACAAGGTCAAAAGTTTTTTTTTTTTTTAATATATAATTGAGGTTGAATCCCGTTGATTTCTTCGTGTGTTTACCTCTTAGTGAAAATATTGAATCCACCAATGATTGATATGCTATCTATTATTGTTTTTTTCACGTTGGCCCTGCTTGTATAGTACCTAACATATAATAAGGCTACACCAAATTGTCATTTTCCAGCCAAGCAGAAAACTGCAGTTGTAAATGTGTAAAAACTAAAATCAGGTAATCCTTGTGGTTGGTACTTGAATTTCTCATAAACTTTCTGATTCTTGAAAAAAGGAGAAAATAAAATAACATCAACAGAGATAATAGCTCAAATTCAACTTGATATCTATATTTTAGCTGTTGCTGCAACATTGCCACTCCTGTAGGTATTTAGAGAGAATTCTTGAAATTCAAAATAGTAATAATAACTTTTTGCAACCAAATTTTTTGGTTTTAGATCATGATGTTAATAGGGTGCTCTGCATCGCCAACGACAAGGTAACGAGACCCTTCTTCGATCATCATTAGTCCGTCCTCATTAGCACTGCTAAGATGTTCACAAGGACTGATCTCAAACACAAGTTGAGAATTTTCTCCTGCCTTCAAGCTCACACTCTGGAATCCAACTAACTGTTTGATTGGACTTCCATTTTGCGCTTTGTCCTGCTTCACAAAAAGTAGTACTGGATGCTTACCATCCATTTCCCCTGAGTTGCTGACACTAACATGAGCTGAGAATTTCGCCTTCTCACAGTTGTCATTTCCAATTTCATCCAGGGACGTGTAACGGATTGAATCTGAACCTTCAACTGTCTTTGCAGTTGATAATTGATTTAACTGGATTGTGTTTGGAGTGGGAGAGCTGAACTCATAGGAATAGGTTGTGTAGCTAAGACCATATCCAAACTCGTAAACTTTGGGACCTTTGTAGAATCGATATGTTCTACCGGGGTAACCTGTTTTCGGATCAGGTCTCATCCTCATGTCTGTCATTGGTATTTTGACAAAGCTTTGAGGATACCAAGTAACAGGTAATTTACCACCTGCACATCGATTGACATTAAGAAAAGCCTTTGTTATTAAAATCAAGAATGTTTTAGGAGGGGAAAAAAAGTAAAGAAGTGATCAAGTCTTACCAGGATTATGTTCACCAAATATGATTTGTGCTAAAGCAATTCCTCCAGCTTCACCAGGATAGCCAGCCCACAAAATGCTTCCTATTTTGGGGTTGTATTTCGCGAAAGAAACATCGACTGGACCTCCTGAGAGAAGCACTAATATAACAGGCTTCTTTGAAGCTTTAGCAACACTATTAATGAGATTTTCTTGCTGCCCCGGGAGCACCAAGTCATCGCGATCAAATTGTTCCCTCTCTTGACCTTGATCCAATCCCATGACCAAAACAACATAATCTGCATTTCTTGCAGTGTTGACAGCTTGATCAATGTAAGCAAACGTGCAGTTAACCGCATTACAACCCTGGTGGTATGGCACTGTCTTCACATAACCCTCCAACGCCTTTTTAATTTCGATAAATTTGCAAGGAGGGCCGTCGTAGTTTCCACGAAGAACATAAGCATTGTTGGCATTAGGCCCAATGACAGCAAGGGAGTTGGTTTTCGCCTTGGAAATAGGAAGCAACTTGCCGCTATTCTTGAGCAAGACAATGCCATTTCTTGCAGCTTCAAGGGCCAGTTCTTGGTGTTGCTGAGCACAAACAACGCTAGGACTAATGCTTCCAAAGACCTGTTTTTGGGGATTCCCATTGAATAATCCTAACCTCATTCTTATGGAGAAAAGATTGTGAAGAGCCCTGTCTATATGAACTTCTGAAACTTTTTTCTGCATTATTGCTGATTTTGTGTATTTCTTCAAGTAATCCCCACAGTCTATATCCATGCCTGAGAAATTTCAATTCCCATCACATTTGTAAACAACATGGTTTGTCCATAGCAAGGTCAGTTTATATTGCAATAAAGGAGCAAGTATTGCCTGCACCCCCCCAGCCATAACAGTTTGTATTCGTCGTCGGTATATTCTCAATGTATAACAAGTGTATAATAAGTATATAATAAGTGTATAACCCTGATTATACACATTATATACCGTGATTATATTGATTATGCCCTGCATATTGGCTGAAATTTGTAAAAGGTACAGACTAGGGCTGTTGTGAGTTTTGTTAGACTGTTGTGTAGTATAAAACTTCGGACATTTTTGACATATGTTATGCACTTGACAAGGCCAAACTTCCGACATTTAAACTGAAATTGATAGTCATGTTTGTGACTACTATGAATTCTTCTAAATGTGGGCTATTAATGACCAAAAGCACACTGATGTTGTTGATGCTTGTGGCTAATCTATTATGAACTTAAGAAGTAAGAGGTTTATTAGATTTCAACAGAAGCCACCTAATCAATTTTGCCATTAGGGGTGGCTAACAGGCGTTTGGGATTAGGGGTGGCAAATCGGTGGATTGGATTGGATTTGGATGGATTGAGCTAAAACGGATTAGATTGCAATCTACCCATATAAATATGGGTAAATATGAATTTGGTCAAAATGGTTCTAACCCACTTTCTCTAAGCCAAAAATTTTTAAGCCTTCTATATGTTGTATGCATATCAACTCGTTGATATTAAATCAAACTATTTAGTACTCTAATATAATAAAAGATTGATTCTACATAAAAATCAAACAATTTTTTTTATGTTTTTCGAAAAAAAATAAAAAATCTACCCGCCTCACATTCTCTTCTACCTCGCCCCACACACACCCTACCCCCCCCCCTCCCCACCCACACCCAATTTTTTTTGTTTTTTCAATAAAAAATATTTTTTTATGTTTTTCCAAAAAAAAAAAAACTACCCAACCAACCCTCCCCCCGGGCATCCACCCACCCACCCCCACCCCCGCGACCCACCACCACCTACCACCCATCCACTCCTAATTTTTTTTTGTTTTTCCAAAATAAAATAAAAAATTATCCACATACTGCCATCCCTACCACCACGCCGCCCTAATTTTATATATATTGTTTCCAAAAAATCATAAAATAAATTTATGCTTTTTCAAAAACAAAAAAAAAACTACCCCCCCCCCGAGCATCCACCACCACACTACCACACTCCCTTTTTGTTTTCCACAAAAATAGAGTTTTTTTTTAAAATGTTTTCCAAAAAAAAAAAAAAAAACTACCCCGGGGTAGCCGGCAGTAACCGGCCCCCCCCCCCCACCTTCCACCTCACCCATCCCTGATTTTTTTTTTTTTTCCCAAAAAAAAATAAATTTTATGTTTTCAAAAAAAAAAAAAACTACCCCCCACCCCACCCCACCCCTTTCACTTACGCACCTCTAATTTTTTTTAGTTTTTTCCCAAAAAAAAGTAATTTTATGTTTTTCAAAAAAAAAAATCTAAAAAAAAAAATCTACCCCCCCCCCTCCCCCACTCCTACCTCACCTCCGCCTCCACCCACCCACTCCCAAAATTTTGTATGTTTTTTCAAAAAAAAATAATTTTTTTCATGCCACTTCGCACCCCCCATCTCAGCCCCACCCACTCTCCAATTTTTTTTTAAAATAAATTAATATTTTTTATTTTTTAGCACAATTAAGAATTTGGATAGAAGTAAGTGATCTATTATGGGTCTATATGGATACCCATTTTGATCATATTTGTAGAGGCTCTTAAAATAGCTTGAAGCACATATTTACCCAATTAAAATATGAGTGATTCAAGTCATTAAATATTGGTTAAATAGACTCATTTCATTAATATGGGCTCAAATTGCCACCCATATTTGGGATGAATTTGGGTGGGTCGAAATAGATTGAATTAATAAATGACTTATTGTCCAATCATGCTCAAAGTTATTTGGGCTAAGATGGATTGAGTCAAGATGGCTAAACAATGGGTTGTAGCCCAATCAGCCCAACTTGAGTCAAGTTTTTTTATTTTTTTCTATATCTATGATCAAATTAACTTCTTCCAGCATATAGTATAACAAAACAATATATTAGTAGCAGTTGAGGTATATTATGGTAGTATACTGTTGCAAAGTTATATATTGTTATAGTAGTATATTTTTTTGATAAAGTATTGTTATAGTATATTATAATACCCACATAGTATATCATATACTAATATGGTATTATAGAGGATTGATTCATTTTTTCAAAATAAAAACTCTTCAGTCCTCTACGATCCCACACGATATATATATATATATATATCAGAGAGGACTGGTTCATTCCTTAAGAAAACACTCCTCAGTTCTCAGTGATATCCACATAGTATATATATCATATACTGACATGGAATCATAGAGAACTAGTTCATGCCTAAAAAAATCTCTCATTCTCTAAGATACTCACATGGTATATATCATATACTGACAGAGTATGATAGAGGACTGGTGCATTCCTTAAAAAAAGAGTTTAGTCATACATGATACCAACCTGTTATACATAATATATCCACAACATATCATAGAGGATAAATTTATTCCGTAAAGAAACACTCATCGATCCTCTATGATACCACATGGCATATATCATATATTGACAAGTTATCATAGCTGATCGGTTCATTCCTTTAAAAAGCTCAGTCCTTTATGATACTAATTTCATATTATCTTTTATGAATAAGGTATGCGTACACTATACCCTTCCTAGACACTATTTATGAATTACAATGGATATGTTATTGTATAAGAAAATGATTACTTTTTGTCCTTTCTCTATTTTGTCTTTTTCCTTTTTTTATCTTTCTGTTTTTCCTTTCAAAGATAGAAATATTAACTAACTACTCCTTTCATTCAAGTTGTTTGTCTCATTGACTTGGCATGGAATTTAACAAAGTAAAAAAAAAAACTAACTTGTAATCTTAAATTAAAGATATGTTTAATCTATCAACATACCATTTAATCTTGTGATCTTAAACATGCAACGTGGAAAGTTAGAACTAATAAATTGTTAAAAAAGAAAAGAAATATTATTTTTGTAACAGTCTAAAAAGGAAAGCAAGACAAACAAATTAAAACATGAGAAGTATTTTTAGACTATTTTAATTCGTTTTTCTTTTGTTAATAACATTTTAAATTATTCAAACTAATATAATATAATTTTCTAGATAGATTTGGATATTGTCCCTTTCATTGACAAGGATGAGACAAAAATCAATAGGTCTCCCTATTGGACTTAATTTGTTTCCCTTTCAGCCCACAAGACCATTACCCTGGGGCCTGGGCCCCAATATATAGGACTAGTCCACATTAATCCAAAAGATTGGGTTGAGATTGCTGTAGGCCCAATCTAGCAAGAGAGCACGTGGATTGTTTGAGATTTTAATTCCTCTAATTAAAAAGGTAGATGAATCTATTGGAGCTTCTATTTTATTGTTTTTTTTGTCTATATTATCAAATAATTTCCTTGGCAGAAATTAAAATTTATTGAAAACAAGAAAGTTTACAACATAAAAAAAAGAAGTAGAAAAGGGTTCCAGGGTACAATCATACCAGCTTTAAGTGCAAATGCCGTTGAATCTTCTGGTGTTTTTCCATACTTGTGGTTGTCATGCATAACTTGAACTGCATCACAATCGGATGTGATGTACCTATCATATTTAAACGAGTTTAACTTCTATATATTAATAGATCACATTTTTTTACACTATAATTAGAAAAATTATACTGCTAGTGTATATAAGTTAAGGTCTGTTCCATTTCGTTAAGAATGTGAACCACTCCTTAATAGCAGGGTAAATTGTAGATAATTACCCATGAAAACCCCATTGTTGACGGGCTATTTTTGTCAAAAGATTATAATTAGCACAACTTGGGATTCCATTGACACTGTTGTAAGAGCACATAATTCCACTAGCTTGTGCTTTCTGTATGCAATCTTGGAAAGGGGGCTGAAATGTATCTGCCATATCTTGAGGGGTAACCTAAGTAATTATAAGAAGAACCAGGGGTTAGGATTGCAAAAAAAAAAAGGAAAAAAGTGAAACTGAAATATACTAAACTTTATAGTACAAAATTACTACATAAATTTTTTGTAGATTCCTTAAATCTTGAATTAACTAGGTGACAAAAGGAATAAAAGTACAAAGTGTAAAAAAAAAGCATCATTTTCATGCTTCATTTTCCCCCCTAAAAGTTGAAGATTAAATACTCCAATTTCTCAAATATTAGGAGAAATCTAATGAGAAAAAGTGTGAATCCTAAAAAGAAGACAAAAAATAAGACTTGTTATATCTTTTTTCAATAGTGGGATGTGGGCACGCCCACTTTTTTGTCTATTTTCTAAATGGTCCTTAAACGACTTTAATCAATACTAAAAAAATAAAATATATTCGGTATAATCTCACAAATGAGTCTAGAAGAGATATAATATACATCGATCTTATTTCTATTTTTACAGTATAAAAAAATTATTTCTAATAGATAAAACAACTCTAATCCACCCTGTTTATTATGCAAGAATTAATAGAAAATGACCAATTTTACCTTTCTATAATCACCCCTCAAATAATAATAATAATAATAATAATAACAACATAATATATATAATTATATCTAATTAATATATTTTTTATATATATATTCAGCAATGACGAAAATATTAAAAGTCCTTTTACTTTTACTTTTAAAATTTTAAACTTAACTATTACTATTTTATGTAATTATTTTGATATTAAAAATAATATGAGAAAAAAATTAATAAAACTTTCTCAATTTACTAAAACAGACAAAAGAAAATGAAACAGAGGGAGTAACATTAAATCAAGAAAAAAAGGCCAAAAATAAAAGGGGTCAGCTATAATTGATAAAAGTCCAGTCTTTTGAAATTTGGTCCATCGAATAGTTGCCAAGACAAATTATACTTTCAAATTTGTTTACTTTTTTTCATTTTTTTTGACATTCGACCGACAATATCCAAATAAACAGCATTCTTTTCTTGACCAGTAATTTAAAAATTATTCCACACAAATCTTAAGCACTAAAATATATTTTTCTTTAATAAAATTCTGACAGATAAGGCTCCAAAATCAAAATTTCATCTAGGGGTTGTCACACTAAAAATTAATTCAGAAAATCCCGTGACCATTTGCTTCTATCATGGCAAAAGTACAAAACCGACAAAGATAACAAAGTGTTCCAAAAACTTTGAAAGTAGTGAAGAATGGTTGAATACTCATTACTGATTGGCCATATAACTCACAGGGGAAAATAAATAAATTAAAAAAAGAAGAAGAAAAACTCAAAGGGGCTAAAAACTGCAAAATATCATCCTCCAAACATACTTTAACAAAACATAAAATTACAACATAAAAATATTACATGCTCTTAATTTTGCATTAGTTAATCCCTCCTTCATTTTTACTTGTCCACTTTGGACTTTACACCTTTAAGAAATAATGATTAATACGAGTATTTTATTATACTACTCATATAATCAATATTTAGTATTAAGTCTTGAAAATTAATTTGAGGAATAAGTAATTAATGCTAAAAGTAAAATATAAAAAATAATAATATTATTTTTTTGATATGTTAAAAGTGATAAATAAAAATAAAAATCTATTTTTAAAATATTAGACAAGTAAAAGTCAATAAAGGGAGTAACATATAGATTTTTCAAATAATTTTAAAGTTACTTATCCAAGGAGAGGTTGCTTAACGGTCAATAAAGTGAGTATACTTCAAATCCCAGGACAAATCAAAATTCCAAAAGATTCATCTCCATTTACTTAAATCTTGGTGGATAAAATTATTCGAAGAGGACAAATTTAGAGCGTTGTTTATGAGTTCACGTGAATTCAGTAGTTCTTGTCCATACCTTATGTATATATGTATTAGAAATTCACTAAATATCTATAAATCTTTGACCGTAAATTCAATCATTATTACATAACAAACTGAGGTCATAATCATAAACTTCAAATCCTGAATCAATTTATGTACTGAAAGAGCAAAGTAGGCACAAACTAACTCGAACACCATCGATTATAAAAGACAATAGTAAAGTCATACTTTGATTAGAGGAAATTAAAGAAAGAGTACTTACAATGGCATTGAAGCTAAATCTATCCAAGTTTTTCCACTGATCCAAGTCATAAGCAGTGAAATGTTTGCAGCAAGCAGAAGCTTGAAGTTGACCTTTCTTGAGTTGGCCACCATTAAAGGTGTCACCTTGTACTCCCCTCACATACCTAATTGCATATTTACCAGTCATTGTTGGGTCCTCACCTGGTGTCTCTTGACCTCTACCCCATCTTGGGTCCCTAAATATGTTTATATTTGGTGCCCAAAATGTCATACCTACTGCTTGACCTGCATTGTATACTCCCCTTGCCTCCTTTCCTATCACCTTCATTGTGTCATTCAATTTTTTGTGTTGATACAAAAATTAGAAAAAATAATAAATTGTCAGAAAAGTAAAATTATTTTACCTACATTGACACTCTAAAGTATGTATTTTTGGGGTTTGTTATTAAGAATTACCTATTTCTTGTAAACACTGATAATGTGCATAACTTGAACTCAAAGATAAAATACCTACCCAAATTGGAATTCATTTCAAATGACACTTAATTACTTTGTGCCATATGAAATGATAACAATTTAATTCACCATTAAATTAGAGTTAATTTCTCAGAGAATCACTCAATAGCAAAATAAAGTTGAGTGATTTTTTGAGATAAAAACTATTAGTTGAAATGAATAGCAAATTCTTTATTTTGAACCTAATTAAGTCATGCTCCAAAAGCAAACTCAAATGAAGGAAGATTGTTCAAAAGCATTATAGAACCCCAGAAAATCATCCAATAGGTACTTATTTGCAATAGAAGGAAATTCTTTTTAACATAGAGCAGTCTGGTGCATTAAAGTTCTCGTCAAGAGAAGAGAGCATAAAAGTTAAATTAAACAAAAACAGAGTGTATATTGGTTCTAACCTGACCAATGCTGTACCATAAATTTTCATCAAAAGTAGCAGCAGTAAGAATAACTTGTGGAAAACTGGTAGCTCCAACAATACTCCCATTGAAAAAAATGCCTTTTCCGGCAGCACCGACGCCGTGCAACGACTCCGACCACCACTCGTACGCCGGAATACCGAGTCTCGGTACGGCAGGGGCTGTGTTAACCAGTTGAGTAATTTTTTCGTCGAGTGTGAGTCGAGATACAAGGTCCTGTACACGTACACTAATTGGAAGGGCTGTTTGGCAAAATTTTAGGGATTTTGTTAGTGGATTAAACGAGTCACAAGAAAAAGGTGGCTGAGTTGACTCAGTAGTTGAAACGAGTGTTGTTAGCCATAGGAGAGTAATAGTAGTACTAATGAGAGCTAAGATGTGAAGTTTCATTGTAAAGTGAAAAATGGGTAAAGGAAGTTGGAGTTGTTGTACATAGATAGGTGAGCTTATTTATAAGGGAAAGAACTATTCCATTCCTTCATTTTTACTTGTCCACTGTACTAAAAATAGTAAAGAATTTGATTGCAAGTTTCTAGAGAGAAAAATATTTTGAAAGAGTAATTGCATAAGCTATTAGTATTCAAAAGCCAAAAAAAAAATAGCTTGTTTTAAAAATACTTTAAAAAACTTGGTTAAGCACAAGTTGATGTTAACAAAAATACTTTCAAAATGATTAGCCAAATGTAAATTATTATGTATTTTAGAAGTTTAATCAAACAAGTTATAAGGATCATTTCGTCCGTCTCACTACATATATTGATGGAATTTCCTTCGATTCAAAATAAATAGTATTTTTTAATTTTGCTTCAAAATAAATGGTGTTTCATTAATTCAAAATTGGTTCGTTAGTTTGTACTGTTATATAGGTTTGGTTAGTCATAGTACTAACTTCATTAATTATTAGTACCTGTACGAAGAAAAAGGGAAAATGATCCGGTAACCAAACGAGCCCTAATAACTTAGGTGAATATACCACACATTTGTTTATGTTTTAGTGAAGTATAACGTGGCTTGAATTTCTAAATAAATTCGACTATAACTTACTACATCTTACACAAAATATTAATTTGCTTGTATTTTTTTAAATACCCTTTTAGAAAAATGAGGTACTTGCTAAAAAACAAAAAAGTGCTTCCAAGGAGTTACAACATAGGTAGTTTTTTTTATAATTGGAGAAACTGCAAATTTTTGCTTCTTTCAAGATGTAGAAAATTAATTCTTATAAAACGAAAATTCTTATAAAAAAATCTATATTTACCAAATTATCTCTCATTAATTTAACTCATAAATATATCCTCAATAAAAATACAACCTTCTTATTCTCTTTATTTTTTGGGCAAAAATGTTTTCACATTTTTCAAATTCACACTCCACCTATAACTATTTCCTCATAAAAAACCTGAAAAGATTACTCACTTAATTTCAAATTGTAAATACTTTTTTTACCTCATTTCCTCAGAAAGAGTCCCATGCATATTGCTCTTCAAAAAGGGGGAAGAAAAGAAAGTTGAAAAGGGCAGGTGACCATTTATCTTGCTCAATTGTTGCTAAATTAGTTTATAATATAGCCACGACTTACAACAATTAAATGAAGGATATTTAAATGCTTGTTTGGCAATTTGAAAGTATCTCTAATTTTTAATCCAAAAATTTCCTTTGGCCTTCCCAACCAACTGAATTAGGTGTAATTCATAACAACTAAATCAATGCTTGCCTTCTTCGTTTTAATATATTGTGCTGCGTTAATAAATAAATAAATTTCATTTTCAGACATTGTTAGTGAAAATTCATTAAATAAATAAATTTCATTTTCAGACGTTGTTAGTGAAAATTCATAATTCAATTATCTTTCGAGGTGTTAGCAAATACTGTTTTAAGAAATTTATTATATTCAAGTAAAACTTTTATCACAATATTTGAAATTAAAGGATTTCTAAATGTGTCATATTATGGCTCTAGTCAAATTCAACACATTTATAGAATTTAAACACTTTTTGCCATATTTATCAAGTTCATTCCAAATAATGGAGCTCATTTTTATGCGTTTTAGTCTTTAGGGTAGAAAAGTTTTGGTTGTCACCTTTTAGAGAAAATTACCAAAATGATCCTTAATATATGGTGGTTGGACTGTTTTGGTCATCAATATATACCCTTTAACAGATATGATCCTTAATATAGGACATCCTTTTAACTAACGACACAAAAATAAAAATAATGTTAAAACTTAACGAGCAATTCACAATCACAGTACTACAAATTTATAAGTATTTCAGATGGTTTTGTTGTGTGGGATTATTGTTATTCCCTCCGTCCCAATTTATGTGATGTTATTTGACTTGACATGAAGTTTTTTTTTTAAAAAAGCTTTTGAAATTTGTGCTCTAAAACAAGTCATAGATATTTGTGTGACTACAAAATCAGGGTAAACTGAGAATTTTAAAGTTAAATTGTTGACTAAAACAGAAATCGTGTCACATACATTGGGACAGAACAACTGACAAGTTTAGATTGTGGGTCTCTTTTTACATACATCAAAGACTATTTCTGTTAAAGAGTATATATCAAGGACCTAAACAGTCCAACCCACATACATTAAGGACCATTCGGTCATTTTCTCTTGTGCTGTACATTTGATTTGAACAACGCACCTAAACAATGTAAACAAATTCTGCACTATTAATATGCACTTTTCTATTCTCTATCTCTCTCCCTTTCTTTAAATCATTTACATCAACAAATTTTTTTTCCATGTAATTACCCTTAAAACTGTCACTGGATTCTCATAAATAATTTCCAACATTTTGTTGTTCCATACAATACCCGAACTATGTTTTACAGTGGAAGTGGAAATTGATATGATATTTACCTTAGTAACAAGGGTTCTGGTGGGATGGATGAGATCCTTTTGTACCTTAACTAGAGGTCTCGAATTTAAGCCGTGAATATGAAAAAAATCTTTTTAGGGAGCGCTTCCCCTGAATGGTCTTACAAAGCATGCATATGTAACATACAATCAGCAACCTAAAACTTAGAAAAATATATAGAGTAAGTTTAAAGAATAATTTTTATGCAGTTGGTGGAGGAAGCTACACGAGTGAGTAGGACAGTGACAATCCATAAGCAATCTACCAATTAAATTGTGGTACATCTATGTTTTAGATTTTAAATAAAATAAGTGATTTGATGTTACAATAGAAAGGATGATAGGGACTAATCATCCTTTAACCTGTTCATTCTAGGAAGACATTGCAACTTACACTATAGTCATTTTGAGAAAGGAGAGGAGGGTAAATGAGTGAGAAAGAAATTCTTTTCTTTCTGCAAATATTGACAGATTTAGCATATAGGATAAATCACCTTCCATAATTACTTTTTACTTTATATTAACTTAATTATAATTGACAACTTAGATGTGGGAGATCATACAAACACAGTAACAGGATACTCCTCATCTCCCACAAGAAGGAAATATTTCCCTTCATCAATAACTAATGAACCATATGTATTGGCCCTAGTAAAATGCTCACAAGGCTTCACATCAAATGCAATATGGGTATTTTCCCCTGCTTCCAAATTCACACTCTTGAATCCTATCAATGTCTTTTTTGGAACCTCATCCATTGTGTTAGAGTGCCTCAGAAACAACAATACAGGGTGCTTACCCGCCATTTCTCCCTGGTTTTTCACCGCAACTTTAACTGTGATCATCGCGTTGTTACATAATTCTGATCCAACGTCTGAAACGGCAACGTTCAGAACAGAACCGTTTTCAGCTGCCTTGTTGACCTTCAGGTTCTTGAAATGCAGATTGTTTTGGTTGACAGAGGCAAACGAGTAATAGTAATTAGTGTAGCTGAGACCATAGCCAAATTCAAAAACTTTTGGTCCATTGTAGAATCTGTAAGTGCGCCCAGGATATCCATCAGATGATACAGGTCGCATCCTCATGTCATTCATTGGTACTTCGTTGAACTCCTTGGGATACCAAGTGACCGGTAATTTGCCCCCTGAAAAGTAATGTACATGTTTAGCAAGTGTTCCAACAATAGATAACAATTAAACATCATTTGAGGAAATAGAGTAACTACAAGAATTGTTGAAAATGAACTTCACCTGGATTATGTTCACCGAAAATAATCTCTGCTAATGCAGCAGCTCCACCCTCACCAGGATAACCAACCCACAAAATACCTCCTATATTTTGGTTGTCCTTTGCAAAAGATACATCAACTGGACCTCCACACATCAAAACCAGTATAACAGGTTTTGAGGCAACTTGGGCGATTGCTTTTACAAGTCTCTCTTGCATACCAGGTAGCCCCAGTTCTGTCCGATCAAGCTTCTCTCTTTCAAGAGTCTGGTCTAATCCCATTACTATAACAACATAGTCTGCTTTTTTCGCTATATCAACCGCTTCATTTATTGCAGCAGAAGTACAGTTGATGAAATTGCAGCCTGGATGGTACATTGTGTTTGCAACATATCCCTGAAGTCCTTGGAGTAATGTAACATTCTTGCAAGGATAGCCTTCATAGTTACCTAGAAGTACTGCAGAATCATTTGCTTTGGGACCTATTACAGCAAGGGATGCTGTTTTCATCTTTGAAAGTGGAAGGAGACTGTCGGAATTTTTTAGAAGGACAATGCCATTTCTTGCTGCTTCAAGGGCTAGTTCACGGTGCTCTTGACTACAAACCTCTGCTGCAGAAATGTCTCCATATTCCAATTTTCTTGGGTCACCGTTGAACAGCCCTAGCCTCATTCTAATGGAGAAGAGATTGTGAAGAGCTCGGTCTATGTCAGATTCTTGTACTTTCTGCTTCTCTAGAGCTGATTTTGTGTATTTCTTCAAGTGGGAACCACAATTCACATCCATGCCTGAAATTTCATTGCCAAGAACAAAGACGCAGTTAGTTTTTGTCAATTGAGTTTTCTTAGATTTGAAAGGAATTTCTAGTTGTCATACATCATTCAATCTACGTTCTCTTTTATTACTGTACTATATTTTTTTCTTACAAGTAGAATTTGACTACAATCAATCAAGGATCCGTCTAGAATAAATTTCATCTCTACCAAGAAAAGTCATGCATATTACTTCTCATCTTCCTACACAGTGCCAAAATTTTAAGGTCGTGGGTGCTCCCTTAGCTACCAATCACAAAATATAAGTCAACAAATATAACATTTGTCATAAAAAAGACGATCATATTTGAACACGATAGCGAAAAAAATCAATAAAAAAATTACAATAACTATTATGTTGGATAAAGGAAAAAGGAGTACAAATTTTTTTGAAGGAAAAGTTAGCAAAAGGGCAGCTGAGTGAAAGAGAAAAAAGAACAATCAGCATGGGGAGAACAAAATAAAAGAAAGTCTAATTGAAATAAATGAGTAAGAAGAGAAGAGTGGGTTTTTAAAATAAAGAAATGTCATGAGAGGGAATCGCACTCTGGCATAGAACAAAAGCAATCAAACAACCTTGAGCACCCATATACAACCACTACACAATTAAACGATTATTATCAGGGTGCTCGCCATCTAATTTTATACCATTCGTCTTAATTTCTATATAAATGTATATAGTTCGATACGAGGTTAATGGGTGCTCGAGCACCCGGAAGGCTGTATGTGGGTCTGCCTCTGTCCCTACATTCATATTGGACAACAGGAAGTATTGAATTTTAATTCACAAATCATAACAGCAGATGCTTTAGCATGTAAATGCTATTGCAGAACAATCTCAAATAGATCAATAGTACCAAAAAACTTAAAGAGAGAAGAACTTTTGGAAAAAATGACTAACAGAATTTATAAAAAGGGCCAGAAAGCATGCTAATAATAGTAATGCACAGATCATCCTGCTTCAGGACAGAATGGACCAAGTCATGCACAGGCCAATGGTCCTGCATTGTACAAAATATGAGCACTAGAGAATGGGTTGTATAATAATCAACCTTTTTCTGTCACGACATGCATTGTGTCACAGTTCACACTTTAGAATAAAGCGTGCAAAGACATAATTGATGTGAGGCTTTCAATCTTCGATTTCACAAACAAGCAAGATATTATTTTTTCTACTCATTAGTTCTTTTAGAAAAGTTTGCTCTTTTAATAGCAAAGTAATAGAAACAGAGGATAGATCAGTTACCAGCTTTGAGGGTAGCAGCTACTGCATCTTCTGGTTCTTTAGCATAACCTTGATCAGTATACATTTTTTGAACTGCATCACAATCTGATACGATGTACCTTTAAATTACATCCAACAATTAGTCTTATATATATGCAGTTAGATTTCACGTAGGAATGAAATGAAACACGATTCAACATTCTCTTCTATTTTTGGGAAATTACCCTTGGAAACCCCATTGTCCACGGGCAATAGTTGTCAAAAGATCAAAGTTGGCACAATTTGGGATTCCATTAACAAGATTGTAAGCACACATTAGACTGCTGGCTTTCCCTTGTTCAACACAACTCTTGAAGGGTGGTTCATATGAATCTGCCAAATCTTGCTTCAAGACCTGAATAGTTCCATGTATTAGAACAGAAATAGTGCTGACAATATGGTAAATGTGTGAATACAACCTCATTTAACAGCTTAATTGAATTGTGTGAACTGTCAAATCTAAAAGTTTATATTATTGATCTGCAACACATCCTCTCACGTGCGAACCTTCTTGGGTGTGGCATATATATCACAGGGAGCCAAAAGAAGTATTTGTCATTCCAAAAGTGGTAATTTCCTCTGTAAACAAACTTGAACATTTGAAAGCTATCAACCAGGCAATGCTAAAATCAATGTACTGCAGCAACAGAGTTAGTTAAGACTTACATGAGCATCGAAGGTGTAACGACTGAAGTTATTCCAATTATCCAAATCTTGAGCAATGAAGTGCTTACAACAAGCAGAGGTTTGAAGATGCCCATCTTTAAGCTTCCCACCTTCAAAACTATCCCCTTGAAGTCCTCTTACATAAGCCACTCCATATTTTCCCACCATCATAGGGTCTTCCCCTGGCGTCTCTTGGCCTCTACCCCACCTTGGGTCCCTGAATATGTTTATATTTGGTGCCCAAAATGTCATTCCCTTTAGCTGACCTGCGTTGTACACTGCTCTTGCCTCTCTGCCAATTGCCTACAGAAAGCAACAAGTTAAACAAACTAGTAAACTTTTTGCTTCTTTTTATCAAACAACACATACTTTTTCTGTCAGATAATTTCTTTTACAACTTCACAAACCATGTCCTTCAAGTAGATATAACATTAATGTATGTCATACAAAATTGTAAAATCATTATCTATAGTTACTCCACAGTAACTAACGGTCCAAAATACTTGTCAATTTAAAAAATCAACATAGAATTAATTACCTTTTTCCACTTTATCCTTACTCTAATAAATGCACAGAGAGAGAATTATGTGGTGAAAGGAAGAGTATTAAACTCTTTCTGAAATAATAACTATTAATTGAGTAACCATCGACAAATCAGTTCAGATAACGACAGGGCTATAAGTACGTACCTGAGCGATGCGATACCAGAGATTTTCATCAAAAGTAGAAGCAGTAAGAATAATCTGAGGGAATTGAGTTGCAGCTTTAATTGTTCCATTGAAAAGCGTGCCCTTTCCATGCCTAGAAATGCCGTGTAACCCTTCCGACCACCACTCGTAAGCGGAGATACCGAGTCGAGGTATTTCAGGTGCAGCATTAACAAGCTGTAAGATTTTCTCGTCCACAGTGAGGCGCGATACGAGGTCTTTTACTCTTTGTGAAATGGGTAAACAAGTGTTGCAGAAGGGAAATGAAGTGGTAATTGAGTTGGACGAGTCACATGAAAATGGAGGCTCAGTTGACTCAATACGGAGGAAAAAGAGCACTGAAATGAAGTAGATAACGGTGACGACGATCAATTTATCAGTTATTGGGTGTCCCATTTTGTAATGTAAAAAATGTTGGAGGTTTTAATGGTGTTTCTTCTTTAGAACAAGTCACTTATATAGAGCCCGTTTGGATTTGGGTAAAAAAATATAAAAAGAGTAGTTTTTAAGCTAATGTGATTAAAAATTGAAATTAGTGCTTATAAATAAGTAGATGAGTGTCTGAATAAAAAGTGTTAAAACTAAGAAAAAAGTATTAATGTGTTTGGTAAACAAGTGTTGTTAAACACTTTTTTGTTGTATGAGAAAGGAAAGATGGAGAAGCGAGATGAGAATGAGTAAAAAAAGAGTACTTCCATATATTTTAGGATTGAAAAAAATGAGGGTATTGTTGGAAATAAGGAAAAATATAAGGGATAAAATTATAAATATATTGGTCAAACTTAAAAAAAATTTAAGCTACAAACAAAAAAAGTTGAGTGTGGATGAGTGGGTGGTCCACTTTTAACTTTTTTTAATTACTTTTTTACTTTATCAAATACCTACAAACATTAAAAAAAAAGATTAAAAATTGATTTGACCAGTTTTAAATCATATTCAAGCAAGTTCATAAGGTACTTATCTAGGGATAAAATTAAAATAAGTATAACAACAAATAAAGATACCACTTTACTAAAATTAGCCAATGATGAATTTGATCCGTGATGTCTCCTTAATGCGGTTCTATAATTTGAATACGCTTTTTCTTGATGGATGAATTTCACACATTTTAAAGACATTTCAACTTTTATGTTATGTTAATTTAATGGCGGGGAATCACAGAGAACTTCACAAATCGCAACTACATAGTCCAAAACAGTTGCACAGATTGGTCATCATCGACTGAAAAAAAGAATGAAAGATTAATCATCACATAATTATGTAATTTTTAAATATATAAAATTAATTTAAAAAGATGAATTGGTGTAGTCCTAATTTTTGTTCTATCTACTCTTTCTTTTTGGCTTATATTCCTCTGAGGAAACTTGTAAATTAAAGCTGCAAAGCCGTATGGAGTGAAGGCTTAAAGTGGAAAACATTCTGTGACCACCTTTCTATGTTTTGTGAGTGGGTCATATCAATGGTGAATTAGGTCACATCACTACAGGGGTAGACGTGGCAAAAACTAGGGGTGACAATTGAGCGGGTTGGGTTAAATTTGAACGGATCAAAATAGGTCAAGACAATAAATGGGTCAAGACCCAATCCCACTCAAATTTGCTTGGGTCAAAATGGGTTAGACAACGGGTCATAACCCAACCCGTTCAATTTTTACTAAGTTTTAATTACTTTATTTGTTATTTTATAAGTTTTTAGTAACTAATAAAATTATTTTTTTCTTTATTAGAACTATATATAACATATAAAATCAAAAAAAAAAAAAATATTTTGACAAGATTTCTCAAAAGTCAATTTGGGTTACATATCAACCCAATTTTTAATGGGTTGAAGGTTGAGCTAACAAATGAGCGGGTCAATAATCAACCCAAACCTAAATGGGTTGGATCGGATTGAATGGGTTGGGTTCGATTTTGCCACCCCTAACAAAAACCTATTCCAATTCAAATAATTTTTAAACGGATCAATAATTCATCTATTTATTAACTTAACATATTTTGACTCATTCAAATTCAGTTCAAGTCATCCATTTAACACCTTTATATAGGAGAGTGGTGGCAAGACAACAAATGTGTTTGCCTAATCACAATTGACCCAAAACATTCTTTTTTTCGTGATTGCTCAATCCTAAGAAGTCCATGTATTAGTAATGTTCTTTTTAATAGGAGTGTCTCATGTTCTCCCTAATTTAATTAATCGGCATTTGGAGAAAATGACGATGAAGATATATTGTGGTCTTCTTGTGTTCATCAACTTGAATTTCTTTCTTTTGCAATTAATTTTACGAATTAAGTTCACTCTTAGGACAATAGCACTAGGCAAGCAATATTATAGATTTTTTAATTTGAA
The DNA here is from genome assembly GCA_003996215.1 of Jaltomata sinuosa. Taxonomy (NCBI): domain Eukaryota; kingdom Viridiplantae; phylum Streptophyta; class Magnoliopsida; order Solanales; family Solanaceae; genus Jaltomata; species Jaltomata sinuosa. Next base: position 154,400 of record QJPP01002944.1, read on the forward strand.
AAAAATAAAATAATACAATAGTCAATATGATATTCATTTATAGCCTTTCAAATATGTCACAAATTTTTTATGTACAAGTATGAATGCCAAACTTTTGTTGAAGAACAGTTTGGGAAATGCCGTGATGCCTTGCCAACGACAAATTTGAATGACATAATACATAACAAACACTTAAAGCTTGGTCTCAACCGGTAAATAAGCAATTCAACTTTGAGTATACATGTCTAGACACCTTGACTCTTTTCCATTGTGTCATTTGAAAATTCTTACAGAATGATTATCTAGACATAATCAAACTTTATGTACCGTCAACATCGAGTGTCCACGAGACACAGTGAGAATGAGTTGAAGTATTTAATTGCCAGTTAATATCTAGTTAAGATGTCTAGATGTAACACTTTTAAAATTAAAATGTTTACTTGTCAATTGAGGCGAAGTTTGAAGGTCTGTTTATGTATTATGTGAATTTGAATTGGGTTGTAAAATTGTTAAGACTCTTTTACATGTGAGCAAATTGTGTAAATTAGGTAGACCAGATTTCACTCATCATCTTTGTCCCACCTGCAAGAAGTAGACATAAGTCATTTGTTCCTACTCTAATTTGTTACTCCTTCCATGTAATTTGACTTTGTGCAGAGTGAAATTTACTAGATTACTATGATTATAAATTGGATTATGACGCTTACCCAAATAAGAATGAGTAGTGATGATTCCTACTGATAAGGAGTGTAGTAGGATGATTGGGATGTCTTCATCCTTAATCGAAGATTTAAATTTTGAATTTTGTGAATAAAGAAATCACGGGTAAGTAGCGTTACGTCAGGCAAGGTGCACATATAACCATTTTCTGGTTTGCTATTTAAGTTTTAACCAGATCTTGGCATTTTGCAAATTATTTAAAGCTTATCCAACAATTAAAAAAATGCAATGTCTGCTTCTCTCTTCTTCTTCTTCCCCTTCTTGCTTCTTCGACTATCACGCTTCTCTTCTTGTATGTCGTCTTCTTCTTCTAAATATCCACATCCACGAGAACTTTTATCTCGCAATCAAGCATGACTTTTAGATTGTATTAAGTTCCTTTACCGGATTCTCACATGAGTACAAAATGAAGTTTCAATTACACGGTTCAAAACTTCAAATTTAAGGATGAAAATATTATGAATATGTGTATCATTTTAATCACCAAATTATAAGAAAAATCAAATTGGTCATACTCTGACTGCTTCTTTCTTATTCTCCTTATTCTTTCTCTTGTCGAATGGTCTAAACTTGAGACCACAACAATTAAACTTCACGATACAAGACTGAAGTTTGAACTACACCGTTCACACATCGGGATACAATGTCCCTAAAATTTGAATCGGAAAAACTGAACTTCAGGACACTAAAGCTGAAAATCCTGAAGTTTGAATTAAAAAAAGAATAATCTAAACTTAAGGGCACAATGGCCTGAAGTTTTTAACCGAATAAAATCAACTTAAGGATACAATGTCCCGAAGGTTTTGAACTGAAAAACTGAAATTCAAGACACAATATCCTGAAGTTTTGAACTAAAAATTCAGGACACAATGTTCTAAAGTAAACTTCAGCTGAAGTTTTAAACTGAAAACTGAACTTCAAACACATTGTTAGTTTATACATTGGAATTTTCTGAAGAAGCAGCAGCAATATATACCCGCTTTAAAGTTGTGACTAAATGTTAAATAATTTGTAAACGCTGGCTATGGCTTAGATCCTTCGGACAGAGATTTTTTTTGCCTCTTTTTCAAAACATAGTTTCAAAGCGTTGTCCTATTCTTTCAAAGTTCAAATAAGATTGAACTATTCTTTTTGTTTATAAATATATATTGAATACCTTAACCTAAAACCTTTTCTTTCTGCAAATACTGGCAGATTTAGCATATTGGATAAAATCACCTTCCATAATTAATTTTTACTTGATATTAACTGACAACTTAGATCTGGGAGATCACACAAATACAGTAACAGGATACTCCTGATCTCCCACAAGAAGGAGATATTTCCCTTCATCAATAACTAATGAACCATCTCTATTTGCCCTAGTAAAATGCTCACAGGGCTTCACATCAAATGTTACGACGGTATTTCCCCCTGCTTCCAAATTCACACTCTTGAATCCTATCAATGTCTTTCTTGGAACCTCATCCACTGTGTTAGAGTGCCTCAGAAACAGCAATACAGGGTGCTTACCCGCCATTTCTCCCTGGTTTTCTGCCGCAACTTTTACTGTGATCATAGCGTTGTTACATACTTCTGGCCCAATGTCTGAAACAGCAACGTTCAGAACAGAACAGTTTTCAGTTGCTGGGTATGGAACCTTTTTTCAAATACTGGATCTTGTGCTAGTAGTTCCTGGCTGTCTTCAAAGCGGGCCAAACACGTCTCTTATTGAAATAGGAGAATTCGTGAACTAACCTGCTGAAAGGCCTGATATCTACTATTGAAGTAAAAGATCCTACGAGAGCATTTCTGTCTTCAGACGTGGTATAGGACTTACAAGTGTAGCGAAGTCACCTCCATTCTCGATTTCTATTGCGACAGAGGGAGGTATCATAATAGAGTCAAAATCACGATTAGATGTTGACCTTCAGGCTCTTGAAATGCAGATTGTTTTGGTTGACAGAGGAAAATGTGTAAGAGTAATCAGTGTAGCTGAGACCATAGCCGAATTCGAAAACTTTTGGCCCATTGTAGAATCTGTAAGTAAGCCCTGGATATCCATTGGACGATACAGGTCGCATCCTCATGTCATTCATTGGTACTTTGTTGAACTCCTTGGGATACCAAGTGACAGGTAATTTGGCCCCTGCAAAGTAATGTAGTCTTGCATGTTTAGCAATAGATAACAATTAAGGAAATAAAGTAACCACAAGGATTGTTGAAAATGAACTTCACCTGGATTGTGTTCGCCAAAAATAATCTCTGCTAATGCAGCAGCTCCACCCTCACCAGGATAACCAACCCACAAAATTCCTCCTATATTTTGGTTGTCCTTTGCAAAAGATACATCAACTGGACCTCCACACATCAAAACCAGTATAACAGGTTTTGAGGCAACTTGGGCGATTGCTTTTACGAGTCTCTCTTGCATACCAGGTAGGCCCAGTTCTGTCCGATCAAGCGTCTCTCTTTCAAGAGTCTGGTCTAATCCCATTACTAGAACAACATAGTCTGCTTTTTTCGCTATATCAACCGCTTCATCTATTGCAGCAGAAGTACAGTTGATGAAATTGCAGCCTGGATGGTACATTGTGTTTGCAACATGTCCCTGAAGTCCTTGGAGTAATGTAACATTCTTGCAAGGATTGCCTTCATAGTTACCTAGAAGTACTTCAGAATCATTTGCTTTGGGCCCTATTACAGCAAGGGATGTTGTCTTGATCTTTGAAAGTGGAAGGAGCCTGTCAGAATTTTTTAGAAGGACAATGCCATTTCTTGCTGCTTCAAGAGCTAGTGCCTGGTGCTCCTGACTGCAAACCTCTGCTGCAGAAATGTCTCCATATTCCAATTTTCTTGGGTCACCGTTGAACATCCCTAGCCTCATTCTAATGGAGAAGAGATTGTGAAGAGCTCGGTCTATGTCAGATTCTTGTACTTTCTGCTTCTCTAGAGCTGATTTTGTGTATGTCTTCAAGTGGTGACCACAATTCATATCCATGCCTGAAATTTCATTGCCAAGAACAAAGACGCATTTAGTTTTCATCAATGAAGTTTTCTCAAGATTTCAAAGGAATTTCTGGTTGTCATACATTATTTCGACATATTGTCTCATTATGCATATTAATTCAATCTACGTTCTCTTTTATTACTGTACTATTTTTTTCTTACAAGTAGAATTGACTACTTTCAATCAAGGATCCCTCTGGAACAAATTTCATCTCTACCAAAAGTCATGCATGTTACTTGTCATCTTCCTACATTCATATTGGACAACAGTAAGTATTGAATTTTAACGCACAAATCATAATAGCAGATGCTTTAGCATGTAAATGCTATGCCAGAGCAGTAGAGCAATCTCAAATAGATCAATAGTACCGAAAAGCTTATAGAGAGAAGAACTTTTGGGAAAAATGACTAACAGAACTATAAAAAAGGGCCAGAAATCATGCTAATAGTAGTAATGCACGGATCATCCTGCTTCAGGACAGAATGGACATGCCAAAGGTACCAGAGAATGGGTTGTATAGTAATCAACTTTTTTCTATCACGACATGCATTGTGTGCATTGTGTCACAGTTCACACTTTAGAATAAAGCATGCAACGACATAATTGATGTGAGGCTTCCAATCTTCGATTTCACAAACAAGCAAGATTTTGTTTTTTCTACTTAATTCATTTTTTAGAAAAGTTTGCTCTTTTAACAGCAAACTGATTGAAACAGACGATAGATCAGTTACCAGCTTTGAGGGTAGCAGCTACTGCATCTTCTGGTTCTTTAGCATAACCTTGACGAGTATACATAAAGGAAACTGCATCACAATCTGATACGATGTACCTTTAAATTATATACAACCATTAGTCTTATAGATATGCAGTTAGATTTCACGTAGGAATGAAATGAAACATGATTCAACATTCTCTTCTACTTTGGGCTATTACCCTTGGAGACCCCATTGTCCACGGGCAATAGTTGTCAAAAGTTCATAGTTGGCACAATTTGGGATCCCGTTTACAAGATTGTAAGCACACATTAGACTACTGGCTTTCCCTTGTTCCACGCAACTCTTGAAGGGTGGTTCATATGAATCTGCCATATCTTGCTTCAAGACCTGAATAGCTCTATGTATTAGAACAGAAATAGTGCTGACAATATGGTAAATGTGTGAATACAACCTCATTTAACAACTTAATTGAATTGTGTGAACCGTCAAATCTAAAAGCTTATATTATCGGAGAAAGATACTTTTAGTTATTCTAGATCTGCAACACATCCTCTCACGTGCGAGCTTTCATGGATTGGCATAGATACCTAGGCTCTATATGTCAAAGAAAGCCTAAAGAAGTAATTTATCATTCCAAAAATGGAAATTTCCTCCATAAACAAACTTGAACATTTGAAAGCTATCAACATGTAATGCTAAATTCAATATACATCAGCAACAGAGTTAGTTTGGACTTACATGAGCATCGAAGGTGTAACGACTGATGTTATTCCATTTATCCATATCCTGAGCAATGAAGTGCTTACAGCAAGCTGAGGCTTGAAGATGCCCATCTTGAAGCTTCCCACCTTCAAAACTATCCCCTTGAAGTCCTCTTACATAAGCCACTCCATATTTTCCCACCATCATAGGGTCTTCCCCTGGCGTCTCTTGTCCTCTACCCCACCTTGGATCCCTGAATATGTTTATATTTGGTGCCCATAATGTCATTCCCTTTAGCTGACCTGCATTGTACACTGCTCTTGCCTCTCTGCTAATTGCCTACAGAAAGCAACAAGCTTAACAAACTAGTAAGTAATTTTTTGCTTTCACTTATTATAAAACAAAACATACTTATTCCGTGTAATAATTTCTTCTCCAACTTCACAAAGCCATGTCCTTCAAGTTTATACTAAAACTCCTATTACGTGACACACACTTATTTTGAAACGGAGGAAATAATAATGACAGGCTGACAGGGCCATAAGTACGTACCTGAGCAATACGATACCAGAGATGTTCATCAAATGTAGAAGCAGTAAGAATGATCTGAGGGAACTGAGTTGCACCTTTAATGGTTCCATTGAAAAGCGTGCCTTTTCCAGACCTAGAAACACCGTGTAGCCCTTCCGACCACCACTCATAGGCTGAGATACCTAGTCGAGGTATTTCAGGTGCAGTATTAACCAGCTGTAGGATTTTCTCGTCCACAGTGAGATGTGATACGAGGTCGTTTACTCTTTGTGAAATGGGTAAAGAGGTGTTGCAGAAGGGAAATGAGCTGGTAATTGAGTTGGACGAGTCACATGAAAATGGAGGCTGAGTTGACTCAATACGAAGGAAGAACACTGAAATGGAGAAGATAAAGGTAACAACGAGCTTATTAGTTATTGGATGTCCCATTTTGTATGCAAAAAAGTTGAAGGTTTTAATTAATGGAGTATCGTTTGTAGAACGATTCACTTATATAATGTACTTTCCAAATCAAAATAGTAAATTAAGATACTCCACCAATTTGGTTAAATTAATTAGCCAATGGTGAATTTGATCCGTGATGCCTCTTTAATCCGGTTTTCGTATACTATAAGGATATCTTTGACCATTTTCTGTTATGTGAATTTGGTGGCGGGGAATCACGAGAGCTTCACAACTTATATAGCCTAAAAACAGTTACAACATATTATGGTCACCATCGATTGAAAGAAAAGAAAGATTGCTCATCATGGTAACTAATTTTCAAATATTTAAAATTTTAAAATTAGTTTTAAAAAGATGAATTAATGTAGTCCTAATTTTGGTTTCCGGCCATCACATGAGTGTCTTGTGAGTTGTGACAAGTTATAAGTACATCATATTGCTACATTCTACCTCCTTTCTTTTTGGCTTATCTTCCTCTAAGGAAACTTGTCAATTTTGCAACTAAATAGAGTGAAGGCTTAAATTGGAAAACATTCTGTGACCACCTTTCTATGTTTTATGAGTTAAATCATAGCATTCAACTAAGTGCACCATTTAATTTATAGCATATGTTCCAACAAATAATATTATATTAAGTTTTAAAGAAATATACATAAAATATGTAATTTTACGAAAAATTACGGATTCACTCCTCCATATTTTAGTCTATACATTCGCCTTCGACTGTAGGTGTGCCTTTCATGGTTGCAAGAGAACAAATATGTCCACTTCTTTTTCGCCTAATCACAATATGACCCAAAACTGTTTACCGTGGATTTGGTACAGCTAAATTTGTAGGTGAGTCAAGAGCACGCGTTACGATTTAACCTTCGCTTGTGTTATCGATTTGTTGGCAGTTAATGCATTTAATGATTAAGGGAAGATTATAATAATAAAGAGACAATAGTAAGTAAGTAAAGCGAAACGAACTGAGCTGGCCGAGGCCGTTCTCGAGAGCTATCAGAGAGCAGATTCGTGCCACCGACAGGTTATAAAGAACAAACAAGTAATAGATTGTAATGGAAGCTTAAAGACCAAGCTACTAATATTGCATTAATACTGAATATGAGAGAGGGAGAGCGGGAATCCCTTTACAAGTGAGATGGTGTCTTATTATAGCTTTACATTATTGGGGCTTGGTCACTATGGGTCTCTCTGATTAAACTCTGAAGGATCCTGGCCTATGCGGTTAAGCCATACGTCTCTACTAGCTAGGGGTCATGCCGTCTTGCAGTCTGGCGTCCTTGCCCCTGGTACAGGCCTATCCGCGATTCTGATTATCCAGGATCCGTCCTTTTCTGGCATGTCATCAAGCGGGTGCTTCGTCGTATCTCCTTCATCAGGAACGTTTCCCTTCTTTGTCCCGAAAAGATCCTTCGGGACTGTGCTCCCAACGCAACCTCCTCGGAGGGCGCCACGTGTCCTTGATTCAATTTTTCCATATACAGATAATCCCTCCGCTTTTTGAAGCCTTTGATGCTGAAACTTCAGGAAGCAGGAGAGGTCTTTTCAATTTCCAATCTTAGTTCCTATTCTAATTTGTTACTCCTTCCATGTAATTTGACTTTGTGCATTGTGAAATTTACTAGATTACTATGATTATAAATTCGATTATGAAGTTTACCCAAATAAGAATGAGTAATCCCACAAGTAGTGTACCGATACAAAGTATGTAAAGAAAAATGGTAGACTTTTTAGTAGGATGATTGAGATGTCTTCACCTTTAAAATTTGAATCCTGTGAATAAAGAAATGGAAACTGGAAAGTAGGTCGCTATATGCAGTTAGATTTCACGTAGGAATGTAATGAAACATGATTCAACATTCTCTTCTATTTATGGGAAATTACCCTTGGAGACCCCATTGTCCACGGGCAACAGTTGTCAAAAGATCAAAATTGGCACAATTTGGGATCCCATTAACAAGATTGTAAGCACACATTAGTCTGCTGGCTTTCCCTTGTTCCACGCAACTCTTGAAGGGTGGTTCATATGAATCTGCCATATCTTGCTTCAAGACCTGAATAGCTCCATGTATTAGAACAGAAATAGTGTTGACAATAAGGTAAATGTGTGAATACAACCTCGTTTTAACAACTTAATTGAATTGTGTGAACCGTCAAATCTAAAAGTTTATGATATCGGAGAAAGATATTTTTAGTTATTCTAGATCATTCCAAAAATGGAAATTTCCTCCATAAACAAACTTGAACATTTGAAAGCTATCAACAATGTAATGCTAAATATGTACATCAGTAACAGAGTTAGTTAAGACTTACATGAGCATTGAAGGTGTAACGACTGAAGTTATGCCAATTATCCATATCTTGAGAAATGAAGTGCTTACAGCAAGCTGAGGCTTGAAGATGCCCATCTTTAAGCTTCCCGCCTTCAAAACTATCCCCTTGAAGTCCTCTTACATAAGCCACTCCATATTTTCCCACCATCATAGGGTCTTCCCCTGGCGTCTCTTGTCCTCTACCCCACCTTGGATCCCTGAATATGTTTATATTTGGTGCCCATAATGTCATTCCCTTTAACTGACCTGCATTGTACACTGCTCTTGCCTCCCTGCCAATTGCCTACAGAAAGCAACAAGCTTAACAAACTAGTAAGTAATTTTTTGCTTTCACTTATTATCAAATAAAACATACTTATAATTCTATCTATTAATTTCTTCTCCAACTTCACAAAGCCACGTCCTTCAAGTAGATACTAAAACTCCCTTTATTACGAGACACACACTTATTTTGAAACGGAGGGAATAATAATGACAGGCTGACAGGGCCATAAGTACGTACCTGAGCAATACGATACCAGAGATTATCATCAAATGTAGAAGCAGTAAGAATGATCTGAGGGAACTGAGTTGCAGCTTTTATTGTTCCATTGAAAAGCGTGCCTTTTCCAGTCTTAGAAACGCCGTGTAACCCTTCCGACCACCACTCATAAGCGGAGATACCGAGTCGAGGTATTTCAGGTGCATCATTAGCCAGCTGTAAGATTTTCTCGTCCCCCAGTGAGGCGCGATACGAGGTCGTTTACTCTTTGTGAAATGGGTAAACAAGTGTTGCAGAAGGGAAATGAAGTGGTAATTGAGTTGGACGAGTCACATGAAAATGGAGGCTGAGTTGACTCAATACGGAGGAAGAACACTGAAATGAAGAAGATAAAGGTGACGATGAGCTTATTAGTTATTGGATGTCCCATTTTGTATGTAAAAAAGTTGAAGGTTTTAATCAATGGAGTATCGTTTGTAGAACGATTCACTTATATAATGTACTGTCCAAATTAAAATAGTAAATAAAGATACTCCACCAATTTAGTTGAATTAGCCAATGGTGAATATAATTTTTCTATTCGAATCATTTATGATCAGTGAATTTCGCATACTTTGAGGATATCTTTGACCGTTCTCTGTTATGTGAATTTGGTGGTGGGGAATCACCAGAGCTTCACAACTATAGGCTGAAAACAATTACGACAAATTGATTATCATCGGTTGAAAAAATAGAAAGATTGATCATCATATGGTAATTAATTTTAAAAATATATACATAAAATATGTAATTTTACGAAAAAACAATAAAATCACGTCCTCCGTATTTTAGTCTTTAAATTCGCCTTCGACTGTAGGTGTGTCTCTCATGGTGGCAAAAGAACAAATATGTCCACTTCTTTTTCACCTAATCACAATATGACCCAAAACATTTTTTTGGGGGGACCAAGCGTGATTGCTGAGTCAATGTATTGTTAATGTTCTTTTTTAAATAGGATTTTCTCATATTCTCCTTAATGTAATTAATCAGCCTTTGGACAAAATGACGATGAAGATGTATATATTGTGGTCTTCTCGTGCTCATCGACTTGAATTTCATTTTTTTACAATTGATGTTATGGATTAGGCTCACTGTTTATACAACAGCGCTAGGTAAGCACTAAGCCGTATTATAGATTATTTAATTTGAAAAAAAAATATAAATACAATAGTCAATACGATATTCGTTTATGACCTTTCAAAATATGTCACAATTTTTTGAAATCTGAAATACAATAGTCAATATGATATGCATGTGAGCAAACTGTGTAAATTAGGCAGAAGTGGAGATAGTCATTTGTTCCTATTCTAATTTTTTACTCCCTCTATGTAATTTGACTTTGGGCAGACTGAAATTTACTAGATTACCATAATTACAAATTGGATTATGACATCTACCCACATATGAATGAGTACTCCCACAAGTAGTGTACCGATACAAAGTATGCAAAAAAAAAAAATGGTAGTGCTACATCTTCACCTTTAATCAGAGATTTATAAGTTTCGTGAATGAAGAAATCCCTGATAAGTAGCCATTTTCTGGGTTGCTATTCACATTTTAACCAGATTTTGCAAATTATTTAAAGCTTATGGCCAACACTCTAAAAAATGCAATATGTCGCTTCTTTCAACTATGTGAGAATAGTCACTGAACATTTTTCAGTGAAAAATTTCAGTGGGAAAATAGTGATTTTTTAGTAGTGCCAACACTCTAAAAAATGCAATGTCTGCTTCTCGCAATCACTTCTTCAACTATCCGGTTCTCTTCTGGCATGTCTTCTTCTTCTTCTTCTTAATATCCACATCCAAGAGAACTTTTATCTCTCAATGAAACATGAAGTTTAGATTGTATAAGTTCCATTACCAAATTCTCACATGAGTACAAATTGAAGTATGAATTACACTGTTCAAATTTAAGGACGCAAATTTATGAATGTATGGATCAGAAAAAAAATCCTGAAGTTTGAATCAGAAAAAAATCTGAACTCAAGGACTCAATGGCCTGAAGTTTTCAACTGAATAAAATCAACTTAACGATACAATGTCATGAAGTTTTGAACTGAAAAACTGAAATTCAGGACACAGTATCCTGAAGCTTTGAACCAAAAATCAGGACACAATGTTCTACAGTAAACTTAAACTGAAAAATTGAACTTCAAACACATTGTTAGTTTATACATTGGAATGATTTTCTCAAGAAGAAGAAGCAACATCTAGTTGTTTTTTAATCTTGTGGTCTTAAATCTTAATGAACATGCGATGTGAAAGCTAGAATTAAAGAGTTATCAAAAAGGAAAAATTTAAGCAGACTAAAAAAGAAAGTAAGACAAACAAATTGAAATGGAGTGACTAGGAGTTCTAAGAAAATACTAAAACTCGAAACTCCAAATTAAATGGATATAGACAATTATTGGTAATTGGACAAATAATATAAGTTTTCCACTAATTTCATATAATTTGCATAACAAACCTGTTTAACGGGTACTCATATGGAAATAGTAACAGAATTTTTCTTATCTCCCACAACAAGGTAATATTTCCCTTCATCAATTACTGATATACCATACTTATTAGCCCTTGTAAAGTGTTCACAAGGGCTCACAACAAATTTAATCTTGCTTTTTTCACCTGCATCTAAATGTATACTCTTGAATCCAATCAACTGTTTTCTTGGAACCTCATCATCCTTCACCTTTGAACGCGTAAGAAACAACAACACAGGATGCTTACCGGCTACTTTCCCCTTGTTTTTCACCACAACCTTAACTGATATCTTAGCCTTGTTGCAAACCTCTGATCCAAATTTAGAAACTGCAATATTATCAAGAGCACCATGTTTTCTTGACTTGTCTGATGTTTGGTTTTTGAAATAGAGTTTTTCATGGCTGATAGAGGCGATGTTGTACGAATAATTTGTGTAGCTAAGACCATAGCCAAATTCATAAACTTTTGGCCCTTTGTAGAATCTGTAAGTACGCCCTGGATATCCAGTCGATGAATTAGGCCTCATGTTCATGTCTGTCATTGGTACTTTTATGAAGTCCTTAGGATACCAAGTTACTGGTAATCTGCCCCCTGTAAGGTAAAATGTGATTAGCATATTAAGCAAGTTTTTCGACAAAAAAGGGATTAAGTACTAAAGATTATTGATGTTGAAGTTAACCTGGATTATGTTCACCAAAAATAATCTGTGTTAGTGCAGCTGCTCCACCCTCTCCAGGGTAACCAATCCATAAGATGCCTCCGATTTTCGGGTTATTCTTGGCAAAAGAAACATCAATAGGACCTCCACCTACTAACACAAGTATAACAGGTTTTACAGCAGCCTCAGCTACTGCTTTAATAAGATTCTCTTGCTGGCCAGGTAGGCCTAACTCTACACGATCCCAGTTCTCCCTCTCCACACGCTGGTCTAATCCCATTACTAAAACAACATACTGTGCCTTTTTAGCAATATCTACTGCTTCATCTATTGCAGCAGAAGTACAGTTGACAAAATTGCAGCCTGGATGGTAGCCTATGTTTTTGACAACGCGCTGAAATCCTTGGAGTAACGAAACCTTCTTGCAGGGAATGCCTGCATAGTTACCTAAAAGTAATTCAGAATCGTTTGCTTTTGGACCTATTATAGCAAGGGATGTGGTTTTGATTTTAGAAAGTGGAAGGAGTTTGGCAGAATTCTTTAGAAGGACAATGCCATTTCTTGCTGCTTCAACGGCTAGATCTTGGTGCTCTTGACTACAAATCTCTGCAGGAGAAATGTCACCGTATTCCAGTTTTCTTGGATCACCATTGAATAATCCTAGCCTCATTCTTATGGAGAAGATATTGCGAAGAGCTCTGTCTATATCAGATTCTTGTAATTTCTTCTTCTCCAGAGCTAATCTTGTGTAGTTTTGCACAAAGGAACCACAGTTTACATCCATACCTAAATTGCATTTGACAAGGAAAAGGTTAGAGAATTGCGACGAATTAATTTGGCCTAGCTTGAAGAGACCTTATTAGCCACACCTTTTCTCTACATATTAATTTAAGTAGATGCTTGTTTATGTCAATGATGTATCACAATTACAAGCTTTATCACCAGTAAATAGGTTCATTTGGAATATAGATTCAGTAACAGGAAAAACATCATTAACTTTACCGAAAAGTGAGAGCAGAGAAATTAAGTATCATTTACCAGCTTTGAGAGAAGCTGCAACTGCATCTTCAGCTGTGTATCCATGGGCATCACGCATAACGCGAATTGCATCGCAATCTGATACAATGTAACTTTTCAGCAATAGACAATAGTTAGTTTTATGAAGGAGCAAAATTTTTGAAGGTACATGAACAGATATATCCATTTGTTTTCTTAATTTTCAGTAAAATTTTACCCATTGAAACCCCACTGTCCGCGAGCAGTCGTGGTCAGGAGATCATAGTTAGCGCAGTTTGAGACCCCATTGAGACGACTATAAGCACACATTAAACTGGTGGCTTTTCCTTCTTCCACACAAGTCTTGAACGGTGGTTGAAATGAATCTGCCATATCCTGTGCTGTAACCTGAACGACACATTGTGATATTGTAGTATTACATAACAATATCAATCTTTTCGGAAAACAAAAAGTGAAATTGAATAGTAAATTAAAGGATAAACGTAAATTAACATGTGATAGCAGGTTAGTTACTGACTTGAGCATCGAAGGAGAAACGATGGTGGCCATTCCAGTAATCCAAATCTTGAGCAGCAAAGTGCTTGCAGCCAGCTGAAGCTTGAAGATGCCCGTCTTTGAGCTTTCCACCTTCAAAACTATCACCTTGAAGTCCTCTTACATAAGCCACTGCATATTTTCCTACCATCATGGGGTCTTCCCCGGCTGTTTCTTGTGCTCTCCCCCATCTTGGATCCCTTAATATGTTCACATTTGGTGCCCAAAATGTCATTCCCTTTAGTTCACCAGCATTGTACACTCCTCTTGCCTCTCTTGCAATTGTCTACGTAAAGTACAACATCTTATCATTACTTGGTATTATAAGTTCATTGGAATTTCTGTATTATTTATCATACAATTATCTCTTGGATCTTTTTACAAACATTATATCTGCTTCCGATAATCCAACTAGAATGTTAGCCAATCAAATACCAAAAGGTAATTTCATGATCGAGTGATCATCCTAAGAAAAAATGTATCCCAAATTAAATAGGCAGTAAATAGTAGTGCTAGCATACAACTATTCCCTCATTTTAATTTATATGACATCTTTTCATTTTAAAACGTTGTCATTAGATAAAATTCCTTTCCATTAATAGTACTACTCAAAATCCATTTTCTCACATCTTTCAGAAATTTCCATTTAAATTATATAGATTTTAAACTTAGATTTGACATTTTCTCTATCTAACGTGCACATCAACTGTTACATAATTTTTTTTTCTCTCTCACTAGTATCTTAGTATAAGTGGCACCTTCGCGGAGCCAAAAATTCAAACAAGGGAATTCAAAAAGAAATTCTTATGCCAAGGAGATTCAAAAACTTATATATATGCACACACACGAAAAAACCTCTACCTCTGCCCCCTGCCCCTGCTTTGTAGTGTTTCCAATTAAACGCCGTGTATAAAATCGAACACAGAGTTGAATCTAAGTATATACTATAGCAGAGCATAAAATTAGCTAATTATATACCTGAGCAATGCGATACCAGAGATGTTCATCAAAAGTAGAAGCAGTAAGAATGATCTGAGGGAACTGAGTTGCACCTTTAATTGTTCCATTCAAAACAACCCCTAATCCTTCCGTTGATAGGCCATGTAACGCCTCCGACCACCACTCATAAGCAGGGATATTTAGCCGAGGAATGGCTGGTGCAGTGTTACCCAATTGTGAGATTTTCTCGTCCAAATTCAGGCGTGAAATGAGATCGTTTACTCTTTGATCAACGGGTAATGAGAAATTACAAAATTGAAATTTTATGGTATCTGTGTTGGACGTATCACATGAAAACGGAGGACGAGCTGACTCAGTATTGCTGAGAATGGAGATGATAATGGTGATCACAATAATTTCATGGAGTCCCATGTTTTGGATTAATTTTCTAACAGAAAATGTGTCCTGTTTTTTGTTGGGGTAAAAAAGAAGAAGTAGTTATGTTTCGACTGTTACTAGTGAAATGAGTTGGTGGCGCCAAGTGCAGAACCTTTGAAAAGTAACTGTTAGTAATATTTAATTAGGTGTGTTAATAATGTCTTTGTTAATAAATTTAGTCATGACATTAAGAGATTTTAAATTTAATTAATGATTCCCATAATTCATGTCTAACTTATATGCATGTATCTTCCCTACTAGTATGAGTTAAATGAGGATATTAAGATACTACAAGTAGAAGAGATGTCATGTATTTTGAGCTTTTCTCCCAATCTATGAAGAGTTAGATAACCCACTACCTATCAGATCGAAAGTCTACGAGTCTAGTTTTTAGCGTAGTAAACTATTTGCCAATACGACTTCAGAATGGATAAAAATAATCGGTGCCTCATCTTTTAAACACGGTAGATAAATTGTGTTTGAAACAAAAAATAAGAAATATAGTTTGGTCCTAATCCATATAAGTAAACATAGTTGCTATTTTTGCTGTTAAAATAAATGAACATTCTCGAAATATGCACTGCACCTGAACTATCATACTACAACACAAAGGTACTTTTTTTGTATTGTCCACATTAAAATTATTAATCCTAACTTGAAAGAGCCATGTAAAAACTTTTGAATACAATTTTATAATGAATATACTCAGTGTATTGAAGGAAGCCTAGAATAATGTCTTTCGATTGGACTAAGTAGACTGTATATATAAGAAAATGAGGAAGGTCTTGGTTGATTTAGACTAAATTGATCACTTTTTGTAATCTATTAAGGACTACTTCCTATACATTAAGGACTAAATGGAATTAAATTTCATTAGATTAAGTACCATTTTGATATTATCTAATTTCTCCTCCACTACTTAATACTAAAAACAGAACTGCCATCTGAAATGAAAGGTACTGGACCTCAAGGGTCGTTTGGTATTCAGATTAAATTATCTCTGGATTATAGTACTAGAATTATAATTTCTGGATTAATTTATATTATATAAAAAGTGGAATAAAATAATATGATGATGGATGAGATAATAAGAGATATTCTCAAGACTAAATGTTACAAGTAGTAATTTGAGAGATTCAATGTCGAAGAAACAAAAGACTGCAGTTGAAGAAGAAGAAGAAAGCCTAGACCGTCTCAGTCTGTTGCCAGACGCTCTCTTGATACAAATTCTCTCTCTTTTGCCCACCAAAGATGCCGTCAAATCATGTGTTCTCTCAAAGAGGTGGCGTTATCTCTCCACTTCTATTCATAATTTCATTTTCAGTAACCGAAATTACAACAAACTCCAAAACTTCATATCCTTTGTGGACTACGTTTTAACTCATTCTACTTGTTCCAAAATCAATAAATTCCAAATAGATTTTCATAAAAGAGGCTGGGACTTTGGTTCGAAAATCAGCGAATGGCTCATTTTCATAAAGAAGATGACTTTTGGCTACCATATGACTGTACCTTGTTTAGTTTTGATTTTTAAAAGAACTTCCCTCATGTGATGCAAATAATGAGAGCTGGTATTCATTTTCTTGTGATAGAAACTTGAGGATGATGATATTTCAGTGAAGTAACTGTTAGTGTCTCTTTGTTGTGGTTTTCTTATGGCTGCTGGTGCCAGGAGTCAACAAACTCTGTAGGTTGTTGATGTTTTAGTTTTTTTTATAGATATTTCACAAAAGATTGCAGCATATAAAGAGCTTATACTACATCTCGTAGTGCATAATAAGGTTTATTTAGATGTGATGTGAGCTGAAGAAAGGAAAGATCATGTCAAAACTGCTGATGATTCTTGAAAGCTTCATTTGTCCTTTCTATCTCAGCGTAGCTTTAGTGGGCAGAATTATCCAATACTTGTGTTAGTGGGAGGTAGTAGGTACTTGAGGATATAGTTGAGGTATTCACAAATTAACCCTGACAGAACCATTATGTAAAAGAAAAATGAGAAGTGCACCTATGGTCATTGTCGCGGCTGGAATTATGGCCAGGCCGAGGGAAAGGCGAGCCCAAGCTGAGCTTAGAGGTGCCATAGTTTATGCAATTTGCAGTAACAACGCCAAGGCCAATGAAGAATTGGAATCCTGTGGTGAATGCACCACACCACTTTGAAGGTGTCATTTCTGACAGATATACAAGAGTAGCCTACAAATAATGTTGGTGTTTTTAGAAGATGGCGGAGAAGCCAAAATATTAAACGTGATTGAAAGTGTCTCTCAATATTTTATTCGTGTATAGGAAGGTTTTAAATAGACAACTTAAAGTAAACATCTGCATAATTTGAAATTCAAAAAAAGTAAAATATGTCAAACTAAACAAAACCTAATAGAAATTTAAATATCAAATCATCGTATAAGGTAGACTTCAAATACATGCACAAATATTATGGTGGAATACGGTAATTAAGCACCATGACAGACTGACAGTACAAGAATACTAGTCCCAGTAATAATTTTGTCAAAGGTTATTCGTTTTCATACAAAGACGCCTTACATCTCAGGGATTACAAAGCTCGCTTTACATGAGTAGGTCCATTGAAGATAACCTATGAGAGATGAAGTGCATTGTTGGCCTTGATTTTGGAGCTTCAAGCAAACAAGAGCTTGCTAGCTTGATGATAAAAATCAAAACATCTTTTACTTCATCTTCAGGACACGGAAGGCGTTCATCCAGCAAATCGCTAAGGGGCACATGATCTATAGTCGGCGAATTTGCTATCAGAGTAATGTACTCCCCAAGATGCTTTCCTTTGATTATCTCCAACGCTAATACTCCAAAGCTATAGACATCACACATTTCTGTAACCTTCATTGTATATGCAAGCTCTGAAACAATACAATTCCCAAGAAAGTATAACAATTTAAACGCGTAAATGAGATTAATAAAATATAGTGTGTTTGGCTATAGTTCATGAAGTCCAAATAAAAGGATAAAAATTAAGGTTAGACCTTACCGGGTGCAACATAGCCATATGTTCCTGCAAGCACAGTGCAATTGGATGAGTTTGGATTGAGAAGCTTCGCTATGCCAAAATCTGAAACACGAGCTTCATACTCAGAATCAAGCAAAACATTACTGCTTGATATGTCTCGATGAACAATTGGTGGTGAGCAATCCTGGTGCATATAAGATAAAGCATAAGAAACACCTTTGATGATATTCACCCTTTTAAGCCAATCCAATTTCTTGGACTCAACTTCATTGCTCAAAATAATAGACAAACTCCCTCTCTCCGCATACTCGTAAACCAAGAACGAGTGTTGTGCATTCGAACAATAGCCGTAGAGGTTCACAATGTTCCTGTGCTTAATCCCAGTCAGTGCTCTTACTTCATTCATGAAGCTTTTGGGATGTGTATTCTCAAATGAAGAATGAAGTCTCTTCACAGCTATAATCCCTAGTGGTGGAAGGTTTACCTTGTAAACGCTTCCCTGCCCTCCTTGCCCGATGCAAAATGTTGCATCAAACTCCTCTGTGGCGTTTAAGATATCCCTATACAATGCCTTTCCATCTAGCATGGATATCGAGAGCCAACCACCATCCTGTCTTTCAACGTCTCTAGCTCTCCTTTTTTTATCACACATAAAGAGAACACCAATGAAAACACAGAGCAGTACTAGTGCTCCCATAACAGGAAGTACGGTGATGAGGATGAGTTTACGTCCCCTCGCCATTGAGTGCTTCTTCACCACAGAAGATGGCCTTTCGCAGGGCTGGTATCCTGTTACATTGCCGCAAAGATCTTTATTACCCTCTAATGAAGCATTCAAAAAAGCTTTATTATTAGGGATTGGACCTTCCAATTCATTGTATGACAATACAACATCCTGCAAAGCAGTCAAACTTTCAAGTTCTTTAGGAATGCGCCCAGATAGGCCATTGTGGGAAAGATTTAAGTTAACCAAGACCTTCAAATTGGCTAACTGAGGGGGTATATCTCCAACCATAAGATTATGGCTCAAATCAAGTGCATTAAGCTGAGTTATCCTCCCTATCTCCTTTGGAATTTTCTCGCCAATTTTGTTGTTGCTAAAGTTCAAGAAAAACATGTTCATGTAATCTCCTATAAATGATGGGATCGACCCATTCAATCTGTTGTCTGATAGATCGAGGGACTCTAACTTTTTCAGTGATCCAAGTTCCCTAGGTATATTGCCAGAAATATTGTTGTTTTGCACAAAAAGCTTAACCAGAGAGGTTAATTTTCCAAATTCTTTCGGAATCTGCCCAATCAAATGATTCGATGAAAGATCAAGTCCAAGTAGCCCTTTGACGTTTCCAATCTCTGGTGGTATGCTACCACTGATGCTATTTCTAGCTATCCGTAGATCAGTTAAATTCTTGCATTTCCCCCAGTTGCTGCTGAGTTCACCATGAAAATCATTATCACTCAAATCAATGAACTGAAGCTTTGGATAGATGCCAAAAGCTTCAGATAAATTCCCAGTGAAACTGTTGTTATCTAAGCGAACCCTTATAAAACTCGAGCAGTTGCTCAAGCTTCTTGGTATTGGCCCTGTCAGCTTGTTACTATTCACCGTGAAGTTCTCAAGTTTCCCACCTTGACAAAGATGCTCTGGCAAATGGCCTGAAAACACATTTTCACTTATTATCAGCTCTCCCAAGTTATCCAAATATGCAAGTTCTTTTGGAATAGAACCAGAAAGTTTGTTGTCGCTGAGATACAGAAATTGCAAGTTTCTCAAGTTGCCAAAGGTAGCAGGAATTTGACCTGTAAGTTGATTTTCGTATAATGCCAAATCATTGAGGTTTTTCAAATTTCCCAACTCACTAGGAATGGGACTAGAAAGTTGGTTAGTGAAAAGGTATAGAATTTTGAGCTCAGTTAAGTCGCCTAGAGTAATTGGAATTGAACCACTAAGCTGATTTTCATGTAATTCCAGATCATTGAGGTTTTTCAAATTTCCCAACTCACTAGGAATGGGACCAGAAAGTTGATTAGAACAAAGGTATAGAATTTTGAGCTCACTTAAGTCACCTACAGTAATTGGAATTGAACCACTAAGCTGATTTTCATGTAATTCCAGATCATTGAGGTTTTTCAAATTCCCCAACTCACTAGGAATGGGACCAGAAAGTTGGTTAGTGAAAAGGTATAGAACTTTGAGCTCAGTTAAGTTACCTAGAATAATTGGAATTGAACCAGTAAGTCGACTTTCAGATAAATCTAGCTTGGTAAGGTTTTTCAGATTCCCCAACTCACTAGGAATGGGGCCAGAAAGTTGGTTATCATAAAGGTACAGAATTGTGAGCTCAGTTAAGTCACCTACAGTAATTGGAATTGAACCACTAAGCTGATTTTCATGTAATTCCAGATCATTGAGGTTTTTCAAATTCCCCAACTCACTAGGAATGGGACCAGAAAGTTGGTTAGTGAAAAGGTATAGAACTTTGAGCTCAGTTAAGTTACCTAGAATAATTGGAATTGAACCAGTAAGTCGACTTTCAGATAAATCTAGCTTGGTAAGGTTTTTCAGATTCCCCAACTCACTAGGAATGGGGCCAGAAAGTTGGTTATCATAAAGGTACAGAATTGTGAGCTCAGTTAAGTCACCTAAAACTTTTGGAATTGAACCACTAAGCTTATTTTCATGTAATTTCATATCATTGAGGTTTTTCAAATTCCCCAACTCACTAGGAATGATACCAGAAAGTTGGTTAGAATAAAGGTGCAGACTTTTGAGATCAGTTAAGTCACCTAGAGTTATTGGAATTGGACCAGTAAGATTGTTACTCTGTAAGGCTAAAACCTCAAGTGATTTCATCTTCCCTATTTCATCAGGGATTTTGCCTGAAATCGTATTGATGGACAAGTTAAGATAGACAAGATTAGTGAGGTTTCCTAGTTCAGGTAGGACGGTGCCAGAGAAGTGATTCATGCTAAGATCAACATATTCAAGAAACGGTAGAGATGAAAATGGAAAATCATGGAGTGTACCAATGACACTAGCATTTGTAATATTCAACCTGTTTACTCTACTATTAAAGCATTTAACTCCATACCAGTCCCTGCATGCATCAGTACTTGGTGTCCATGAAGCAAATAAGGAATTATTTTGGTTTCGGAAAGTTGCTTTCCATTTTAGGAGAGCAGCTGCTTCCTCAGTGGAAGCAAAAGTAACTGTGAAGAGAGTGAAAAACTGAAGAAAATTAAATATTCTGGGAACCATCTTGAAGGCGTTTGTTTTGGTTATTGATGAATTTGTGCAAGCATTAGTTTTATATTGGAGTGAATCACTACAAATCTTGCTGAGTCAATGAATGGTATTCAATTCTCAGCTTGTGGGAAATAATTATATTGGAAAAGTCTGTCAAGAGTTATCATCTTTAGAAGAAAAAGTCGCAGAAAACCCAAAACTCCTCCAAATAATATTGTAATAATACCAAACTTCAAATTTGATCAAATTTTATATAATAAGTAAGTTGTAGTATCATTTTCGTGGGCCATGTAGCGTGGAATTGTTCCAAGTTTTGCCCCAGAAGAATCAAAAGTCTCTCACACAGTACTTCACTGTTCTCCTTTAATTTCCTTCCATTTACCCTCCAATTATTTAATTGGAAATACTTCATCGTCAATGAGTTAATTGTCTCATTACGTACCCATGGAAGTAAATACAATGGTAAAGGTGGTTGGATTGGCCAATCTTACAGTTGTGGGAAATAATTATAATGGTAAAGTCTCTCAAGAGTTATCACTTAGAAGAAAAACTCACAGAAAACACAAACTACTCCAAATAATATCTCTGTTCCTTGATTTGACGTATAACACGCGTATAATTGATCGATACTAACCATAAAACACAAAGCAACTTTACTTGTTAGTTTTCAAGTTTATTGTAATATAATAAATACAACCTCAAAAAAATTTACTATGGAAGAGGCACAGGAACAAAAGGTCTGTGAGGCTCCATTAATTTTTTGACACATAAATATTAATGAATCCTATTTATTTAATTTTACCATAAAAGCAATGAAGAGGGGAGAGAATATATATTTATATAATTCATGTGGGTCTTAATTGGTACAATAAATTATGTTAAATAAATATTTAAAAAATGAAAAATTATATGCTTCTTGCCAAATGCTACTATGTATAATGTAAAAATATGATTTTCTTTTTTGTTATATAAAAGTCTAATTAAAATATTCGTTATTAATTTTGAATGTAATTTTATTGGAATCATTATTTAGAATAAAAATTTATCAAATTTTTATTATATTGATCTTATTTAATAAATACTCTATCCGTTCAAATATCAAATTCATGACTTCTTTTTCAGTCAATTAAAAAAATAACATCTTTTAATATTTAGTACGATAACATTTTCAGTGAAATCTCAACAGTGATTTGGAAAGGATAGAATGTAAGTAAACCTTGCCTCTACTTGTGAAGGTAAAGAGGCTTTGCTTTTCATTTAGATGAACACAACAAGTATGGAGGTATTTTCATTTAGATGCATGCGAATACCATACTTTATATTTGGTAACAACTAGAAGCTTGTCTATTGTTCTGTTCAGTTACTTGATCTACATATTAATAGATTACTTCAAAAAGTAGGAATCAAGATTCAAGAGGCTTATTTGCAGTATTTTCTTACCACCTTGTTCCAATTTGTCTTATATATATAATACAATCTAGAGTAGCAAAGTCCGCAAAAATGTCTCAGCTATCATTCCCAGCCAAAGCTCCTCTAGGTCATTCAATCAAAAGTAAGATAAAAAGTCAGGATGAAGTGAAGCAATGTCATTGAGAGCAAAATATCAGGTATATATATTTTATTTTATTACTAAAAAGAAAAAAGATGAAACAACCTCTTTACTTTCATGAGGTAAAAGTAAGGTCATCTGCGTAAACTCTACCATTTTCAAACTCTACATGTGAGATTTTATTAGGATGTTACTAAATATAAAAAAATGTCATTTTTTTAATTGCCTGAAAAAGAAGTCATAAATTTAAAATTTGAACGGGTAGTGTATTTATCTAGGATCGAGAAACTTTCAGAAATAGCAAAAATGAGCTCATAATTAAGGAGGAAATAGCAACATTTTCATAATTACAGGCGATAGCAACATTTATAGTAACATATTGCTATTTTATATGTATTTTACACGGTTTGAAAGAATGAATACAAATACAAATCGGATATGGGAGAGTAAATTTTGCATAATGATTTTAGTTAAAAAAGGAAAAAAAATTAATAAGTACTAATCTCTATTAATATCTGTTTGGTAAAAAAGGAAAAAATATGTTGACTACTGAAATAAGATCCGGCTATTAAATGAAGATTTTGTTTCCAAACAACAAGTTGGATCCAAAAATAGATCTATACAAATTCACACTGACGTGTATTTTACAATTTAAATATTACCCATTTTATTACAGGCATAAATATGTATTAAGAAGTGAAACTAGAAGATTAACAACAATTTTGACAAATTAAGAAGTAAAATATTTTTAATTGAAAGAATCTTTTTTTAAAAGTTAAATTTCAATATATTTAATAAGGAGAGAGACGAAAGAGGAACTATGATTTGTATATGACGTACTTCAATTGTATTTGTATATGACATATACATTTATATCCAAGTTGTATTTATATATTTTGTATATTAAAATTGAGACTTGTATATTACACATTTGAATTTGTAATACAAATACATATTGAACAATTTGTGTATATATGTATATATGCAACTGAAAATTATTAGAATTTGTGTTTGTATTTGTATATTACAATTTAAACCTACATACAAATACTTAAATACATATTGATACGTCTATAACTCTTCCACTAAATACAATTTGCATTTGCATTTGTATATTACAATTGAAAATCAAAATACAAATATCTGAATACATATTAATACATATACAACTCTTTCACTATACAAATAAAATTGAAGAGTGAATAAAAAATAATGAAATAAATATAAAAATACAAATAAAAATACAAATGTGTTTAAAATATATAATTTGCATTTGCATATTACAATTGGAAGTCAAAATACAAATATCTAAATATGTATATTGATACATATACAACTCTCCGACTATACAAATAAAATTAAAGAGTGAAAATTGCCATTGTAGATCTGAAAACGAAAATCTAAATGTATTTAGAACTTGGGACACTTGATCTACCTCACTTTTGATAATTTCTGCTCTTGTAATGTTCATATCAACAATAACGTAGAGAATAAGTTGGGGGACTCTCCTTGAAAGTCAAAGCTCTACGTCGTACGCCAAGCCAAAAAGGTCTCATCGATCATTTTAAGTTGTAAAAACAATAATTTTTGACGATTCCTTTGAATCTTGTCATCCCATCATTGAAAGTTTTCGTTATAGCTTTGAATGTATTTCAAAATCGACATTGTAGATACGTAATTTTCAAGAATCACAATTTTTGGAGAAAAAGGGAATTAAATCACAATTTTGGAAGAGAATCTTTTTCTGAAATCTTGTGATTTTATGGAAGACATGATTTTGAGAGACAAAACTTGTTGAAATTATGTAAAAATTAGTAATAGAGATAATGATAAAAATTTAAAAAAGTAAGAAAGATGTTGAATTCAAAAAGGAAGTGAAGATTGTAATTAGGAGTGATATTAGAAGAATGATACTCTTCCAAATGTATTTGGAGTAAATTGGTTGGCTCACTATAAATATTGCTATTTTTATTACGGATAGTAATTATTTTAAAGTGTTGTTATGATTCATAATTAAGGGCTTAGATTTGTTATTTCATGTAGTAAATTTATAACTATTCATATACTTTGCAATTTCACATACTCATGTGTGCACCATCTAATGTATATATGTATTTGAGATTCAAGTTAACTAAGCATATACATTTTAAATGTATATACTGATATGTATAATCTCATATACATTTGAACCTCAAATACAAAATGTATAACCAAAAACAAAGCATTTCAATTACACAAATTTTAATTGTATATATCAAATTGAGATTCAAGTTAACTAAGCATATACGTTTCAAATGTATATAATGATAGGTATAATCTCATATACAAAACTCAACTGAGATTCAATTATACAAAACTCAAACCCAGATTCAATTATACTTTTTTTGTATATACGTTTTGAAAATTTCTTATTTTATTTTGTATTTGTATATACGCGTGCCACATACAGTTATATGTGAATGGTGATTTGAGGTATTATTGGCAAGTTTGAAGAGAGAATATATGGTAAATAAAGATGTCCATGATTTATGTTGTTTTCCATTTTTAGGTAATATACGTTTTCTTCCCCTCAAAATGTATATGTTGCCCAAATAATAGCTACTTGTTCTAAACTATACCTATAAAATGTAATTATATGAAAGTTAACCCATGTTCCGTAATTAAGCCCTTTAATATTCTATGTCCCGTAATTTTTCCTAAATTAAATGATGGTTCCAAAATAGGTATTTGTGCACTTCGACAGATTTGATTGGATACGTCTATTCGCTTAAGCCCATGGGCCAACATTAGTAGGCCTCCATTGGTCCAAGCCCATACAAATATGATTTTCTGTAGTCTTATTTGTATGAGAAAAATAACACAATTTTACAGGTTTTTACGTCCAAATACATCCGCTTAGTCAAGAAATTTATTTTATCATTCTAGCCTAAAATATAATGGCTTTTTACGTAATCATACGGATAACCCAAAAAAAAAAATCAACAAAATGGTCATATATATATATATATGTGTAATGTATCAATATTGTATATAAATAGTATATAACTATGTATATATAATGTATAACTATGCATCAGAAATGTATATACATTCATATATGTTATTTATACAATATTTACATACGTATTAAACTTCAAACGAACGGATATGAAATTCACTTACAGTAATACAACCTAGCTATCAAACTCGAGTTCTAAAGTTATTTATCTTATATTTAGCACAAATATACATGGATATACTAAATTTATTAAACTCGTTATTAGTAGCTTAATTTCAAAATGAAGTGTATTATAGAGGTAAATCGGTAAATTTACTCTTACTATTATTACTTTAAAGATTCCCCTCAAATTGTTGCACATTGAGCAACTTACCCCTTAAAACTTTAATAAGCATAAACCCATTTCATTAGTTTTCATTAAATTACCTTTATCTTGAGAGTATTACTTCATCCGTCCATATTAACTTTCGTTTTAGTTCAAAAAAATTATCCCAAAATAATTGTCTCTTTAAAAATTCAAGACTAAAGTTGGCATTCGTTTTCCACTATACCTTTAACATCAAAGAAGAGATTCCTTTTAATAATGATGAATTAAAAAAAAAAAAAAAAAAAAATAAGAATAACTTAATAAATTATATTTATATTTATTATTTTTCTTAATAAAAGAGCTAAACCGTCAATTAAAATGGGACAGAAAAAGTATAAGAAAAGCATTTTTGTTTAGGTTATATGCTTTTGAGGGAATAATTTTACAATTTACTAGCATCACAATGAAATATATATAATTTGTCTTTTTTTTTTCTTTAAAAAAAATTAATTAGCTTTAAGAGTATCAAATTTTAAGTAATTTAACCCATAAGGTACAACGTGTTGATTTGTTCAAATTCTAACAAATAATTAGGTGAGTGATATATGCACTAATAATAAAATTAGGCCCCTATCCGTTCCAAAAAATAAAAAATAAAAAATCTAGCAATCAACAAGCCATTGAAAACTTAGATGTTTCTTTACGAAAAGAGTGAATTATGAAGTTGACAAGAAGCAAATAGAGTTGGATCAAGGATGTGATTGGCATTAAAACTAGTTGGGTAAATTGATCAAAACTAGTATGAGTTTTTGGTTCTTTTCTATTATGAAAAGTGCATTTCAAAAA
>QJPP01002945.1:0-311914 GCA_003996215.1 Jaltomata sinuosa
GGTTACCGGTATACCGTCCATTTCGTAAACGTATTTTGTGTACACTGTTGTTGCAAGGAACCCAGGTGCATTGTTTCTTACTTTCTCCTGTGCCTATGGTGTGTATATTCTGCTTACTAGCCTCACGTGTGGTTCTGTTGATTTCCCTCTGGCCTAGTTCCTGTGTACCTTTCGTTGATTTCTGTGACTGCTTGCTTCTATTCTGTCTATTACTACGCTTTTATCTTATATGTGCCCAGTTGGCCTATGATACCTAATGGGTACCTTATGCTTCGAATTTGGTGCTCACCCCTACCCCCCTGCATCTTTGGGTGCAGATCCTAGCGTGGGCCATCGCCGTTAGACCGTTGTGATTCGTGCTTGGAGATCTGTTGGAGACTACTTCAGGCTGAGGGTGAGCTCTTGGCGATCGGAGCTTAGCTTTAGTTTATCTTTTGTTTCATGTACTCTATTACCATTCAGAGACATCTGTATATATTCTTTTGGATAGTTTGCACTCCATGTATGTAGTTTGGCTCTGTACTATGATACCAGGTCTTGGGGTTTGGTTTAGTTTCCGCATTTGTATATATTTACATTCATATTATCCATTTTATTCGTCTTGTTCTCTTATTTGTTAGATAGTGGCCCATTACTAGCTGTTCTGGGCTACAGGGATTGGTTCACCTACCGGGGGTGTAGGTGCCATCATGACCGAGAAATTGGGTCGTGACAATAACCCTAGTTGGCAAAGCTATCCTATACCCCGCTAAGGCAAGGACACCATACATAAAGACGTGGATCCACTCTCATAAGCCTTTAAGGCACATATCATATCATATTATGACCTACGCTGGCAACATAGTTTATGGGACTAATGGTACTCCTACCCTGTTCTCTCGGTGCTAAATACTACTCCCAAAATATGCACGTGTAGCTCATAATCATAAAGGCATACTCTCATGCCAAATCTTATTCATAAGGGCATACACTCATTCCAAATCTTATTCATAAAGCATGAAAATACATCGGGTATCATGCAACTTTCATATCATAGTTCATAAAGCTTACCATAGCCATAATTCAAAAAACATGCTTTTCTTTCTAAATTCATACTTGAAGAATTAGGCATGCAATTTCATAAATACATAAAGGCCATGATATCTAATCATGCCAAGTTTCCCTTGAAAACATGAAAATTCATAGTTTCATGCTAAAAATCAACTTTGATGCTTGGGATTTCAAAACCAATAAGGAAATCATAATTAAATCATGAGAAATCAATGAAAAACCATGAATTTAAACATAGATACTGATTTCATAAATTTTCCCCAATTTAGATCAAAACCCTAATTTCACAAGTTCATCAATTGGACAAGGATTTACCTTAGAATCATGAATAGGAAACCACTTATAAAAATCCATGCAAAACAATCCGATTTAGAGTTGGAATCCATAGAAGAATCACGAGGAACAATTTATAAAGTACCCATGAGGATTGGGTAAGAACTCTAATTTAGAAATTCATAATAATCAATTTAGAAGATTGGGTTTTGGGCACAAGGGTGAAAGGAACCCATATTGAAACCCACATACCTTGATTGAAGATAACCCACTTGAATTGAAAAGACTTAGGAGACTTGGACTTGGAGCTTGAGACTTGAAGCTTGGAGAGGGAATTTTCCTTTTTGAGAGAAGAATGAAGATCTTAGGAGGAATTTAGGCTAATAAGGGTTAAAACCCTACTTGAAATAGCCAAAACGACATAATTTAGGAGTTAAAAGGGTGAGAAATTACAAAAATACCCAAAGGAGAAGAGTCTGAAAATTTGCTGAAAATTTCGTCACAGGCTTCTACGGACAGGAATCACGATTTGTGGAAAGGATCACGGTTCATAGAAACGGTTCATGGTTCTTGGGTGAAGTTTCTTGTCACTGGAATGGTTTCCACGAGTTGGTTACACGACCCGTGGAAACTTCCACGACTCCTGGAACCTTCTCGTGGTTTTCAGGCCACTTTTAAGCCTCTGGACTGTTTCCACGAGTTGGTTTCACGACCCGTGGAAACTTCCACAACTAGTGGAACCTTCTCATTGTTTCCAGGCAAATTTAAAGCTTTAGGACAGTTTCCACGAGTTGGTTTCACGACTCGTGGAAACTTCCATGACTCGTGGCACCTACTTGTGCTTGCTGTCTGTCAGTTTGACAGACAGACACCCTTTAGTAAAACACTAATAACATTTTTCTCCAGACTCGTATTAAGCCACGGTCAGTGGAGTTGGAAAGAATATTCAAATACCTTTAATTTGGTAGGTACTAGTCCACCTAACGCTTTGTATTCTAGGAATTATGATCGTTTGAAGTTGACCCTTGAAAAATCTAACACTAAAACTCAATCGGTAAGAAAGCTTTCAACTCAATTTTGAGCTAGAGGTTCTTTATGACCCTAATTCATATCTAATACACCTTTAAAACTTCAGAATAAGTCTTAATACTTGGATACATAGAAAATTTATCTAGTTTGGGTCTAACAACACATGAAGAACACTTCAGATTTGGCTTAGAATTTATTGCGTGTTACAATATCTCCCCCTTGGGATCATTCATCCTCGAATGAAGACTTCTAAGTTGAGAATGGAGGGGAAAAGGGTTGAAATCCCATCAACTGATTTTTAAAAGCTTAAGTATTTACATGATAGCTGATCTTTGACTGAATTATAAACTGAGCTGAATTCATAAGGCATGTAAGCATACTGAGGGCATGAGAACAACTGATAATACTTGAACTGAATGGCTAACATGATAACTGATCTGGATTTAGAGTAGGGACTTAGATGAAACTCATAAAGAATGAATCTATTCTTAGAGATTGTCGTTAACTAAAAAGACATCAAACTGAGAGGGGTAAATATACGATAAAACCATTCTCTTTTAAACTGAACTTACTACCTTGGACTGAACTGAATGTAGGGCCTTCTAGCCTTAGGAATAATTATCAATAGGTATGAACTGTTCTAATTTGAGGAGTCTCATATATTGAGAGCTAAAGCTACTGGACCTAAGATATGAGAACCCTGGGCTAGGAGTAAGAACAAGACTACTCTTTCCTTAAGTACTACGATTGACAACTCTTAAGCTTAGAAACACCTTTTAACTACCCTAACTCCTCTGAACATTAAGGTCTGAGTCTAACTACCTACTTTCACTATGTTCAATCCTGTCTTGACTAAATCTCTTACATCTAGAGTTACCTCCCAAGGATCATACTTCTTCCTATCACAAAAATCAACTAACCTTGAGCTCTAATCAATGAGACACTAGGCGCACAAAGCAAAAGCCCACATATATTTCATCATGACTTTTAAGCCTATCACTATGATCACCCTATGTCATACTATGCAAGTATTCTCCCCTCTTCCTAGCATATCTAGGAGTTGTAACTTGAAGAACTTCTACAAAGAGACATACCAAAATTTCTTATCTAACTATTTCACATGAATAATCCTCACCTAAATTTTCTTCCACACTTACAACCTACTACTTCCCATCCAGGCTACTACTTACCTTCCTCTACTAACAACTATGAAAACACAAGCCAATATCATTGAGAGAATAAGGTGGGAGCATGAGAATTATGAATGAAGGAATACTGATCTGTTTTGACTTACACTTAGCTTGATCTAGCAACTCAAGGTGGGGTTTGAGAAGTCAAGTGAAAAAGGCATGAGTGTCTCACATACTGGACATACAAAGCATGGTTAGAGTAAGGAAATCAAAAGCACAAATTTTTTGAGAAATCTAGTATGAGCATATACATAATGTAGCATGATTTCATTAGCCATTAAGGCATACCTTGAGAACTGAGTATCTAGAGTTGAGCATAGTGTGAGACATGATCTTTCATATATGACAAGCATCATGGTGTAAGAGCTGGAATTCGTAGAATCATAGAGTAAGATTGGAATTCTATCTGGAGAAATTTCTGTTTGTTCTGGGAGTTGAGTATGGATGTAAATCTGCATGAAGTTCGTGAATTCGAATTAAGAACATGGCACTAGAATATAAGACATGAATGGGGTATTGTAATGAGAGAAGTATACTTATGGTGCTAGGATAGAAATAAGTCTCTGCACCCCTTCTAACATCAGTAAGACACCCATTAGCATCACTACCTGAGCCCCAAAATATAGCTGATTATATATACCACCATCTCCCCCTTAGATTCATGTTACATTCTAAGTCTATGTACCTCTCACTAACCTCTAAATAGAACTATGATTACTTTACTCTAATAGAGCAAACACTACTCTAGGAGTTAATCTGAATATACACCTCCGTCTATAGTCTAAGGCTCTGCCTTACATAAAAGTCTAGGCCTCCACTTTCCTATCTCATATAGGGGCTGTCATATAACAAAACTATCATCCTAACTCTCATACTATCTCCCTTCTGTTCACATCCTATACCTGGTCTATACTAGCACAAGGACTTACCACTCTTTAATCCACACCAAGAGATGTATCATCCCATTACTCATCTAGTAAAATACAATTCTAAATACATACTCCAACCAACTATCATTTTCCCGTCTAGGCTACCATACTTATGACATTATATTTTTGGCTCTAGGTTCATTCTACTACTAATGGCTTACAATACAACATCTGTCAGGTGGTAACACTACCCAAGGATATAGGTACACATTTTTCCCTCTTCTGTAATAATTAGTAACAAGGTTCTGAAAGAGGATCTGAGAGCACCTCGCTAAGAGATAATCTGAGATTTACTACTTCCGGCATCGCAAATACGAGGTAAAGTAGGTGGAACTGGGACAACACATAAATTTGGAGAATAAATAGAGTTAAACTCTATCGCACTATATTGAACATGGAAGAAGTGAAGTTTTTCCTAAGGCACCTCGTAGAGTCTCTCTCATAAGTGTGGCGCGCTTCACACCCATTAAAGATAATCTACTTGATGCGGCTTTCAGACACCCTAGGACTCTTGAACCTGGCTCTGATACCAAGTTTGTCATGCCCAGAGCCTACCCCCTGGACGTAACATAGGAACCAAGATCATAAGTGATCTCAAGATAACCCTCTGGCATTAGCATGACTTATAAACTGAACAAAATATAAGAATAAAAGCTTAACTGAAATATTGATTAACTTAATCTTGTTATAAACATATAAGTCTAGAAATGACAATCTGAATACAGTTGGATATCTGACTCTATGCCTGAAAGCCTCTACTACTGATGAGTTGCTGGGACAAGTCCACAACTAACTCTAAATACTGTAAACTGAAGAAAACAAACAAAATATTGAAATGAAGCTAAATCCAAGTCCTCGAAAGAAGAGGACTAACTAAGCTGGCTGGATGTGCTGCTGATCTACTAGCCATGGATCTGGGAGCGGCTACAGAATCTATATCATAATAAGATGCAACACAAAGAAGTATGCGATCAGTACTATGAAATGTACTGAGTATGCGAGGTATGCATATGTTTTGATAAACTATACTTGAAAGCATGCTTAAAACTGAGATCATGCATAATTTGTAATAAAACATGCTTAAAATATCCTTGAAGCTGAAATCATATGATAATAGTAAAATCTGTAATGTAAAGGCTCAATGCAATATCGTAATCTGGAAAAATAATTAAATCATAAGTCATAAGTGGTAAGTCTAAAATCTAAAAGCAAAAAGTCAATACAATCTTTTTATGAAAACTAGCTTCTGTGGGAAAATACCATAAGTAAAGCTTAAGTCATGAAATAGATAACTTGATGCATAAAACATTCTTACGGGAGTTTCTTATAACCGACATGAGACCACGTGAGCTACATGGAATCTAACTGTATAACCCCAGTTAACAAACCTGACTTTGAACCCTGCCAAGGAACAAGCTACCATACCCAACTATATAACCCTAATTGGCAAAGCTGTCCTATGCCCCGCTAAGACAAGGACACCATACATAAAGATGTGGATCCACTCTCATAATCCTTTAAGGCACATATCATATCATATTATGACCTATGCTGGCAATGTAGTTTATGGGACTAAGGGTACTCTCACCCCATCCTCTCGGTGCTAAATACTACTCCCAAAACATGCACGTGTAGCTCATAATCATAAAGGCATACTCTCATGCCAAATATTATTCATAAGGGCATACTCTCATGCCAAATCTTATTCATAAAGCATGAAAACACATCGGGTATCATATAACTTTTGTATCATAGTTCATAAAGCTTAGCATAGCCATAATTCAAAAAATATGCTTTTCTTTCTAAATTCATACTTGAAGAATTAGGCATGCAATTTCATAAATACATAAAGGCCATGATATCTAATCATGCCAAGTTTCCCTTTATAACATGCAAATTCATAGTTTCATGCTAAAAATCAACTTTCATGCTTGGACTTTCAAAACCAATAAGAAAATCATAATCAAATCATGAGAAATCAATGAGAAACCATGAATTTAAACATAGAAACTGATTTCATAAATTTTCTCCAATTTAGATCAAAACCCTAATTTCATAAGTTCATCATTTGGACAAGAATTTACCTTAAAATCATAAATAGGAAATCACTTATAAAAATCCATGCAAAACCATCCGATTTAGAGTTGGAATCCATACAAGAATCACGAGGAACAATTTATATAGAACCCATGAGAATTGGGTAAGAACTCTAATTTAGAAATTCATAATAATCAATTTAGAAGATGGGGTTTTGGGCACAAGGGTGAAAGTAACCCATGTTGAAACCCACATACCTTGATTGAAGATAACCCACTTGAATTGAAAAGACTTAGGAGACTTGGACTTGGAGCTTGAGGTTGAAGCTTGGAGAGGGATTTTCCTTTTTGAGAGAAGAATGAAGATCTTAGGAGGAACTTAGGTTAATAAGGGTGAAAACCCTACTTGAAATAGCCAAAACGACGTCATTTAGGAGTTAAAAGGGTGAGAAATTACAAAAATACCCCAAGGAGAAGAGTCTGAAAAATTGCTGAAAATTTCATCACATGCTTCTACGGACAAGAATCACGACTCATGGAATGGATCACGGTTCATAAAAAGGGTTCGTGGTTCTTGGGTGAAGTTGCTGGTCACTGGAATGGTTTCCACGAGTTGGTTTCACCACCCATGGAAACTTCCATGACTCGTGGAACCTTCTCGTGGTTTTTAGGCCACTTTTAAGCCTATGGATTGTTTCCACGAGTTGGTTTCACGACCCGTGGAAACTTCCACAACTCATGGAACCTTCTCATTGTTTCCAGGCAAATTTAATGCTTTAGGACAGTTTCCACGAGTTGGTTTCATGACTCATGGAAACTTCCATGACTCGTGGAACCAACTCGTGCTTGCTGTCTGTCAGTTTGACAGACAGACACCCTTTAGTAAAACACTAATAACATTTTTTTCCAGACTTGTATTAAGGCACGGTCAGTGGATTTGGAAAGAATATTCAAATACCTTTAATTTGGTAGGTACTAGTCCACCTAACACTTTATATTCTAGGAGTTATGATCGTTTGAAGTTGACCCTTGAAAAATCTAACACTAAAACTCAATCGGTAAGGAAGCTTTCAACTCAATTTTGAGCTAGAGGTTCTTTATGACCCTAATTCATATCTAATACACCTTTAAAACTTCATAATAAGTCTTAATACTTTGATACTAGAAAATTTATCTAGTTCGGGTCTAACAACACATGAAGAACGGTTCAGATTTGGCTTAGAATTTTTGGAGTGTTACACTTAGGGGGCAGCCTTGGGTGTTCAGAGTTTAGGAGCCTAGCCTACTACTGCGGCTCCCCATGCACAAGTTCTGCCAGTGCCCATAGTTCCTTAGCCTCTTTCTCCTTGCCCTGTTATGAGAGAGTCGGAGCAGAAGTCTTTGGGCTAATTTTTGAGATTATCCCTGCCAAGGTTCTCCGGTTCTGCCGGACATGATGCTTATGATTTCATTTCTACTTGCAAGGGGATGCTTTTATCATCTTGGTTTATTGGATACTCACGGAGTAGTTTATATGACCTATCATTTGGAGGGACCAGCTAAGCTTTAGTGGAGGGCCCAGGTAGATTGTAGACCCTTTCAGTCCCCTCCGTTGACTTAGAGGGAGTTCTATGTGGCCTTTATGGCCAAGTTCTTGCCTCAGAAAGATCGTGAGAATTGTAGGGATCTTTTTACTCAATTGGTTTAGGGATCTATGTCAGTGGCTGAGTATGAGACCCGTTTCCACCAGTTGGCTCCATTTGGGGCTATGATCATTCCTATAGAGCCAGACATGGTTTATCGATTTGTTTGGGGGTTGAGGATTGAGCTTCTACATACTGCAGAGATACTAGTTGCTAGTGGGTGACCATTTCTGGCTATAGCATATCATGCTCTCACTATGGAGTATTTGTATCGTTAGGACCCCGGGGCTAGAGATAAAAGTACATGCCATTGGGGCAATTATAATGGTTCCTGTATTGGTGGTAAAGGTGCAGTCAGTGGGGCTAAAGGTATCATCCACAATAACATCAGGATCAGTCTAGCTAGCCCATTTAGGCATTACTTTAGACTTCAGTTACGCATCAGTTTGATCAGATTTATAGTGGTTAGCATAGTTATAGTGGTCAGTTGTCGAGGGGTATAACATCTAGTGCATTAGGCCATGGTGGCCATACCATTTTAGCCAGTTCATCTCGATATAAGGGGCCATCAGGGTTGTGCTATGAGTGTGGTATCCTTTGTCACTATGCGAAAGAGTGCCTCTAGTGGGGTACATTTCAGCCATCCACTCAGTCGGCTCTACCTTTGAGATTAATACAACCACCGATCAAAGAGGGTGGTGCCTGGGCCAGGGGTGGTGCCTAGCGATACAAGTCAAGTGTTGAAGATGGAGGTCAGTTAGATGGTTATCAATGCCAGTTTTATACAGTTCTTGGTAGATCGGAGGTAGAGGCCTCAGATGCGATGATCACAGGTACGATTTCTATCTGCCACCAGTCAGCTTTAGCATTGTTTAATCCTAGTTCTTTATGTCTGTATGTATCTGCCTACTTTGTTCCTTATTTGGGGTTGGCTAGTGAGCCATTATCTGTTCCTATATTTATTTCTACCTCGGTAGGTGATTCTTTAGTAGTGAATCGAGTTGTTAGATCCTGCTTGGTAGCTATTGGTGATCTTGAGACTTGCACTGACTTGATGGTTTTAGATATGCTAGATTTTGATATGATATTGGGCATGGACTAGTTATTCCCTCACCGAGCGGTTTTGGATTGTTATGCCAAGACCATCACTATAGCTGTGCCCGATGTATCCCCAGTTGTATGGTAGGGTTCTACTATCACGCACCATCTGTGATCATTTCTTGTCTTTAGGATAGGAAGTTGATTTCACGCAGGTGTTTAGCTTATCTAGCATATGTTCCAGATGTTAGCACTGACACTTCTTTTCCTAAGTCGGTCCCTGTGGTTAGGGAGTTTTTAGATGTGTTTTCAACCTACCTGCCAGGCCTTCCACCTAAGTGTGATATAGACTTTGCCATTTAGTTAGAGCTGGGTACCAAGACCATTTCCATTACTCCATATCATATGGCCCCAACTGAGTTGAGAGAGCTTAAGGTTCAGCTTCATGACTTGTTAGCTAAGGGTTTCATTAGGCCGAGTGTGTCACCTTAGGGTGCTTCAATTTTGTTTGTGAAGAAGAAAGATGGTTCGATGTGGATGTGTTTTGATTATCGACACCTGAATAAGGTGACTATAAAGAACAAGTATCCGATACTGCATATAGATGACTTTTTTGATCAACTTTAGGGTTCGACAGTGTTTTCTAAGATAGATTTTAGGTCAGACTACCACCAGATGAGGATTAGGGTGGAGGACATCCCTAAGATAGCATTCAGGACATATTATGGACATTATGAGTTCCTGGTGATGTCTTTTGGGTTGAATAATTCCCCAAATCTTTCATGGACTTGATGCACAAGGTGCTCAAGTCATACATGGATTTGTTTGTCATAGTCTTCATCAATGACATATTGATATACTCGCGGAGCAGAGAGGAGCATGAGCAGCATTTAAAGATTGTACTACAGACACTGAGAGATCATCGGCTTTATGCCAAGTTCTCAAAATGCGAGTTTTGGCTTCAGTTAGTAGCATTCCTAGGACACGTGGTATCTAAGGATGGTATTAGAGTGACCAAGGAAAGATTGCAGTCGTTTGTAATTGGACGAGACCTACTACTCCTACCGAGGTTTGCAGCTTTGTTAGGTTAGTAGGGTACTACCTATGGTTTGTTGAGGGATTTTCTTCCATAGAAGCACCTTTGACTAGGCTGACTAGGAAGGATGTCATATTTTATTGGTCTAATCAGTACGAGGATAGTTTCCAGAGGCTTAAGGCCTTATTGACTTCAGCTCTGGTGTTGACATTTCTAGTAGAGGGTCAGGGCTTCTCAGTGTATTGTGATGCTTCATCAGTTTGTCGTGCTTGCATGTTGATGCAGTAGGGTCATGTGATAGCATATGCATCAAGGCACCTGAAGGATCACGAGTGCAACTACCCCACTCATGACTTAGAGTTGGTGATGATAGTCTTCGCGCTCAAGATCCGAAGGCACTATCTTTATGGAGTTCACTGTGAGATTTACACTAACCATCATAGTCTTCGGTACATCACGAATTAGTGAGAGATAAACTCTAGGTAGTAGAAATAGGTTGAGTTACTAAAGGACTATGACTTCACTATTTTGTACCATCCGGGCAAGGCAAACATGGTAGCGGATACCTTGAGCCGAAAGGCAGTGAGTATGGGAAGCTTGGCTTCTCTTTCAGTTTTGGAGTGATTATTGGCCATGGACATCCAGTCCTTGGCTAACTATTTGGTTAGACTTGACTTGTCCTAGCATAGTTTTTGCCAGTGTTGAGGTCCGTTCTACTCTAGTTGATCAGATTTGGCAGTGTTAGTTTGAGGATCAGCGGTTGTGTGATATTCATGATCAGGTTCTATGGGGTGATGCCAGTAGGGCTACTTTTGATTCTGATGGTGTTCTAAGGTTTGATAGTCACCTTTGTGTTCCGAGAGTCAGGGATTTGATTCAGTTGATTCTCCGTGAGGCTCATTGTTCCAGATATTCCATCTATCCAAGCACAACTATGATGTATAGAGATTTGAGACAGCTTTACTGGTGGAGTGGTATGAAGAGGGACATAGAAGAGTTTGTATCTCGGTGCTGAAACTGTCAGTAGGTTAAGTTTGAGCACATGAGACCTGATGGATTAATGCAGAGACTTACCAATCCTAAGTGGAAATGGGAAGAATGGACTTCATAACATGTTTTCCACGTACTTCTTGAGGGTTTGACTCTATTTGGGTTGTTGTCGATAGGCTAACTAAGTCTGCACATATCTTGCCAATTTATTCTTCCTATAGTGTAGAGAAGTTGGCTCAGATTTATTTTGTGAGGTGGTTTGTTTGCATGGAGTTCTAGCTTCTATCATTTCAGCCCGTGGTACTCAGTTTAAATCTCAATTTTAGAGGACTATTTAATGAGAGATGGGTGCTGAGGTTTAGCTTAGCACTGTATTCCACCCTCAGACAGATGTCCATTATGAGAGGACTATCCAGGTCTTGGAGGATATGTTACGGGCCTGTATTCTTGACTTTGGGGGTTCATGGGATCAGTATATGCCTTTGGTGGAGTTTTCTTATAATAATAGTTATCACTCGAGCATTGTCATGGCATCTTTTAAGGCATTATATGGTAGGCATTGCAGATCGCCAGTGGATTGGTTCAATGGTTTGGAGTCCAGGTCGCATAGTACAAACTTCCTTTGTGATTCCTTAGACAGAGTCTGGGTGATTCAGGACAGACTTTGGGCAGCCCAGAGTAGGTAGAAGAGCTATGCATATCATTGACTTCCTTCCTTAGAGTTCACTGCTGGTGACTTGGTGATTGTTCGAGTGTCGCCCATGAAGGGCGTGATAAGTTTCGGAAGGCAGGTCAAGCTTAGCCCCAGGTATATTAGGCTATTTGATATTCTTAAGAGGGTTGGTAGTGTTGCTTATCGATTAGCTTTGCCTCATATGTTCTCAGCTATGCACCCAGTCTTCCACGTATCTATGTTAAGGCGTTATGTGCTGGATGAGTCACATGTGTTACAGTGTGATTCAGTGCAGTTGAATAAGAGTTTTACCTTTGTTGAGGAGCTGGTAGCCATTTTTTATAGTGATGTCAGGAGATTGAAGTCTAGAGAGATTCATATGGTTAAGGTTCAGTAGAGGCACCATTCGTTCGAGAAGTCTACTTGGGAGACCGAGAGAGATATGCAGGCTCAGTATCCACAGTTGTTTGAACCTTCAGGTACTCCCTTTTTCTTGACTTTCAAGGATGAAAGTCCTTTTTATAGTGGATGATGTAATGACCCTTCTGGTCATTCCTACGTTTTTGCTTTCATTTTACTGTTAGAGCTTGCCTATAGCGGTCCCAAGTCAATAATGACTTGCTGGGACCAGTGGTTTGGTGCTCGGGCCATTCATTAGGTCGCTATGACTATTTCTCTGTTTTAGAGCTTTAACTTAGGAAATCATTGACTTTAGTCAACATTCTTATCTAGTGTGCTCAGAATCAAATTTTGAGTGTTTTGTTAGATCTAGAGCGTGGATTTTGGTTTAGTTAGACCTTTAGTCGAAGTCTGAGAACTTCCGATATGGTTCTATCTCAATTTTTGAGATTTCAGGCTAGTTGGAGTTAGAAGTTTGACTTTGGTCAGTATTTGATGATCAGAGCGTCACATTCAAAATCTGACAGTTCTATAAGCTCCAGAATATTGAGTTTGAGTTAGGCAGGTGGTTGGTTTGGGTCCCGAGTGAGCCAGTCTTATTTTGGGTGTTTGGTTGGAATTCATAAGTATTGACTTGGGTCACATTTCATCAAGATTACCTCATGTGAAAGTTTCATTATTTTCGTTGAGTATGGAATGTCATTTCCACTCTAGTTACATTCTGGAGCATATCTGAATATAGATTGGAAAAATAATCCAAGTATATCTGAATATATAAATATCTAAGAATGTAGTACATCTTAAAGTAAAACTGACAACTCAAAAGATAATTCTAGTTCTATGTCTGAAAGCCTCTAACTGAAGCGAGTTGCTGGGACAAGCCCCCAACTAACTCTCCAAGTCTGAAAACTGAAATATAACATTGAAATGAATAACTATAACTATTGTCCTCGAAATATGAGGACTCACCACTGAGCCATTGCGTAAGGACTGGAAGGTCGCATTAAGTGCGATCTGGATACTAAGCGCCTGAACCTACATCATGATAAGATGTAGCACAAAAGTATGCATCAGTACTTCGAATGTACTGAGCATGCATGATATATGCAAACTTGTAAAACATGAATATTGAACATCGTAATATATATACTGAAGCATGAATAGAGAGATAAACTGAATGCAATGACCAAGTATTAAATCATGAACTGTAACATGCTGAACTGAGATGAATAAATGAAAGACTAAATACAGGGTCAATGCAAGTACTGAATCTGAACTGTGGGAGCTACTGTTAACCGACATACCCCAAGCTGAGCTAACTATGGGGCTAGCCTACAACCCTTGCTAGGAGAGTGTTCATACCTTGCCAAGGGTACAAGCAAATCTGACGTGGATCCACTAAACTGATGTCCACAAGGGACAAGGGTGCCCAGCCTAATCTGATAGTTGATCCCTTCGCTACCTACCATAGCCCTGTAGTTCTGGGACTTGGAGACTTCTACTAAAGGTCTCAGCCTAACCTGACAGCTGAGCCTTCATCCCTTTATCTGCTTGGTGCTAAGACTACTCCCAACTAAATGTAAGGCAATAAATGCAAACTGAAATACTGGATAGCTCAAATATTGATATAACAAAGAATGCACAATAATACTGAAAACTGAAAGCATTCAAATCATGAAGCATGACTGACTGAATTATCTAACTAGCAAGTATAAATTATGAGTACTGAAATTTACACATGCTAGGGTTACTTAATTTTGTACATATGACTATCCTAGGTTCCCAAGAAAGCATGTAATGAATTTCATACAAATAATAGAATCTAAATTGCAATAATTTCATAAAGTTTAGGAACCCTAGGTCTGAAGAACTAATGGAAAAATGAAGAACTAGACTGAATCTATGGACAGAATAGGTAAAAGGGACCCATTGATGAAATCCCACATACCTGGAGGAAGATTCTACAGTGAAATCTTTGGGTTCTTGGAGGTGAGCTTGAAGAAAACCTCCTGCTTGTTCTTGAGAGAAACCATCACTTCTTTTCTTTATTTTTCTAAGTGTAGGATGATTTTTAGGATAATGGGAGATTTAGGTAGTTTTTGACTTATTAATTAGGCTTAGACTAAGCAAAATGACATAGCTTAGGCCTTAAAAGAGATAGGAAAAATCCAAAACATCCCTGGGAAAATAAAAGAATCTGCTGGAAAAATTGTGACTCATGTTCCATGGATAGGTTCTACGATTCATTGATGCTTCTATGGCCTGTAGAAACCTTGTCGTGGTTTTTGGCCTTTTGTTGAGCCTCAAGTATGATTTTCACAAACTAGGTTCACGACTTATGGATTGTTCCACGGTCCGTATAACCAGTTCATGGTTCTCAAAGAAATGGTAGGCCTCAGGTCTGAGTTCCACGGACCCAATCCATAGGTCGTGGATCAATCCATGATTCATACTGGTCGTGGTTCTCAGACCAAATTTCCTAGTCATTGATATGATTCCATGGGATCAGTCCATGGCTCGTGGACTGTTCCTTGACTCGTGGATCTGGCTCACGGTTCTGTCTGACACCTGAATGGTTTCACACTTAGGATTTTTGAGGTGGTTCTTGGCTTAGGATTTTTGGGGTGTTACTGGAATTGGCTGCGGTGCTAGCTTGGGCCTGGGCTAGGGTACCATCACCAGTGACTAATATATGGGTTGAGGAGGCGTAGTATGAGTTGGAGCAAATGGGGCCAGCCCAGCATCCGGTAGGTTTTATGTCTCTCTGGTGCTATTGGACACTTTTGTTTGGTTACTTGGGTTTCTTGAGGGTATAACTCCACCAGCAGCTTCACCAGGTACTACGATTGGTTCTCAGGTTAGAGATGAGTCTCAGACTTTAGTAGCGCAGCCTGCTACTATGACTCCTAGATTAGAGGTATTGCCAGTCCTTGCAGTTGTTCCACCTCTTCAAGTCAGGCCCATTATGTCTTCTAAGGAGCAAAAGATGCTTGGTAGGTTTCTGAGATTGGGTCCTTCTTGGTTTTCAGGTTCTTCTATGGAGGATGTGCATGAATTTCTGACTAGCTGTCAGGAGAGATTATATAAGTTTGGGTTAGTTGAGTCACATGGAGAAGAATACACTGTATTTTAGCTAGATGGTTCAGTGAAATAGTGGTGGAGGTCATATGTAGCTTGAAGGCCACCCAATTTACCTCTGCTTACTTGGGCCCAATTCTCTGTAGCTTTTCTAGAGAAGTATGTATCGTGCAGCATGAGAGAGCGGTTGATGGATCAGTTCACCGAGTTGGAGCAGGGCACCATGAGTGATTCTGAGTATGAGGTTCACTTCCATTAGTTGGCTAGGCACGCCCCTATGTTTCTACACATCGAGCATGAGAGGGTATATTTCTTTGTTCGAGGATTGACTCTATAGCTCAGATTGGCCACATAGGGTATGGTGGCATTAAACTAGTCCTTCCAAGAGGTAGTAGACCATGCCCGCACTATTGAGGGCGTACTTCACAAAGCCCAAGAGGGCAGCGATAAGAGGATCCACTATCATGGTGGTTTCAGTGGTTCACATTCCCGTGGTAGAGTCCACTTTGGTAGGGGTCAACATCAATAGTATTTCATGCCGATCTAACTAGTTCAGGAGGCATTACAGACTGCTGAGAGTCAGAGTAGCCAGAATACTGTTCCTGCTCTATGAGGTGCTCATTCAGGGTCCAAAGGTTATGGTGGTCATTTTTATTCAGCTGGATCTTCACAACGGAGTATGTTTAGCCAGGGTTGTTATGAGTGTGGCAAGATAGGCCACTTTTCTAGGTAGTGTCCATCAGTGCAGCACCCTAGGTGACACGATCAGTTGTTTCAGGCCCCCAGGGCTCCAGCACCTCCAGCCAAAGGTGGTACACATGATAGAAAGGGTGGTCCCTAGGGCACTAGAAGTGGTCCTCAGTCGGGTAGATCAGGTGGTCGTGGAGGACGAAGAAACATCTATGCAGTTCTGGGATGGACAGAGGCTGAGGCCTCAGATGTTGTGATCACATGTACAATCTCTG
This sequence comes from Jaltomata sinuosa, assembly GCA_003996215.1. Taxonomy (NCBI): domain Eukaryota; kingdom Viridiplantae; phylum Streptophyta; class Magnoliopsida; order Solanales; family Solanaceae; genus Jaltomata; species Jaltomata sinuosa. The sequence goes on from QJPP01002945.1 coordinate 16,309, forward strand.
TTTGTTATCAATCTACTTCTACTTTGTTTGATCCGCGGTCTACATTCTCATATGTATCTGCTTATTATGCTACTCATCTGGAGTCTTCTTGTGAGTCTTTGACTGTGCCTTTGCATGTAGCTACCCCAGTAGGAGATTCCTTAGTAATAGACCATGTGTATTGGGGTTGTGTGGTAACTATCCTGGGGTACGACACCTGAGTAGACTTGATTGTGCTTGATATGGTTGAGTTTGACGTGATCTTACGCATGGATTGGATGTCTCCTTATTATGCGGTCTTGGATTTGTTTGCCAAAATGGTTACTCTATGGATGTCTGGTATCCCTCCTATAGTATGGAAAGGTGTCGATAGCCACATATCGAGGGGAGTTATATCTTTCCTGAGCGCCCAGCGGTTTGTTGGGAAGGGGTGCTTAGCCCATCTTGCCAATATTTGTGATACTAGTGCCACCATACCTCCACTTGAGTCAGTTCCTGTGGTTTGCAAGTATTCAGATGTGTTTCCTTATGATCTTATGGGTCTTCCTCCTGATCGGGATATTGATTTTGGTATTGATATTGAGTCGGACACTCAACCTATTTTATTTCTCTATAGCAGAAGGCACCAGATGAGTTGAGGGAGCTTAAGGATTAGCTCCAGGATCTATTGAGTAAAGGGTTCATCATGCCTAGTGTGTTTCCGTGGGGTGATCCGATTTTGTTTGTGAAGAAGAAGGATGGGTCCATACATATGTGTATTGACTACAGACAGTTGAATAAGGTGACAGTGAAAAATAGATATCTGAGGCCGCATATTGATGATTTATTTGACCAACTACAATATGAAGCAATGTTCTCTAAGATAGACTTGAGTCCTGTTATAACCAGGTGAGGATTAGGGTTGTGGACATCCCAAAGACTACATTTAGGATTCATTATGGCCATTATGAGTTCCTGGTCATGTCTTTTGGGTTGACTAATACCCCAGCAGCTTTTATGGAGTTGATGAACCGTGTGTTCAGTGCCTACTTGGACTTATTTATGATTGTGTTCATCGATGACATTCTGATATACTCGAGGAGTAGAGAGGAGCATGAGCAACATCCTAGAGTTGTACTTCAGACCTTGCGAGACCATAAATTATATGCCTAATTCACTAAGTGTGAGTTTCGGCTTGAGTCTGAGGCATTCCTAGGGCACGTGGTGTCAAAAAGATGGGATCATGGTATATCCGGCAAAGATTGCAACAGTTCATTATTGGGCTAGGGCTACTTCTCCTACTATGGTTCACAGATTCATCGAGTTGGCTGGTTACTATAGATGGTTTTTGGAGGGGTTTTCTTCTATAGCAGCTTCATTGACTAGTGATCTTTGGCGTATTTATACGTCGCTTGCCTCATTTACCCATGTTTTAGCTTGTTTTGAGGGAAAAAGTGATGTATATCCCTATGATTATTTGCATATTCTTTATTATGAGCTAATATATGTGATTAGATGCTTTGCAGGGAGAATGTGGAGAAAAATAACCCATGAGAGCTAAAAATGAAAGCATAAAAAGCATTGGAAAGGAGTTAGCAAAGTTCCGAGAAAAAAAAGAGCAAAAGAAGAAAATCTGGGCAGTGGGGCTATGGTGGGGCACTGCCGCAGACCCAAAACTACTGATGGGGTGTGGCTGGGGCTATGGTGGCATGCTACCCCAGGGCCAAAACTTCAGAAGGACGACATTGGGACTATGGTGGCGCTTCGCCCCAGGGCCAAAGCTAGAAAATTTTCAGTTTTTGTCTACTCGAAATCCTAGTAGGAAAAGGGGGTATTTTCCTCATACTCTATATATGCATCCCCAATCAAGATTTTTAGAAAACTTTTTACCTACGAAGAGTTAGGAGCTGCCGTGGAGGCCGGAGAATATTGATTTCATCATTTCTTCTCCTTTATTAATTATTTTACGTTTTTCTTTGGATGATTTTTTGTAATTGCTTCATGTCTATATGGAGTTACACTTCTCGTTCTAGGATTATGGTAGCTTCATAATTGTTGTAGTAGACAATTGATTCGATTTGTGAAGATTATCATGTTAGTTGTTCTTATATTCTTGTGCTTACTATTTTCATGCTTAGCTACCATTAAAATAAATCTAAATTCTCTTTGTAAACTCGGAAGAAGAATCATTGGGATAGAACGAATAATATAGGGAGTAAGATCTCTCTTTTGTAATGTAAAGAGTAGATTTGCAGCTAGGCTAGAAATATAGCTAGAACGCCTTACTTGGTTATGAAATAGTAAGACATATAAATGCGTTCGGAATAGAATATCACATCCTCGCTCAATGATGTAGTTGTGAGACTATTCTGGATAGACGATTAGAGGCTCGAAATACCATAATCATGTCATCAACCCAGTAAATCAACAATCAGATAAACAAACAAGTCAATAAAATTTCCTACTCAACATGATTATTAGCGAATCCGTAATACTAGATCGATTTCATCACATTGATTACGTAAAAACCTGCTCTTTGTTTGATTAATTGTTTCTAATTTAACTTCTTCTTTTTATTTCTAGATTAGTTTAAATTCATCTTTGGATTTTTATGCTTGAATAAATAATTAGTACTAGTTTAATTTAGTAAAATAGTTCATCGACAACTCCCTATGGGTACGATATCTGGACTCTCAATCCTATATTACTTGTATGACCGCGTATATTTGCGTGTGCGTTAGGACACAATATTTTTTGGCGCCATTCCCGGGGACATAGAAATTAATTATTTATCTATATTGAACTTTTTTATTTATTTATTAAGGTTTTTGTGTATATTTTCTTTTCTTTTATAGATAGTTTAATTTTTTTTACTACTCTTCTTAACATGACATCTAGGGATAAATATTGGTTGAATGATGAGTACTATTCATATGTTAGTAAGCCTTATCAGTACGGTGGAGGACCCCACCTAGGTATCAATTACCATTATATTCAAGAGGGCGGGTGGTGCGCACCTACCCAATCTTTTGAATTTAATGTATGTTGCATATGTGGTGGTCAGGATGGCCATTTGAATGGTTGTCTTAACTCTTATTCCCCTTCCCCAAGCCTCTATTATGATTCTTCTATTGTTTATGATACTGACAGGCATAATGAAGTGGAGGATGCAAATCGTGATGCTCACCTTATTGATATACTGAAGCGAATACTGGATAGTCAAGAAGAACAAAGCAAAGTCACGAAGAAAATGAGTTCCCACCTCAGAAATATGCAGGCTATGGCTTAAGCTTGTATTAATCAACAAACTACGGTCTTAGCCAATACCCAAGACGAACCTCTAGTAAAAGAAGAAAGTGAGTCCCTACTAGGAGAAAGTTGTGAGGAGCATACATAGTGAGCCAATCTTGGCTAAGGGAACAAGAGGAAAGAGTTAAATTTCATGAGTTTCTCTGTGATAATCTTACATACATGACGATACAATTGATAGAAGGAAGAGTTGAGCTCAGACAAGAGATAGACCAATTTGGCTAAGATTCATGACTTGGAGGATCACTTGAAAAAAAAAGTTGCGGCGTCTGATGCCCAATCACAAATTATTGTGGATACTAACCAACTAGTGGAGCATAAATAGGAATTCCAACCATTAAAATATACTTTATTCATTAGTGCGGACGTTGAAGAGGTACACAAAAGTGAGCTTATAAAAAATAATACAAGTTTTGAGTTGGGACGTGTTGGACCGCATTCTATTCACTTTTCAACATTATGTTTGGATGATAAAATGAAGATTGAGTCATCTGAACAGGTGGAGAAGTGTGTAGATGAGGAACAAGGCCCTTACAATCTAAAATTTTCCACACCAAAGAGACAAAATGACATTCCTCACTTAAAGGCCAAGAAGTGCAAGATGCGACATCCTTTTCTTGGTCCCTTCATCTTTATACCACCGCCCCTTGAGCGGAGCAAAACTTTGATGCAAATTTAGGGGTGAAATTCATAAGTGCTAAGTGGAAAGAAAAGTGGTGAAGTGATGGTGTCGTGCCGCGATGTTAAATCAGGCACTTGTTGGGAGGCAAACCAATTGGTAGAATAGCTTCTTATTTTTTTTATAGTGTCACATTTTCTTGATTTTAAAGGTTTGGGAAAGTCTGAGTACCCAAATACGAAAGGTAAGGAGCATGGTTTAAGTTTAAGTGTTGAGTCATTAGCCCCTTGATAAAATTGAAGAAACATGCTGCTAGTTAGGCCCTAGAGGGCCTCAGGGAGTATCTCTCACCCTTCTTCTTCTTCATCTTTTTTCTATAAATTGCTTTGGGGAAAAAGCATGATTTTAAGTGTGGGTTGGAGATTCTTCCGATAATTGTGAGTTAAGGGTGAGTATGCCATGGGATTTTATTTTATTTGAAAAAAAATACAAAAAAAATATATAGAAAAAAAATACAAAAAGATTTTTTTTGTTTTTTATTTTTATTTTAGTTTCTTAAGAAGCATATCTCATCCGCCCCTTGGTTGTTCTTATGGACTCGGTTCTTTTACGAGGGGGGCCCTTTTAATCGGGTAATTTTCATTTTTAGGAGTTATTTTACTTTTTTTTAGTCATAGGTAGATAAATTTTCTCTACAATGGATGGATAACGACCGTTTGAGGGAATATTAATCATAGGAAGAAGAAAGATTAGAAACCATAAACTTTTGAATGTTATGTGCTTCTCCTAAGTATACACTAGACGTCATGAGTAATTCACTCAAAAGAAGTATAAAAAGTAGGAAACTTCGTTTAGAGACGCATAAGTTCTTTAACTTGACTCAAAAAAATAATAATCTAGAGATGGGCTTAATAATGTTAAGTCATTCAATTTGGTTGTGTTGTGAATATGATGTCCTAGGAAGCCATTTTTGAACCATTGTGCTATGTGTGGTGAGTTTTTGTTGTGTTTCATGCATATCAAGATATCTAGAACTTGCCCCGTTTGTGTATGAAATGAAACATAGTGTTGAATTATGGGATATGATCAAGGCATTTCTTTGTAAGCCACTTCTTTTTGACTATTGTTTGTGCCACCTTTGCATTATCCTTATTTAAGACCCTTTGAGCCTTAAGCCTATTTCTTTAACTAGCCGCGTATTTAGCCTATCCCTTTTATTTGATTATCCTATATTAATTTGATCCAAAGAGTCCCTAGTGCACTTTGTAGTTGAAATTACTTAAAGGAAGAAGGGAACAAAAGAAGAAAGTTAAAAAGATAGAGGGAGGTTGTTGTGGTAAGAATAAGAATTAGATGTGTTATCCTTGTGAAAAATAATTTGTATGTTGGTAGTAAGGAGAGGAAAAGCAAATACAAATTAAAAGAAAGTTTAGAAAAATTGCCTTGCTAGCAATAAGTGAATGAAGGATAAGGTCGACAAAGCAAAAGAAAAAGGAGGAGTTTTAAGGGAAACATGAACATAAATTGAAGTTGAGGTGATATAAGGAAAATAGTGAATTTTTTTACAGTGAGTGTCTTAAATTGCATAGGGAAAGTAGTCACTATTGGCCAAAGTGTTCCTACCCATCCCTTAGCCGATATTACAACCCGTAAAAGTCCTTTTGATCCTACAATTTTGATGTTTTGTTAATAGAGTATTACACTAAGGGAAAGCCTATAGCATGTCTTGTATGCATGAAACTTTCTTTGAGAGAGTGAACAAATTTCTTATCTATTTGCCCCAATTTGAATATGTATGTAGATGTGAGCAAGGGACATTTCTCTTAAATGTGATGGCACAAAATGGTGAGAATTTATTGTACTAATTATGGGTATATTTACACATGATCATGTTGGCCTTATTTTCGTGAAGAGTCAATTTTAGAAGTTGTGTGGTAATGAAGGGTCTGTGAAAATATGATTGATGTACGCATGTTTAGTGGATTATTGGTTATGATTAAACTGTCTAGTTAACTTGGGAGTGAGTAGACATGTTCAATTGATATATTAAGATGTGAAACTTTGTAGGGTGTGTAGTGATTTGTTCGAGGACGAACAAAGGTTTAAGTGTGGGGTGGTGATCTTGGGCGTATTTATATGCCCGCTTGGCTCATTTACCCATGTTTTAGCCTTGTGTTTGAGGGCAAGGGTGATGTATATCCTTATGATTATTTGTATATTCTTAATTATGAGATAATATATATGATTAGATGCTTTGCAGGGAAAATATGGAGAAAAAGAACCCATGGGAGATAAAAATGAAAGCATAAAAGCATTGGAAAGGAGTTAGCAAAGTTCTGGGAGAAAAACAGAGCAAAAGAAGAAAATCTGGGCAGTGGGGCTATGGTGGGGTGCTGCCCCAGACCCAAAACTATTGATGTGTATGGCTGGGGATATGGTGGCACGCTGCCCCAGGGTTAAAACATCAGAAGGACAATATTGGGGCTATGGTGGCGCGTCGCCCCAGGGCCAAACCCAGAAAATTTCCAGCTTTTGTCTACTCCAAATCCAAGTAGGAAAAGGAGTTATTTTCCTCATACTCTATAAATACATTCCCAATTATGATTTTTAGAAAGCTTTTGACCGACGAAGAGCTAGGAGCTACCGTGAAAGCCGGATAATATTGGTTTCATCTTTTCTTCTTCGTTATTATTTATTTTACGTTTTTCTTTGGATGATTTATTGTAATTACTCCATGTCTATGTGGAGTTAAATTTCTCATTCTAGGATTATGGTAGATTTATAATTATTGTAGTAGATAATTGACTCGATTTGTGAATTTTATCATATTAGTTGCTCTTATATTCTTGTGCTTACTATTTTAATGCTTAGCTACCATTAAAATAAATCTATATTCTCTTTGTGAACTCGGAAGAAGAATCATTAGGATAGAACGAAGAATATAGGGAGTAAGATATCTCTTTTGTAATGTAAAGAGTATATTTGCCGCTAGGCTAGGAATATACCTAGAATGCCTTACTTGGTTACGAAACATGAAGACATATAAATGCCTTTGGAATAGAATATCACATCTCCACTCAATGATATAGTTTTGAGACTATTCTACATATACAATTAGAGGCTTGAAAGACCATAATCATGTCATCAACCCCATAAATCAACAATTAGATAAACAAATAAGTCAATGAAATTACTTACTCAACATGATTGTTAGCGAATCCATAATCCTAGATCAATTTCATCACATTGATTACGTAAAAACCTGCTCTTTGTTTGATTAATTGTTCATTAGTTAAATTTTTCTTTTTATTTCTAGATCAGTTAATCATAAAATCATCTTTGGATTTTTACGCTTGAATAAAAAATTAGAACTAGTTTAATTTAGTAAAATAGTTAATCGACAAGTCCCTGTGGGTACGATATCTGGACTCTCAATCCTATATTACTTGTACAACTGTGTACACTTGCATGTGTATTAGGATGCAACAACTAGATTGACTCAGAAGAACGTTCCCTTCTAGTGGTCAGATGAGTGTGAGGCAAGATTTTTGAAGCTCAAGGCCTTGTTGACTTCAACTCTGATTCTTACTCTTCCAGTCGAGGCTCAGGGGTTAACCATGTATTGTGATGCTTTAGGTATTGGTTTGGGTTGTATATTGATGCAGCACGGCCGAGTTATTGCTTACACTTCCAAATAGTTGAAGGTTCACGAGAGGAACTACCCCACACATGACTTAGAGTTAGCAGTGAAAGTCTTTGCATTGAAGATTTGGAGGAATTATCTTTATGGCATGCATTGTGAGATCTTCACTGACCATCGTATTCATAAGTACAATTTCATCTAGATGGATCTAAATTTTAGGCAGCGCAGGTTGTTGGAGTTACCAAAAGACTATGGCATCTCTATTCTTTATCATCCAGGCAAGGCAAACGTGGTAGCGGATGCCTTGAGCCGGAAGGCAGTAAGTATGGGTAACTTGGATTTCTTAGCGACAGAGGAGCAACCTTTACTTTGGGATATCCAGTCCTTGGCTAATAGGTTGGTTAGACCTGATATTTATGAGCTGGGCCATATTCTTACTTGTGTTGAGGCTAGATCTTCCTTGTTGGAGAAGATTCGGGCACAACAATTTGATGATGTTAGGTTGATGATCATTTATGACAAGGTGTTTAGCAGTGAGGCTAGGAAGGCGGCCTTAGATTCAGAGGGGGTTCTGAGGATCGAGGTTCATCTTTGTGTTCCTAGAGTTGGTGACTTGGTTAGATTGATCTTGGATGAGGCTCATTGTTCTAGATATTCCATTTATCCCGGGGCAGCTAAGATATATCGTGACTTGAGGTAGCACTACTGGTGGTGTGGGATTAACAAGAATATTTCATCTTTCATGTCTAGGTGCTTGAACTGTCAGTAGGTGAAGTTTAAGCACCAGAGGCCAGGTGGTTTGACTCAGAGGCTACCCATTCTGGAGTGGAAATGGGAGCGGATAGTTATGAACTTCGTAGTTGGTTTTCCATGTACTTTGAAGAGATTTGATGCTATTTGGGTCATTGTGGATAGGTTGACGAAGTCTGCTCACTTTTTTCCGGTTCAGACTTCCTACAGTTCCGAGAGGTTGGCTTAGATCTACATTCATGAGATTGTCCGTTTGCATGGTGTACCAGTTTCTATCATTTTTGACCATGGTACTTAGTTCAGTTTGCATTTATAGAGGTCTATTCAGAGAGATTTAGGTACTGGAGTTAAGCTTAGCACCACTTTTCATCTGCAGACTGATGGTCAATCAGAGAATACTATTCAGGTTCTAGAGGATAAGTTGCAATCCTGTGTTATTGATTTCGGAGGTCAATGGACCAGTGCATAGCCTTGGCAGAGTTTGCTTATAATAATAGTTACCATTCCAACATTTAAATGGCTCTGTTTGAGGCTTTGTATGGTAGGTGGTGCAAATATCCAGTTTGTTAGTTTAAGGTTAGGCCATGGGGTACCGACTTCCTTCGTGATTCTATGGATATAGTTTGGTCATTCAGGAGAGACTTTGTACTACCCAGAGTAAGTAGAAGAGTTATGCTGATTGGAGAGTTTAAGAGCTAGAGTTCATGGTTGGTGATAGTGTGTTCCTTTAGTTATCGCCCATGAAGGGCGTTATGAGCTTTGGGAGGATGGGTAAGCTCAGTCCTACGTTCATTGGGCCATTTGAGATCCTTCGACGCATTCAGAAAGTTGCTTATGAGTTGTCCTTGCCTCCTGCTCTTTCTAATGTTCACCTAGTTTTTCATGTCTCTATGTTGCATCGGTATATTACAGATGAGTCTCACGTGCTTCAGTGGGATTCAGTTCAGTTGGATGAGTCATTAGCTTTTGAGGAGTAGACTATTGCTATTTTGGACAGGCAGGTTAGGAGGTTGTGGTCCAAGGAAATTCCGTCAGTTAAGGTTCAGTGGCGGCATCGTCCTTGATAAGTCGGTAATCTACGAACTTATTGAACCTATATCCACGAATTATTGCTATGTTTTGAATCGATTTAGAGGTTCTTATGGACTTTATTGATGTCTATGCAGATACTTTTGATAGAAGAGGAGAAACAAGGATATGGACCCAAAAAGAGCCAAAAAGGAGCTAAGTGTGAAGAGTTGAGAAAAGCTGGAGAATCTGCTGAGAGGTGCGGTGGTTGTGCGACACGCACAAGCCGAGGTGCGGTTCGCACCTTCTCCACATAAAGCTGCAAATATGACTGAAGATTCTACTAAGGAGTGTGGTCGCCATGCAACACGCACATCCCATTGTGCAAAATGCACCACCTTCGCACAAAGCCTACTTAGGCAGATGAAGTCACTGGTCAACCTGAAGCAGGTGTGCGATGCGCACACTGCGATGTGCGAACCGTACGCCGTGTCGCAGACCACCCAGAGGGAAATTTTGTCCTAAAATTATGTGACGATTTGGGGACATATAAAAGGAAATTTTAAGCTTATTTTGTATATACAATTTTAGCAGAGAATTTCAGTAGAAAACTTGGAGATATTTTTGGCTTGTAAACACTTTTCTCCATCTCCATTGAGAGAGGGTTTTCAATCCAATCTTTTGGTTAACAAATTGTGTGCCTAATTGACTCTAGAACTTGAGAATCAACTACAATGGATGGGAATTTGATTTACCCAGCTAGTATATCTTCTTCCCCGTCTATGAGTGGCTAATTTTTCTTGTCTAGAGGTGTATTAGTGATGGGTTCTTAGCTGATGGGTGTGGGTGTTGCTAAATCACTTTTATAATTGCTTATCTGATATGGGTCTAGTAATTTCACCATGTTTTAATTTAATAATTTGTGGTTGCAAACATGAATTTACCTTAGTTGGCTATGTAATTGCTCGAGAGAGAATTTCGTAGTTGTGGATGTGAAATTTCTAGTGGGTACTTGGGAATCCACATAGATTGGAGGCTAGACATAGCTCCAATCGCGGAATCTCCCATTTAAGGGTCAGAGCTAGAAATAGGACGACCTCCCCAAGCAAATATTGGTTGGTTATTTAACACACCAAAGATGTTCTAACCGAAATCATTGGATATGTGGATGTTGATCGAGAGATTACATTCCACACCCATAACCAATGCTACCCGTGTTAATCGGTGAGAATTTAAGTGAATTAGTGATTACCCTATCCTATAGCGAATGCCCAATCAAAAATGCACCCTAGTCATCTAGTCCTTATTGGTACACCTATCTCGATTTTATAGTTTTTATTTGAATTGAGTTAGTAGTGACAACTTTCCCAATTCCCCCATTTTATTGTTTTGGTTTTGTTGAACAATTACTCTCTCTTTGAAATCGCTTCGCACAATCTCTAATTAGTTAAATCAGGTCCCTTGGGTATGACCCCGACATCCTTTGTGTTTTTTAATGTGTTTTGACTACGCGATCGTCGTGACCTCCTAGTTGGAGAGCCACGAATTGAGCGTTTATCAAAAATGGCACCGTTGTCGAGGAATTGAGTATTAGCTAGTTTTTGATTGTTGTTGTGAAGTCAACTTGAGAGTGCTTGTTTTCTTTTTCTTTTTGTTATTCTTGTGTGTTGATTTAGCAGGCCGGCTATGGACGAAGCTGAGGACAATGAGAGCATTGGAGGATTTAACAATGCCAACGCTGCTGAGCCTATGATGCATGGAGGTGTAGGTGCAATCCGCCTACCTACCATGGTGGGAAATGATGTATTCCATGTGACAAGTACCATGCTCCATTTGATTCAAGTGAAGGGGCTATTTAGTGGAGATGCCCATGAGGATGCCAACCGGCATATTTAGAACTTCGTGGAGATTTTCCAACCATATATGATCCAAAATATCTCCCAAGAGTCCATCTGATTGCGCCTATTCCCTTTCTCTTTGATGGGGGAAGCCACGACGCGGTTGGAAGAATTGCCGAATAGATCCATCACATCTTGGGCCGATTTGGTTGAGGCATTTACCTCGAGATTCTTTCCTCCATCTCGAATAATAAAGTTAAGAAATGAGATTACCAACTTTAGGCAGTTCCTGGACAAACCTCTTCATGAAATTTGGCTACGATTCAAAAAAAGATTCTATTGTGCCCAAACCATGAGTTGTCAGACAATGTGTTGCTCCAAAACTTCTAGCGGTCATTGAACTCTACAACCAAATTGGTGGCTGATAATCTTGGAGGTGGAACCTTCATGGATCTTGAGTTTCACATTGCCTTGGAGCTATTAGACCGAATGACCAAGGCCAATCAAGCTTGGCATACGAGAGAGACAGAGGTGTCAACTTCGGGAACGCCCTCAACAATCTTGACAAATGAAACAAGGAGAAAAGATGAGGAGCGAGATGAATCTTTGGCTAAAATAATGACACAAATTTACTTGATGGCCAAGCATGTGATGGGATCTGGTGTTAAGAAGGTGAATGCAGTGAGTACACCAGAGATTGAGGTGAATAATGTTGAGCTTATGACTGAGGTTGATGGTAAGCTATGATATGTGTCAGAGTGTTCTCGCCCAGGGTATTATCGACCACCGGAGAAGAATCAAGGTTGGATTAGAGACAACGTGAGGGATGGAAATTGGCGTGAAAGAGATAAGGATGGGGATCTCTTCAATCAGTGGAGCTCGAATCCTTACATCCCCCCAAACAAAGATGATTCTCTCTACCAAATAGGCACAAGCGATCTCGGCCAATCCAAGATAGAGGACATGTTGTCCGTGGTTCTTAAGAAGGTGGATAACACAAACTCGGGAGTAAGTGAGCTAAAGAGGGAGGTCTCTACACTTCACCAAACAGTGAGCTCCTATAGTGCCTCGATCAAACATTTTGAGGCCTAAATGACCCACCTATCAAGCCAAATAAACCCACATATGAAGAGAACGATGCCTAGAGACACCGTCAACAACCCCAAAAATGAATAAGGATTGAGGTAATATCGTCGTGCCGCGATGTTAAATCAAGCATTTCTTGGGAGGCAACCCAAGTTTCTTTCTTTGTTTTTGGTTATTGTTTGTTGTTTTTGATGTTCTGTAGGGAATGCATGGAATGGAAACACAGACAAGGGAAAACAAGGCAAAAATGTGTTGTGCAGTGGATGGTGCGGATCGCACAAGAAATTATACGTGTCGCATAGCTAACCGCGCACCAAAATAAAAGGCCTAAAGAGAAATTGAAAAAAATAGAGGTGACGTGCGCTGTGCTGTGCAGATCGCACAAACCCAAGTGTGAGTTGCACCTCCATCGCACAAGGGAAACAGATGCCTGGTTAAACCCAGGGGAGATAAAGGGGGCATGTACGATACGCCATGCGGTCCGCACCTTGCCTAGTGTGAATCGCTTATCGCAATGCACATGAGGTAAGTTTGAATTTTTAATTGGCCTAACCCACTTACCGACCCGAAACGGGTCGTGTCGACTCTTCTTCTTTTTTTTTCTTTTAAAACTGCCTCTCTCTATTCTTTTACCACCATCTTTATCCACAACTCTCAAAAATCTCCACCAAAATTCTCTCCAAACCCCTCAAACTCCCACAAAATCTTCTTCTCTTCTCACCCCATCTTCCCCACTACTTCTCCATGTTATTGCCGTCATTCTCCGGTAGGTCTTGTGGGTCACCATTAATGGAATTCAAAAAGCTTTGATTTCTGTTCTTCCCTTCATAATCTTTACTTATGGTAAGTTCCTCGACGTTAAACAGTTGTTTTTATGATTGTTGGGAACTCATATTGTGAAGCATGCTTAGTAGACTAGCCATGTTGATAATGGGTGAGATACAAAAATTTTGCATCCCCAATTTTGAGTTTTAATGATGAATTCTCTTAATGTCAACTTGGTAGATTGTAAATCTTAACTATGCATGTTGATTGGTAGTAATGATTAGCCTTAATATCTATGATGGGGTGAAGTCTGAGTAACCCACTAGTGACTAGTGCTTGATTTAGCTCGATGATAGATTGGGTGATGTCGTTCTTAAGGTCAAGTCATCGGTAGTCACGAGGTTTTAATTGATAATTGAGGTTGAATGTTGCTAATTGTTTTCCCGTGATCCTTATTGAAAATCTAGTTAGGTTATATGATCTTATGCGAAGGTCACGGCGAGACGAGCCGTTTATCATTACGATAGGTGTCAAGTGGAAGTGCAGTGATGTATGCAGCTGAGGCATCCTAACAGACCGGTAGACTTGAACCTTGTTCCTACATGACCTGAGGAGGAGGTTAATTGTTGATATGCTATTGGTGCCTATTGTTTCAAGGAGGGCTTGATGTTCCCGATGATAGATGGGGTAACGAACATCTTAAGGGAAGTCGTTGAGTCCTTTCTTGTTGGTTATGTGTTAATGGAAATCCGGGGAAGTCTGAGTACCCGGAAGTTATTGTCTTAGTTTTATTTGGCCCTTGTCGGGCATATGCCTACACTGAGGCTTGTCCTTGATTAATTCATGAGCGCGAAAAATTGTGGATCCCCTTGTTGATAGTAGTGTATAAATAAACTCCGAGATTTTTCTTAATACTACGGTTCTTTCCCAAGGAGCAAAAGTTTTGATTATTTTATTTTTTTTTTCTTTTGTTTTTTTGTGTCGAACCAGGTTGGTATTTCCCTATGATAGATTGAGAGGCGACTTTCTTAAGGGAAAATGCCAAGTTTAGATTAGAATTTAGTCCGTAAATGATTGTCTTGAAATGGGCCCACCAAAAAAAAATCTTGGTAAATTGTTTTTGAAAAGGAAAAGAGGAAGGGAAATGAATTTTTGACAAAAAAACGTTCTCTTGTCATGACTTGCACACTCTTGCTTTGGCTTGATTGACTCACAAACGAGTGTGTAATGAACTCAAAATAGCTTGTCAAAAGTCATTTGCCCCAATTGATAATGGGACTAATTGAGGAAGTCTTGTGGCATGATTCCTTGTGCGGTGAGGCTTTACCTTGATTCTTGTGCATAAGTGTCTTCTAGAACTTGCCCCGAATGTGATTCAAGGCGAAATTCTAGGTGTAACCAAGCTTGGAAAATGAACTTAGGCCCTTTTTGTTAGCCACTTCACTCAAATGACCTCCCAAATACATCAAATCCTAGTGAACCCCATTGAGCTTGTGACTATTCTTTGACACCTTTGTAACACCTTGACCTTTTTGGAACCTCTATCTTGGCACCTATCCTCCCTAATTGCTTAAAAATGAAATGTAGGCTAAAACCCTAAGTTTTGAGAGGAAAACAGAATATAACATAGGCAAATGCCCAAGTTTGGGGGTGCATATGATCAAATAAGGAGAAGAAAAGAAATGCACTTCAAGTGCAAGGTAGCACCTTGATTCGAGAATTGAAAATTGCTCCAAAAAGATCAATCCAATGAGCAAATTAAAAGGCAAAAGTAGGTGCTACCAAGTGAAGGTGATATAAGGTGTGAATGATCATATGAGGTTAAAAGGAGAAATCTTGGGTTCTGTGAGGGAGAAATAAGGTGAAGTTGAAAATTGAAAAATATGAGCGGCGTTTGAAATGAAAACAAAGAGCATTAGGGAGGTGCAGTCACTTGAACCACATGATATCCTCACCTTATCCCTAGCCAACATTATAACCCACAAGTCCTTGGTGATGCCGAGCTTGGCTACCCTACATAAGTGGAGATTTACATGAAGGGCAAGCCTATGGTTTGATGCACGTGCACTTGAACTTCTTTGAGAGAGTGAGAGTCTTCTTGTTCTCCCATAATCCCATACTTAGTGAATTGAATGATTGTGAGTTGGATTCTCTCTTGTGGTGAGTGGCATCATGCACTCGAATCGAAGCATGACTCTCTATTTTAATTGAGGGGAATAAATGAGACAAGTTGCGTGGCAAATCTCGAGGCAAACCTTGAAGGTCCATACCAATGACTTGAGAAGCTTAAATATCTTGCTTTAAAATCCCTTGAGTTTTGAATGAAATATGATGTCTTTTGAACAAAAGGTTTTGGAAATGAGCAATTATCGTGGTGGTCCAAATTGAGATAAACATAGTCGTTGAGACTTTTGTTTGAGTCGTTTGTTCATTTCTTTTTCTTAAATTTTTAGCGTAGAGTATTTTTTGTGCCATAATTGAGCTTTAGCATAATTCATTCCTTGCAGTGTGAGTATCTTGCTTGAGGACAAGCAATAGTTCAAGTTTGGGGGTTTGATAAGTCGGTAATCTACCAACTTATTGAACCTATATCTATAAATTATTGCTATATTTTGAATCGATTTAGAGGTTCTTATGGCCTTTATTGATGTCTATGCAGATACTTTGGATAGAAGAGGAGAAACAAGGATATGGACCCAAAAAAAGCCAAAAAAGAGCTAAGTGTGAAGAGTTGAGAAAAGCTGGAGAATCTGCCGAGAGGTGCGGTGGCTGTGCGTCACGCACAAGCCGAGGTGCAGTTCGCACCTCCTCCACATGAAGCTACAAAGATGACTGAAGATTCTACTAAGGAGCGCGGTATCCATGCAACACTCACATCTCATGTTGTGAAATGCACCACCTTCGCACAAAGCCTACTTAGGCAGCTGAAGTCACTGGTCAACCTGAAGCAGGTGTGAGACGCGCACACTGCGATGTGCAAACCACACGCCGTGTCACACACCACCCAGAGGGCAATTTTGTCTTAAAATTATGTGGCAATTTGGGAACATATAAAAGGCAATTTTAGGCTTATTTTGTATATACAATTTTAGCAGAGAATTTCAGTAGAAAACTTGGAGATATTTTTGGAATGTAAACACTTTTCTCCATCTCCATTGAGAGAGGGTTTTCAATCCAATCTTTTGGTTAATAGATTGTGTGCCTAATTGACTCTAGAACTTGAGAATCAACTACAATGGATGGGAATTTGATTTACCCAGCTAGTATATCTTCTTCCCCTTCTATGGGTGGCTAATTTTTCTTGTCTAGGGGTGTATTAGTGCGGGTTCTTAGCTAATGGGTGTGGGTGTTGCTAAATCACTCTTATAATTGCTTATCGTATATGGGTCTAGTAATTTCACCATGTTTTAATCTAATAATTTGTGGTTGCAAACATGAATTTACCTTACTTGGCTATTTAATTGCTTGAGAGAGAATTTTGTAGTTGTGGATGTGAAATTGCTAGTGGGTACTTGGGAATCCACTTAGATTGGAGGCTAGACATACCTCTAATAGCGGAATCTCCCATTTAAGGGTCCGAGCTAGAAATAAGACGACCTCTCCAAACAAATATTTGTTGGTTATTTAGCACACCGAATGATGTCCTAACCAAAATCATCAAATATGTGGATGTTGATCGAGAGATAACATTCCACACCCATAACCAATACTACCCGTGTCAATAGGTGAGAATTTAAGTGAATTAGTTATTACCCTATCCTATAGTGAATGCCCCATCAAAAATGCACCCCTAGTCATCTAGTCCTTATTAGTACACCCATCTTGATTTTATAGTTTTTATTTGAATTGAGTTAGTAGTGACAACCTTCCCAATTCCCCCATTTTATTGCTTTGGTTTTTTTAAACAATTACTCTCTCTTTGAAATTGCTTCACACAATCTCTAATTAGTTAAATCAGGTCCCTTTGGTATGACCCCGACATCTGTTGGGTTTATAAATGTGTTTTGACTACACGATCGCCGTGACCTCCTAGTTGGAGAGCCACGATTTGAGCATTTATCAAAAATCATAGTGTCCACGTCGCACACCTGCTTCAGGTTGATCAGTGACTTCAGCCGCCTAAGTAGGCTTTGTGCGAAGGTGGTGCATTTTGCACCACGGGATGTGCGTGTCGCATGGCGACTTCACTCCTTAGCAGAATCTTCAATAATCTTTGCAGCTTCATGCGGAGGAGGTGCAAACCGCACCTCTTGACAGATTCTCCTACTTTTCTCAACTTTTCACACTTAGCTCTTTTTTGGCTCTTTTTGGGTCCATATACTTGTGTCTCATTTTATATCCAAAGTATCTGCATAGACATAAGTAAAGGCCATAAGAACCTCTAAATCGATTCAAAACATAGCAATAATTCATGGATATAGGTTTAATACGTTGGTAGAGTACCGGCATATCAGTCCTGTCGAGGATGCTACTTGGGAGGTTAAGACCGACATGCAGACCCACTATCCTCGCCTTTTTGAGTCTTCAAGTACTATCCTTTCTCTAACTTTCAAGGACAAAAGACCTTTTAGTAGTGGATGTTGTAATGACCATTCAAGTTATTTTCTATTTTTCTTGCTTCATTCATATTTCGAGCTTTCCCTCAATGGCTACAAGTCATTTATGACTTGCCAAAACTAATGATTCAATGCTCGGGCCATTTGTTAGGTCATTATGGCCATTTCCTTGTTTTAGAACTTAAACTTAGGAAATCCTTAACTTCAGTCACTTTTCTTGGTAAACATGCTAAGAACCAAATTTCAATAGTTTTGTTAGCTCCAAAAAAGGGATTATGGTCTTGTGCGACCGTTGGTGTGGGTCTACATGCTTTCAGTTTGGTTGTGTGTTATTTTCTGTGTTTTTAGGCCAGTTTGGCTTGTGAGGTTAACTTTGGTCAACATTCGGAGAAGACAACCTTGAATGGAAATTCTGCCAGCGCTGTTAGCTCTGGAATGTCGACTTTGGGCTTGAGGGACCTTTGGTTTGGGTCCCGAGGATTTAGGACTTTTTTTTGGCCTTTGGGTTTCGTGTTGGTAAAGATTGGCCAGTAGGTGGTTTTAGGCGTGGGGCCCACTTTTCATTAAATCGACCTCCGTTGGGATTTTTGTGGATTTCATTGAGTCTAGAATGCCATTTTTTAGTTGAATAACTCAGCTCGTTTTTGTTTGCAGGACCTCAAATGCATTCATGGGGGTCCATCCGTTAAGTTTTTGGCTAAGGACTTGGCATTGCAGTAGCTGGTTGCTGGTATGGTGCCAAGGATGGCACTTGGCCACACTTGCAATGGCCTGTGCGCGCCTGCGTGCCTGCCTGGGCTGGAAGGCAGCACGCTTGCAGCGCCTTGGGCGCTGTGTCCTGGCCGCTCCTGCGGCACCTGGGCGTTGTGGCTTGCTCGCGCCTGTGTGTGCATGGACGCACTTGCACCTGGGTGTTGGCAGCTATAAGGTGGCCACCCCTCTAATATATCAGCTCATTCACCTCTCTTCCTCAACTCATTTTTCCGCCACAGATTAGAGATCTAACCTCCATCTTTATACTGGATCATCCCCAAGCGTAGTGGCTCATATAATTCCAGTCTGTGGTCGATCCGTGTATGTTATATTGGTAAGTTTCTGCCTCCAAAATCCATTTTAGTTCTTCCTTGATCAAGGGGACTTCAGGGCTGTTTTGGGCCCCAAAACGAGTATCGTTCGCGCTCAACTTTTGGGCATGGGTTCTTTAACGCGTTGCACACATAATTGTGACTTTTGTTTTCTGTTCCATTGCGCGAGCCCCGAGGGTCATTTTTCGACCCAATTTCCAGTCTGATTTTTTGTATAGTAATATGGGTGTCATTCTTCTTGCCTTGACACCTGGGTTATGTTTGTCATAGCATGGCAGCTTTCTAAGGCTATTCAAAAGGGGAAGGCACACGAGTGACAGTTCGTGTTTGCGGTTCGGCCCTGAGGTAGCTTATGGTTTACTTTTCTAGACTGAGTTTAGTTAGATTTTATATTTTATATGTTACTGGAATGTTAGGTTGGATTATAGATAGAATAGGCTTAAATCTTGTGACTTGTATTGAATTAGCCATTTCAGATATAAGATTAGTATTATTATTACCGTTATCCTTAGCTTAGGAGCTTGTAGTATCATTATGGCAAGTTTAGAATCTTTAGTATGCTTTTAGGAGGTGTTAGAGGTAGAGTAGGTGCTTTTGGTTGTCTTCGTAGTTGTTTTTCATTATTTTTGCCTTATTGTCGGTTTTATGTGTAACTGTGGGCCCGAGGCCATAGCTTGGATTTGGATGGAGTTTCCAGGTCAGTTCTCTTGATTTGAGGGTGTTTTTCCCTGTTTTGCTTTGTTATGTGCTACATTCACTGAACATGGAAATTTACATGCTCATACTGCATTCTTATGCCTATCGGTACAGAAAAGGATGATTTTCGATGTTTTGGTTCCAAACTTAAGATTTACTATGCTCACGGTGATTTTCAGACTTTAGAGGAATTATTTTGGGTTTTACTACTGGATTAAGAAAGGAAAGGAAAAGTACTACTTTTATGCCGGTTCGAGGGGTATTCCCGAGCCCTTTCTCTATTTTATTTCTATATATATATTTATAGTCTGATGTGGTATTCTAGACCTACGATGTGTTATTCAAGATTTTTACTTCTATATATATATATATATATGCAGTCATAGTCTGATGCATTATTTTGGGCGATCAATGCGGTATTCCGAGTTTATACTATTATTATGCACTCATGCATCACACCATCTCCCATCGCATTGCATTGGCTTTGGTGTTTTTGGTTTGCGGTTGATTGGGATTTCTTTGTTATTGTTTCCTTCTTATTGGTTCGGTTAGTCCTATTTTGGTTTTATAACTAGATTTAGGTGGATCCCTGTATTTAGTTTACTTTTCTATAATTTATATTATATATTATGTTTCTGCGCTTGGTCGGCCTATGATGCTTACTCGGTACCCGTTATTTTTGTACTCATACTATACTCTATATCTTTTTCTAATGCAGCACCTAGTACAAGCCACCTCCGTTTATCCTCCCATCATTCGAGGCCTGTTGGAATTCGGATCGCGGTGAGCTCCTGGCGTCTTAAAGACTTTACATGCTTTCCATCTATAATTTTTGTCTATATTTTATATTTTGGATAGACAGAGTCGTTTGTATAGCTACTCCATACTTTAGATGCTCTTGTGCCGATGGCACCATATCCGGGTTGATTCTTATGTATATTTTGTCTTCTTGGTCACTTTAGGGCCATTTTTGTATATTTAGTATAGTTGGTATATATATATGCTATTTACCCTATATCCCTTATATATATATCTCTTCAGGTTATTGCTTCTGCTTTGTCCTTATCTTTATATTTTGCTTCCATTTATTTCTGCTAATTGTGCGTATTAGTTAGGTAGTAGCTCATTACTAACTGTTCTGGGCTACGACAATTGGTTCCTCTACAGGGGGGTTGTAGGTGCAATCATTACCTAATAAATAAGGTCATGACAGTTGGTATCAGAGCTCTAAATTCACCGGTGTCGTGGTACGGAAGTAAGTGTCTAAGTAGAGTCTCGCGAGTCAGTATGATGACGTTTGTATCCCATCTGCGGGAGGCTACAGGGCATTGTAAGGAAAAATTTCATCTTCTTGGCTCCTTATCATGCGTTCCTGGTTCTATTTAATTCTAAACTTTTGTTGTTTCATTCATTCTCAGATGCCTAAGACGAGTTCGCTAGCGGGTGATGTCGAGGCTTCTGTGCATGTTGCTTCAGTGCTTCAATTAGGGTTAAGCTTCCAGTTCTTCAGCAGAGTGGTATGTCAGTATTAGAGTACAAGGCAAGATTTCATGAGATGGTTATGCGTACTGCTAGGGCTGTACCTTCGGAGTTTGATAGAGTTCAGAGCTTTATTGGGGGTTTGATTTCAGCGCTTCATTTGGCGACCGAGCATTTGGTTACAGTTGGGATGACCTTTCTTCAGGTAGTGAATCATTCTTGGGTTATCGAGGGTTTATGTCGTGAGGCTTATGGAGGTAGTGCTAAGAAACATCATCGCCAGGACAGTTCCCGAGGTTCTCAGACTCGAGGTAGGGGGTTCACCACCAGAGACATGTTTCATTTCTTTTTATCTACTCGGCCAGTTTCAGTTACTACACAGGTCTCAAAGGGTGGTGATACAGGGCATATTGAGCTTAGCGGACATGGTACTGGTCAGATTCTTTAGGGTTCGCTTTCAAGTTGTGTAAGCCATGGTGGTCGGTCAAGTTCAGTGAGATCTCATCGCCCGTATGTACCTAGTGGGATTTTCTTTCAGTGCGGTGTGCATGGGTATTTTTCTGGGGATTATCCCACGATTCCATCTTCCAGTCCACAGAATCAATAAATGTTATCTCCCAGGGCTTCAAAACCATCGACTAGAGGTGGAGTACAGGGTAGTAAGGGTGGTCTCCAGATGGTTAGATGTGGCTTTCAGCCAGGTGGTTCAGGTATCCATCCAGAGTCGACACGCACCGTGCATCGGGGCAAGGCTTTCTTAGGTTGCTACGATTGTGGAGTGGTTGGTCACTATTTTAGAGATTGTCCCCATAGCGGGACGGTTGAGCCTTCAGCTTTGACTAGTCGGTCTAGAGTTAGATCCCGTTAGTCTGATCCCCCTCTTGGTGGGCCAGAGGTAGAGGATTGTCACGCCTTAAATTCCATTTAGACGGACAGGCACTCGATTCCCTAAAGGCCTGAGAGAACCAACTTATAACTTGTGATTACCATGTATTTAACTATGACAATTATGAAGCTTTGACTAAAGATAAGTTGTCTTAATAACAAGACCAACGTAGATAGGCCCAAAACTTATGTACACGATCTGGCCGTTGAGGCCACAATTGTTAAGAGAAAAGACATAACTAAGCTTTACTTTAACATTAGTCTACAAAGCCTCTACAATATGAACAAACTTAGTTTAGGTCAGGACAGGGGCCCTCTTACCCTTAACTATACAATACAAAAAATATATACCAAAGACTCGGTAAAGCCCTGAATCAACTTGGAGCTCACACACAGTAGTCGGGTATCCTGTGTGCTCCTATTGGGGAGGTCTACTAGTTGGAGTACCTTTGCCTGCGGCATGAAATGCAGTGTTCCCCATGAGGGACATCAGTACGAGAGAATGTACTGAATATGTAAGGCATAAAGTAAACCATATGTAAAACAAGATCTCAAATGGAATCAGGTATCAATGCATAAATGTGTAGGTAAGGACATAAGACCACCTTTGCTTACACTTGTGGAATCATGTATATTGCATTCTTTTCTTTACTCTTCTTTTCTTTGTAATCTTTGTAAGACATGTGATATAAATGACCAACTGATTAGTGTTAGAAGAGGAGTCCCATGCTAGGAAATTTAACCACTGAGATGCTGCCCTCATAAATATACAAATTGGGATCGACCCATGCTAGGCTTTCACCCCTAGGCTTCCACACATAAGTATATAAATCGGGATCGACCCATGCTAAGATTTCACCCCTGGGTTGCCACCCACACTCATACAAATTACTTTATAGAGTTTCTTTAATCTTTGAGATTGTTGTCTTGGTGGTCATAATCTTTATTGAGCTTGAAACTATGGACCAGTAGTAGAAGACATGTGAATATGCACTTAAGGTAGTAATAATAACATAAGGAGCAAATGTAACATCTACGTAATATTTAGGAACTTATGTGACACAATGAACCTCTTTTGGCTTAGAGAATAACTCACAAAGCTTGCTGTTGAAAGTACCTTTTTCATACTAGTACTAGGTAGAGTAAACATGCAGATCCAATATTAAACACATATTGAAGTACTTTGACAAACTATTGAGTGGGGAAAAGATCGTTAGATATAATGTAGATTGTACGCTGCTACCATGTACCCTTTACTAGGAAGAGCACTTAGGAAACTTACTTTGTTGGTAGTAACGCAAATATAAAAGTTCATGCCAAGGAATATGAAACTGAAAAACCTTACATACCTTGCTGTGTAACTCGGATATTACAACGAATTAAGCTTCCCCCTTTCAAATTATTTATCTACAATGAAATAAGTGGCAAAACTAGTATTAGTAGCTAATTAACCAAATTGGGCAACTTGATCTCACTAAATCAGTAACTGGGCAGTAAGCTCATAATTGATCAAATCAAGAGTGTTCCTTTTACCTCTTCTCCTCTAAACACATCTATATACTATACGACCTTCTCATAAGGTCCCTTGAAACTCTTCCAACTTCACAACATATACCAAACAATATATAAAGGTGTGCAAGTAGCAAGTTAACATAACACCTAATTAAGTGGTGTATTACCACATCTTCCTTCCATACTTCAATACAACTTCACACACCCTTCTACAAGTTCAACCAAGCTGTCCCAAATATATATATATAAAATAGATCCTAAAATAGCCCCAAACATCCTTCAACATAATTGAAAAAAATATATAACTCAAGGATTTCAATCACTACCCCATGGTTCTCGACACAAACACATTCATAATTCTCAGCAAATTTTGTATATAAGGAGGGGTGAAGATGGGCAGTAGCCTTACCTTAGTTTCTGAAATCTATACTATTAACCTGAACTCCTTTAAGAGCTTTATCTTTTCCTTACACTTAAACCAAAGAAGAAGACAAAAATATCTTAATAACCAAGAAAAGTGGGGCAATCAACTTGGAGAAAGATTTGCCCTATTTTTAAGCATGAACAACATAATTTCCTAGTCTTCCATGGAAGAATTGAACTAAATCCATAAGTCTTTCACTTACCATGAATGGAGAAGAGAAGAGACCATCAAGAACCCTAAAAGGATTTTTGGGGTGATTGTTTTAAGCTTAGAGAGAGAGAAAGAGCTTAACTTTGAAAATCTGCAATTGTAAGTATATAATGAGAAATAATGCACTAACTCTTGACCTTAAATGCTCCCATTTTTCCAGATATCTCTCCTTCAATTTCCATCCACCACTTGGATTTATTTGGGCCACAAAATGGCTAAGTAGGTGATTTACCTACTTTGCCTTTTAAGCTGGTCAAATAGTCCAAGTAGGTGATGCACCTTCTTGATCCTTTTGGTTGGTCAAGAAGTCTAGTAGGTGATGCACCTACTTGTCACCTACTAGCTTAATTAAGTCAAGTAAA
Organism: Jaltomata sinuosa; assembly: GCA_003996215.1. NCBI lineage: Eukaryota > Viridiplantae > Streptophyta > Magnoliopsida > Solanales > Solanaceae > Jaltomata > Jaltomata sinuosa. Next base: position 40,494 of record QJPP01002945.1, read on the forward strand.
TAGCTCAATTATTTTATTCCATTTTCTGAACCTTAATCCCTTTTCCTTTAACTTAACAATTTACTAAAACCTTAAGTTCAAATACCACCTTACTATCTCGAATTTGAATACTTTCATCGAGGTTAACTTTTCCATTTATGTGCTGAAATGAATGGGGCACTACAACAACTCCCAATACATATTAAACCATCAATACTCATATAATAAACTTGGTCCCTCACCTATACGACAAGTTTATGTCAAGTTCTATATGAATATGACTAGTATATGCAGAATACGGGATGTTACATCCTCCCCCGCCCTTAGGAACATTCGTCCTCGAATGATATCATAGTTAACCAACCCAATAAGTTCAATCCTAAGTTAAGTACCACTATTAAATAGATAATATATATAGACTTATACTTACTCGTTAATGCCTCAACTCGACACTTTCACCTTTCTCCTCAGACTAAAATAGATGAGGATACTTGGATTTCATTGCTTCTTCTGCTTTCCATGTAACTTCTTCTACTTGTTGGTTTCTCCAGAGTACTTTTACGGAAGCTACTTCCTTATTTCTTATCCTCTTAACTTGGTGATACAGAATAGCAATGGGTACTTCTTCATAAGTGAGATCTCCTATAACTTGTACATCTTCAGTAGGAGTAATACGAGATGGGTCACCTATACACTTTCAAAGCATTGAGACATGAAATACCAGATAAACCGTTGAAAGCTCTTGGGGTAGCTTTAACTCATATGCGACTTGGTCAACTCTTCGAATAATCTTATATGGCCCTAGATAGCGCGGACTCAACTTTCCTCTTTTACCAAATTTCATCACCCCTTTAATTGGTGACACCTTCAAGAATACCCAATCTCCTATAGCAAACTCCAACCCTCTTCTTCTAATAGCTGCATATGATTTGTGTTGACATTGAGCCATTGCTAGCCACTGTTGTATGACCTTAACTTTTTCCATAGCTTGATGAACACCATCTGGCCCAAATAAGGCAGTCTCACCCATTTCAAACCATCTGATTGGTGATCTGCACTTCCTCCCATATAAAGCTTCATAAGGTTCCATTTTGAAACTTGAATAGTAGCTATTTTTGTAAGCAAACTCAATAAGTGGCAAATGGTCATCCCATCTACCTTTGAAGTCTAATACACAAGCTTGCAATATATCCTCAAGTATTTGGATTGTACGTTCTGCTTGACCATCCATTTGAGGGTGAAATATTGTACTTAAATTCACTTGTGTTCCCAAACTCTTTTGAAATGATTTCTAAAAATTCATGGTGAATTGAACTCCCCTATGAGATATAATAGAGATTGGGACTCCATGTAGCCAAACTATCTCTTTAATATAAAACCTTGCATATTCTTCAACTGTATAAGTAGCCTTGACTGATAAGATGTGCACTGATTTGGTGAGTCTATCAACTATCACCCATATGGAGTCCAACTTCCAAAATGAGCGAGGTAGACCAGTGACAAAATCCATGTTGATCATCTTCCACTTCCATATTGGAAGGTCTATACGTTGCATATAAACTCCAGGCTTTTGGTGATCTACTTTAACTTGTTGACAATTTGGAAATTGAGCAACAACTTCTGCAATGTTCTTCTTCATATCACTCCACCAATACACTCCTTTCAAGTCATGATACATTTTAGTTGAGCCTGAATGGATAGAATATCTTGAATGATATGTTTCTGTCATAATTCTCTCCCTTAGTCCATCTATATTAGGCACACACAATCTGTTTTGGCACTGGAGTACTTTATCTTGCGTAAGCTAAAATGCCTTTGTCACCCCTTGTTGTACATTCTCCTTAAGCTATAATAGCATAGAATCCTTATATTGCTTCTCTTTTACTTCAGCTACTAATAAGGATTCTGCCGTATTTTGCACAGTAACCCCTTCATATGGAGACTTAAGAAGGTGAACCCCCAAGCTAGCTAGTTGGTATAGATCCTTAGCTATTTTTTGTCTTTCAATGGACTGCCCATAGGTGCTTTCCATCGTCTTACGACTTAAAGCATCGGCTACCACATTTGCTTTCCCCGGATGATACAATATATCATCATCATAATATTTTAATAACTCAAGCCATCTTCACTGCCTCAGATTCATATCCTTCTGTTTAAAGATATATTGCAAACTCTTATGGTTAGTATATATGTCAACATGAACCCCATACAAGTAGTGGCGCCGTATCTTCAAAGCAAATACAACCGCTGCTAGTAGATCATGGATTGGATAATTTTACTCATGTGGGCGCAATTGTGTTGAGGAATAAGCTATTAATTTACCATGTTGCATCAATACGCATCCTAAACCCACTCCCAAAGCATCACAATACACTGCGTACCTTCTATGCCTTCTGGAAGTACCAATATAGGTGTAGAAGTCAACTTATTCTTCAGTTCTTGGAAGCTTCTTTCGCATGCATCGCTCCATTGGAACTTGGCTGCCTTGTGTGTTAGCTTTGTTAAGGGTGCAGAAATAGAGGAAAATCCCTCAACGAACCTTCTATGATAACCTGCCAACCCAAGAAAACTACGAACCTCCGTAGGTGTTATAGGTCTTGGTCATTTTTTCACGACTTCTATCTTTTGAGTATCAACCCTTATTCCTTAATCTGAGACAATATGACCCAAGAATGCCACAGATTTTAACCAAAGTTCACATTTAGAAAACTTTGCATATAGCTTACGATCACGAAAAATCTATAACACCTGTCGTAAGTGATTAGTGTGGTCCTCTTTCGATTTTGAATAGACCAAGATATAATCTATGAATACAATCACAAACAAGTCCAAGAATGGCTTGAACACCCTATTCATCAAATCCATAAAATCTACTGGTGCATTTCTTAGCCCAAATGACATAACTAAAAACTCAAAATGACCAAACCATGTTCGAAAAGCTGTCTTGGGTATATCTTTCTCTTTGACCCTCACATGGTGATAACCCGACCTCAAGTCAATCTTTGAGAAACACTTAGCACCTTGTAACTGATCAAACAAATCATCAATCCTAGGGAGGGGATATTTGTTCTTAATTGTCACCTTATTCAACTATCGGTAGTCAATACACATTCTTAATGAGCCATCTTTCTTACGTACAAATAAAACTGGTGCTCCCCAAGGGAATATACTAGGCCTTATGAATCCCTTTTCTAACAAAACTTTTAATTGGTCCTTCAATTCTCGTAATTCTACTGGGGCCATCATATATGGAGGGATGGAGATGGGTTGAGTACCTAGAATCACATCAATACCAAACTCTATTTCTCATTCTGGAGGCAAACCTGGAAGCTCTTTGGGAAATACATCAGAAAATTCATTTACCATTGGAATGGATTTAAGAGTTAGTTACTCCGCATCGACATCTCTCACTCTCACTATATGACATATGTACCCTTTGTACATCATCTTCTTGGATTTAAGATAAGAAATAGACTGGAATCTTGGCACCCCAATATTACCTCTCCATTCAAGGATTGCCTCTTTTGGAAAATGGAAATGCACCCTCTTAGCTCGGCAATCTACTGTAGCATAACAAGAAGCCAACCAATCCATACCCATTAAAACATCAAAATCTACCATTTCTAGATCAACAAGGTCAGCCAATGTATCACAGTCACAAACAATTACTATGCAATTATGATAGACTTTTCTAGCTATAATAAACTCGCCAACTTGAGTAGACACCTCATATGGTTTAACCAATAATTTCGGTGTTCTTTTGAACTTTCTCGCAATCAATAGAGTGACATATGATAGTGTAGAGCCCGGATTGATTAATGCATATACATTATGTGAAAAAATGGTCAATGTACCTGTAACCACATCTGGTGAAGTCTCCAAATTTTGTCGATCTGCTAGATCATATGTACAATTCTGAAATCCACTGGAACTAGCTACTCCTCTACCACCTCTACCATGACCTATGGGCACCTGTGGCCCTCTACCTAAAGAAGGAATCGATGATGATGATGTAGTTCTCGATCCAATAGTTTGTGCCATGCCACCCATGCCCCTTTGAGGGCAATTTCTCATCATGTATCCCGGTGGACCACACCAAAAGCAAACATCTATACCAAGCTGACATATACCTAGATGATTTCTTCCACATTGTTTACAAGACTATCTAGGAGGTCTAGATTGGCTTGTACTTCCCTGCTCTTGGTACCCTACTACTTGAGAGCCTTGACTCTCACTTTTTTGCCCAAACTGATTAGCCCTAGACCCTTGAAACCGAGGTGGAGCGCTAGCTGTAGAGTAGGAAGATGATTGCCTAGGCGGTCTATTAGAAAACCGAGGCCTAAACTCACCTTGGGATGGAATAAACTACCCCATAGATCTGGCCCTCTTAGACTGCCCTTTTTCTGACTCTTGTGTCCTTCTCCTTTGCCTTTGATCCTCCATCTTTTGTGCAAAATCTTGTATCCTTGCTATATACATGTCTTTGTTCAAAGCAGCAATAGTACAATACCTAACCAGATATGAATCCAATCTATCCATGTAACGATGAACTCTATCCTCCATAGTAGCTACTACATTCGGAGCGTACATGGCAAAAGAATTAAACTTGAGACTATACTCTCTCACGCTCATATTCCCTTGGTGAAGATTTAAGAACTGAGTTACATGGGCCTCCCGGATCAGCAATGGCAGATTATGATCAAGGAATGCCTTTTTGAACTCTTTCCATTTAGATGAAGGTGCATTTCTACCCCTAGATTGTTTCCAAGCTTCGTACCAAAATATAGCCACACTTTTTAATCTATATGTTGTTAGCTCAACTGCTTCTTTACCAGATACATGCATAATGTCCAAGGTCCTTTGGATTTGATCAATAATGTCTTGCGGATCTTTATTAGGGTCTAACCCGGTGAATGATGGAGGGTCCAAATTAAGGAAATAACGTATCCGCAGACTAGCTGCCTTATCTGCACCACTAGTACCTACAATTGGTCCTGCTTGCCCGTGTCCTTGACCAGCAAGTATAAGAGTCAACAATTGGGCCGCATTCTTTAAATCTTTGTCAGTAGCATTAACAGGTGGTTCTTGGTGTGCTGTTGCCCTCCTTAGCTCTTCTGGAGATGGAGGAGTGGAGGAATTCCGTGACAAAGACACATGTTGAGCCTCACTTTTATTAGCTCATCTAGGTTGTGATTTGCTGGTCCATTCTCCAGTTACCATATCTACTTGCTTATCAGTACTCTTACTCTTCCTTGTAACTGGCATTTTTGCTATAATGAGAACAATTTAAAGGTTAGATACGATAAACTTACAATATTGGCTCTATTGCACGATCTAAGAGATGAAAGAAAATAGACAACTCCTAAATGTACCGTAGCCTCCTGTTTACAGATGTGGTGCACAACACACCCATAAGCAAGACTCTACATAGACATGTATTTGTAGACTCCCTAGGATGACCTGCTCTAATACCACTTTTGTCACACCTCAAATTCCATTTAGACGAACAGACAGTCGATGCCCTAATGGCCCGAGAGAACTAACTTATAACCTGTGATTACCATGCATATAACTATGACAATTATGAAGCTTTTAGTAAAGATAAGTTGTCTTAATAACAAGACAAACATAGATAGGCCCAAAACTTATGTACACGATCTGGCCATTGAGGCCACAATTGTTAAGAGAAATGATATAACTAAGCTTTACTTTAACATTAGTCTACAATACCTCTACAAGAAGAACAAACTTAGTTTAGGTCGGGGCAGGGCCCCACCTTACCCTTAACTATATAATACAAAAAATATATACAAAAGACTCTGTAAAACCCCGAATCCACCTAGAGCTCACCAACAGTAGTTGAGTATCCTGTTTGCTTCTACTGGGAAGGTCTACTAGCCGGAGTACCTGTGCCTGCGGCATGAAATGCAACATCCCCCGTGAGGGACATCAGTAGGAGAGAATGTACTGAATATGTAAGGCATAAAGTAAACCATATGTAAAACAAGAGCTCAATTTGAATCAGGTATCAATGCACAAATGTGTAGGTAAGGACAGAAGACCACCTTTGCTTACACTTGTGGAATCATGTATATTACATTCTTTTCTTTATTCTTCTTTTCTTTGTAATCTTTGTAAGACATGTAATATAAATGACCAACTAATCAGTGGTAGAAGAGGAGTCCCATGCTAGGACATTTAACCCCTGAGATGCTTCCCTCATAAATATACAAATTGGGATCGACCCGTGCTAGGATTTCTCTCCTAAGATACCACCCATAAGTATATAAATAGGGATCGACCCATTCTAGGATTTCGCCCATGGGTTTCCACCCACACTCATACAGATTACTTTATAGAGTTTCTTTAATCTTTGAGATTGTTATCTTGGTGATCATAATATTTATTGAGCTTGAAACTATGGACCAGTAGTAGAAGACATGTGAATATGCACTTAAAGTAGTAACAATGACATAATAAGCAAATGTAACATCAACGTATTGTTTAGGAACTTATGTGACACAATGAACCTCCTTTGGCTTAGCAAATAACTCACAAAACTTGTTGTTGAAAGTATCTTTTTCATACTAGTACTAGGTAGAGTAAACATGCAGATCCAATAGTAAACACATATTGAAGTAATTTGACACACTATTGAGTGAGGAAAAGATCGTTAGATGTATTACAGAATGTACGCTGCGATCATGTACCCTTTACTAGGAAGAGCACTTAGGAAACTCACTTTGTTGGTAATAACACAAATATAAGAGTTCATGCCAAGGAATATGAAACTGAAATACCTTACATACCTTGCTGTGTAACCCAGATATTACAACGAATTAAGCCTCCCCCTTTCAAATTATTTATCTACAATGAAATAAGTGGCAAAACTAGTATTAGTAGCTAATTAACCAAATTGGGGAACTTGATCTCACTAAATCAGTAACTGGGCAGTAAGCTCATAATTGATCAAATCAAGAGTGTTCCTTTTACCTCTTCTCCTCTAAACACATCTATATACTATATGACCTTCTCATAAGGTCCCTTGAAACTCTTCCAACTTCACAACATATACCAAACAACATACAAAGGTGTGCAGGCAGCAAGTTAACATAACACACAATTAAGTGGTGTATTACCACACCCTCCTTTTATACTTTAATACAACTTCACACACCTATTTACAAGTTCAACCAAGTTGTCCCAAATATATACATATAAAACAACTCCTAAAATAGCCCCAAACATCCTTCAACATAATAGAAAAAAATATATAAATCAAGGATTTCAATCACTGCCCCATGGTTCTCGACACAAACACATTCAGAATTCTAAGCCAATTTTGTATATAAGTAGGGGTGAAGATGGGCAGTAGCCTTACCTTAGTTCCTAAAATCTATACTCTTAACTTGCACTCCTTCAAGAGCTTGAACTTTCCCTTACAATTAAAGCAAAGAAGGAGACAAAAATCTCTTATTAACCAAGAAAAGTGGGGCAATCAACTTGGAGAAAGATTTTTCCTATTTTTAAGCATGAGCAACATAATTACCTAGTCTTCCATGGAAGAATTGAACTAAATCCATAACTCTTTCACTTACCTTGAATGGATAAGAGAAGAGACCATCAAGAACCCTAAAAGGATTTTTGGGGTGGCTGTTTTAAGCTTAGAGAGAGAGAGAGAAAGAACATAGCTTTGAAAATCTGCAATTGTAAGTATATAATGAGAAATAATGGACCAGCTTTTAACCTTAAATGCTCCCATTTGGCCAGCTATCTCTCCTTCAATTTCCTGCCACCACTTGGATTTATTTGGGCCATAAAATAACTAAGTAGGTGATGCACCTACTTTGCCTTTTAAGCTGGTCAAATAGTCCAAGTAGATGATGCACCTACTTGATCCTTTTGGCTGGTCAAGAAGTCTAGTAGGTGATGCACCTACTTCTCACCTACTAGTTTAATTAAGTCAAGCAAGTAGCTCAATTATTTTATTCCATTTTCTGAACCTTAATCCATTTTGCTTTAACTTAACACTTTACTAAAACCTTAAGATCAAATAACACCTTACTATCTCAAATTTGAATACTTTTGTCGAGGTTAACTTGGCCATTTACGTGCTGAAATGAACGGGGTATTACAACACCTTTCAATACATATTAAACCATCACTACTCATATAAATAACTTGGTCCCTCACCTATACGACAAGGCTATGTCAAGTGCTATATTAATAGGACTAGTATACGCAGAATATAGGGTGTTACACGGTTCGTGACATCATTGCTCTAGATTAGGCTTTTGTTACCTTTGGCTAGTGATAGTACTACTCGTGTTGCGATTCTATCCCTTCTATCATTTAATTTCTTATGTGCCTACCTACTATTTGTTCAGTTGTGTGACTACTTGAGTTGTAGTGTTTATGCATTGTTTTCTTGGTAGTTTATTCTTAAGTAGTGGATGGGGGTGAGTTATCCTTGATAGGTGTTTACCTGGAGCTGTAGTTCGTGTGTAGTTCTTATTTACCTTTTTTGGTTGGTTTTGTTTTTGGCTCCCTTGTGGTTCTAGACTTGTGTTGAGCCTTTCTTGGTGAACGGTCCTAGATGGTTGTTACCAAGGCTATATTATTTAGCGTTTCTAGGAGTCCCTGTGTTGGTTTGGTGTTACCAGTGGTTGTGCTGGAGTTTGAGCTCTTGTCTTGAGTTAAGAAGTATTAGTTATGCAAGCATGCAATTGATAGGTTTGGTTTTCTAGGGTATTTAGCATCGACCCTCTTTGTTTGGTTGGTTTAGGAGGTTGGCAGGTATGTGGGTTATTCCCATTGTCTCCCTCGGATTCTTATCCGATTGGGTTGTCTTATTGTTTCCCCAGTTCCAGCTAGAATGAATTTCAATCGTAGATCTTTGGTTGAGCTTTTGATTGTGGCATTGTGATGAGTTTTGACTATGGAATTATGGCTAAGTGTTTCCAGTAAGAGTTGTAGGAGATAAGGGAACAACTCCAGAGTCTTCTGAGAAAGAATTTGTAGAATTTAGTGGATTCTTGGAAAGGGTTTCGTTTTGATTGAAAAAGAGGGTGATGACTCCTTGCAATGTATGTATGTGTTCTAGTTGCTGACTGAGGTGGCGACCGAGAGTTCTCTTTGGCTTGTATGTTAGTGGCTTGCGTCGATGAGTTCATATTGTGGTGTCATTTCCATTTGTATATTCGAGGTCAAAATTTATTTTAGCTTGAGATTGAGGTAGTGGTCATTCCCAGTACTACCTTTGGGAGCTTGTTGCATCGACCTTGGCTTCCTTGTTATCTTCTTTGGGGGAAACTAAGTTTCACTAGCATCTATGAATTGAGCAAATTGTGTATTCATGGCCTAGTGTCTCCAGCTCTATTAGTGTTCTTCGATGATGGATGAGTCTACTTGTGTGTTCCACATAAACATTGATTGGTAAACCAGTAATGGGTTTCAGGATCGTGGCTTAACCGACTACTTTGGGTGGTTCATTGAAGTTTCCCTTTGGTTGCAGCATCCTTGTGCCAGAAGGTAGTGAGTGGGGGCAACTCGGCTTCTTTACTTTAGTTTCAGAGTGGTTGTTGGCCTTGGACACCTAGTCCTTGGCTAGCCTTTGTATTAGGCTTGACATTTCAGATTTCAGCAGTTTTCTAGATAGTATGAGGTTCCTTCTAGCATGGTTGGACAGATTCAATGGCGTAAGTTTCAGAATCAACGGTAGTGTGTTGTACATGATCAGGTTGTGCAGACTAAGACTTGCGAGGCTATTTTGGGGTTCCAATGGTACTTTGAGAATGATGGTCGTCTTTGTTTGCCGAGAGATTTGAAAGATTGCTTAGTTGATTCTTTAAGGGTTGTCTTTTATGTAGGGTCTAGTCTTAGTTAGACTCGGCCAGTATGGACTAGAAGTTCGGTATGTTGTATGCTTTGGATTTGGTGGTTTTATGTGCTGATGCAGTAGAGCGATTGATTCGGGCCAAAGAGGTGAGTTGATGGTTTATGGACAATTTCTATGGCTAGATGAAAACCTTGAACTCCAAGCACTTTTACTTTGCCTTCAGGGTGTTTTGACTTGATATTCATGGTATGGTGGATTTCTTCCTGAGGTGAGATTAGTAAGACAATTTCAAATCCGAATGGTGTTTGAGTATTGGGAGTAGCAATAGTATTCTTAGAGTTTGGAGCTTAGCTGATGATTACGGACTTCATAGTAGGCTTACCACACTCCTTGCAGGATCTTGGTTTCAATGTGGGTCTGTTGGACAGATTGCCTGATGCCTTCGTATTCAGTTGATTCAGATTTGGTCCAGCTCAGTGAGGTTGGTTTTGTTCTACAGTTTGGAAGTTCTCCATCAACACCAGGTGTTCATGCATGCTTTTCCTAACCCTGGTGTGCAGACTTCAGTTGGGCTCAAAAGGGTTGTTCAGTTGGGTTCAGTTAGCGAGTGTGATGTTAGAAAAAGTGTTTGTTCATTAGATGATTTTCAGTCGAGATAGGTAACTCTAGTTTTTGATGATATGCTAGGGGTTGCTATCTTGGATGGCAAAGGCTAGTAGAATATAGCTTGGCTTTGAAAGAGTTTGAGAAAAAATAGTGAATTTGTTCGTGGTAGAGTATAAGCAGGAACTATGGATCTTCGGTGTGTCAGTTGATGCTTCGAGGGTGGTTTGAGTGTTCAACTTATGTTAAGCTTCCTATTTATGGTGCAAAAGGATTCAGTTCAGAATAAAAAAGGTTTTGCGGATCAGCGGGTTCATGAGTTAAGAGTTTTGGGTTGATGGATTTTCTAGTAAAATTGGTTGCGGTTTGGAGGATTTGAGTTCTGTGAGTTGATCACCTTGGTTCTCTGGTTTTGGTATTGGGTCGGTGCTTTCCGGTTGTGATTCTCGAGGTTCAGTTTGGGTTGGTAGGTTCTTGGAGTTTTGGAGTTTAAGTTTGGAATATAGCTTTGCTAATGAGGAGTTTAGGCTTGGTTGATTTTTGTTGGTTCTGTTTTATTGGGTGCCATCCGGTCGTGGAGGCTACCCAGATTGTCCGAGAGAGAGTAGTGTGGGCTTCGTATTCGCTGTTCTTAGATCTCTAGTGTTTCCTTCTTTCCTGACTTTCGGGGATGAAAGTCTTTTTAGTAGTGGATGATGTAATGACCCTTCTGGTAATTTACATATTTTTGCTTTTCTTGTACTGTTAGAGCTTGCCTGTAGCGGCCCCGAGTCATTTATGTCTTGCTGGGGCCGGTGGTTCAGTGCCTTGGCCGTGCATTTGGTCTTTATGGCCATTTTCTTATTTTATAGCTGAGTCTTAAGAGTTGAGTTATCGAAATCATGTGATAGTGATTTGAGAATGTATGACCTTAACCTTGATCCCGTATCCAAGGCTTGCAAGTCTAAATTTGAGAATTTTATTAACATTGTGCGTATTTGAAAATATTTAATTTAGAAGTTGAATGTGGTAAAAAAATATATATTTTTATTGCCTTCCTAAAATATTTTAAATATTTATGAAAAATACTTTTGTTATTATATATTTGTGTATGTATTTATTTTACAAGAGTTTTATAAGTTATTAATATTTTAATAGAGATAGTAAACGTAGTCATGTTGAAACATATTATTATAATATAGTAGGTTTTATTCGAAATAATTTTCTATTAATTATAGTATTTTCAAAAAGTTATATTTATTTTATCATGAATCTATGCAATATCCAAGTATATGCGCAAAATGAACCTTATTTAGGAGGAAATGGATAATAATGAATTATGGTCTTAGGAGGACCTTCCACGTGTAAGTAAGAAATAAGGCCAACATGGTGAGTAGTAGTGACTCACAATTTATTATTCTGCATAAATCATTTTAAGTAGTGATATAATGGTCAATAATAACTTTCTACTAACAATTGTTGTAGTATGTATTCAATTAGGTCCTTTATATACTTGGAACTTTCTTCACCAAAACTCAAGATTATACCTGTACCTTTATATGTATATATGTTCGTTGAAGTTAAAAAAAATGGTTTCAGTGGAGAAATATTTTTGAGGTTATAGTTTGATCTTTAAAAGAAAATTTGAGTATATACGTCAAGTTATTCAAGTCCGAATTCAAATTTGATTTTGTTTCAGAGTTTTTCGTAGCGGTTCGGGCTTGGACATCACCATTCCAGTAGCTTGTCATCGGACTACAGGGAGGTTACGGTCTAACTCCTCTAGACTTTGCATATATAGGATAAAATTATATTAATGGGCATCCTTGGGTTGGGTCTATTAGTTTGGTACCACAGACCTTGACCGCTTCTTCATGTCCGATTTGTTTCTTTCCTCCGATGTTTGTATATTTTTATAGACAATATTATCACCCTTGTGGTCCTGTGTGGCCTTGTATTGACTATGGAACATAGATGGTGGGTTATTGCAAATGTCCGTGCATCCCGAACATCATTATTACTGTTATAGAGCTGGCTATATGTGTTATAGAATGATTGGAGCCTGTGCAAGGCCGGTAGGTTGATTGTGAGCCGTTGGGATATTGTTTGTGATTGAGCATGTCATTTTCATGCATATAAGGGATTTCTACATGATTTTTACTATGATTTTGGCTTCAGGCCTACCTTATACAATTTTCTAAATCTTGTATGGCCTCGGGGTCCATTTTCTATAAAAATGATTATAAAATGATTTGTATTGTTTTAATGGATCTTCGTGGGGTAAGAAGTTAAAAGAGAGATTAATTACAGTTTTCCTACTTATAATAGACTCGGTTGGGCCGCGGTGCTAGACTTGCTTTGTTATTAATGGAAAATGATATTAGACTCGGTAAAGTCGAGCACTGGACTTGATTTACTACTGTTTTAGACCTAGATACGCCGGGCACCCTTGAAGGGGATTTTTGAGACTTATTTCATCGATCTAGACCATATAGGTTCCGGGCATGCATTTTCGAGATTGGGTCACTGCTTTGGATTCAGATTCACTATGGACGATGATATTGAGATTGAGATTTAGTATGTGGTTGAGGACCTCCATGGACCTTGATGATCTGGACCAGAAGCTATATGTTGAGTTTGCCAAAGAAGGGGTACACAGTGGAGTTGAGGTATACGGGATGTGTCCTTCCATGGGACCTACCTATTGGGCCCTGAGGTGCCGGAGGAGGTACATACAGGGTTACTATTCCACCTGATTTACATCATGTATCATATCATTCATTTGTGTGAGGTTCCACCCTTGTTTGCTTTTTGCTGAGTGTACTCTTTGGTAGTATGGAATGCCAGAGGGTTTGTCTTCACTTGGTTGTGTTCCTCGTGTGTATGGGTGCCTATTGGGACTATAGGTAGACTTATTATTGCCTCATCGAGTCTTATGATTCCTGATGCTGATTTCTTATTGTATCTTGGTATTGAGACTAGTATTTTGTAGCTGGGCTTGGTTATTATCCCTGTGTTTGAGCATGCTTTTGTTACTTTACTTTCCTCCTTCTATTTTAACTTGAGGTTATCGGTATACCACCCGTTTTCTAAGAAATTTCTATATATATATTATTTTAGCAAGGATCCCAGGTGCATTGCTATTTTCTTTCACCTGTGTCTGCGATATGCATTCTAGTAGCTAGCCATGTCTATTGTTTTCTGCTTGTATTCCTTCCGTTCTACCTTACGTGTACTTATTCATTGTTCTCTGTGACTATTTGCCTCTACTCTGCTTAATACTGCTCTTTTATCTTATATGCACTCAGTCGACCGATGATGCCTACTGGGTACCCGTTGCTTAGTAATTGGTGCTCATACTACATTTCTGCATCTTTCTGGTGTAGATATTAGTTGAGCTTTCACCGTTGATCGCATTGGAGATTCGTGCAACTTTTGGATCTTTGAGACTAGGGTCAGCTCCTGACGACCAGGGCTTGACCATATCTCATCATTTGTATTGTTACTCTTTGTATATTCGGAGATAGTTGTACTTATCTTTTGTTTACTTCTAGCACTTGTATTCTATTAGAAGCTTCTATAATATCGATACTAAGTCTTGGGGTTGGTGTAGTTTCACTATGTATATATTCAGGTTATTGCTTCCGCTTTGTCCTTATCATTATGTTTTGCTTTCGCTTATTTTTACTTATTGTGCGTATTAATTAGGTAGTAGCCCATTACTAACCATTATGGGCTACAGGAATCGGTTTGCCTACTGGGGGGTTGTAGGTGCCATCATGATCTAATAAATCGGGTCGTGATAGATAGATATGCAAATAGGGTATGAGTTCTCTAAAAATGAATGATAATAGGGTGATTGTTTTCTTAAAATGAAATTAGGGTGTTTTTTTCCTAAGATCAAAATGCACCTAGGATGTTTGCTTTCTGTGTTGCAAAAAATAGAGTATTTGTTTCGTTAAATGCCACTAAGGCATTTGTTACCCAAGTCAAAATGCAACTAGGATATTTATTTCTTGTGATAAAAAAGATAGGGTGTTTATTCCCTAAATGTCACTAGGGTGTTTATTCCCTAAAGTCAAAATGCAACTAGGGTGTTTGACCCATGCTAAAAAAAAATAGGGTGTTTGTTCTCTAAAATCTCTAGGGTATTTGTTTTTCTGAGGTCAAAATGCAACTAGGGTGTTTGTTCTATATGCTGGAAGAAGATAGGGTGCTTGTTCTCTAAAACCTCTAGGGTGTTTGTTCCCTGAGGTCAAGATGTAAGTAGGGTATTTGTTCCCTTTACTTAAGAAAGATATGGTGTTTGTTCCTAAAAATATCACTAGAGTATTTATTCTCTGTGATAGCATGAAGACTTTTTTTCAGAAAATAAGAGAGAAATTCTTTTTGTCCCTGTATTGATATCGAGGAACTTTGATTTTTTTCTTGAAAAGTTTAAGAAAATGCCCCATATTTTTATTTTTTGAGAATATGAAATTTTTATTTAGTGAGATCGAGCTCCATTATAGGACTGCCTACATATTTTGTCTGTAATTATCGCGTTTCGTACCATGTTTCTGGTTAGAAAACTTTCGGGTTTGGGAGTTGAAAATTATGGGCTAGGCTAGTCTCGGATGATTTCTGAGCAAGGTATGGTTTAGGGAAATTCGATTAAGGATTGGGTAATGTATGTTACAGTGAGCTAGTTTTTCCGTTAGCTAAGACATAGAGGAGTTTGAGGGACTTTTCGAAAGTGAATTCGGATGAGCAGAACTCTCGGTATCGAGGGTGACGGAAAGGGGCTGTTTCGAAATGTTGGGGATTTAAGGTGTGTTGTAAAATGGGAACTTATAGGGAATTTTACTACTTTCTATCCCGTGTCAACTGCCATAGCGCTTGACACAGCATGGTAGTGACCACCGCTATAGCAGAATAATTTTCGCTATAGCAGAAGTCAACTTTAGTCAGCACTGCCATAGAGGTCACTTCTGCTATAGCGGTGGTGCTATAGAGGTGTACGGACTGCTATAGTAGACTGAGTAAGGATTTAATGCAGAAACTTCACCAAAACATTCAGGTTTTCCTCAAGAGCATTTTGGAGAAGGGAAAGGGCAATTTGGGCGATTTCAACTTTGTTCTTCACCATTTTTCATCCCTAAGGTAATGATTCCACTCCCCTAACTTAATACTATCTTTTCTACATTGTAGAATTGCTAGTTGTGTACTTGGGAAAAGGTTTGGGTTGACCTAAGAATGGTACAATATGGGGAAAAGGGGGATTATAGGGCGTAGAAGTTCTTGGGTCTTGAATATTCTTATTGGGTTATGATCAATTAGCAATAGTTCTCTAAATATATCCGTAAAAATGATATACTTAGGTAAATTAATTGTGGAAAAGTCCGAGAATGGGTGGAATGATCATAGTTTGGCCTGGGAATTGGAATTTTACAAAATTTGGGTAATTAGTAGTCCATGTGGGCTGATTTTAGTATCTTGTTATTATTTTTAGACCAAGAACAAGCACAGGCTTCAGAACACGGGAATGCTCCAATCCAGTAGAGCTTTTGTCCAATTCGAGGTAGGTGATGGTTATTATTTCCCAATATGCAATATGTGTTCATGTACTATCTCTTAGCATTGTGCGAGTTTGCATGCTTAGGGAATGAGATTATGAATGTCTACTTATCCGGTTATCAGTCTTGTGAAATGAACTTGTTTTATTGTTTGTTGGTTTACAAGTATGCTTTTGTTCATTGCTTGTTGATTGATTGGATTTTTGTGTGACATTCGATTGGCTCGGGTATCACGTCTGGTACAGGTCACATATAAGTTTGCTCGGGTATCACACCTGGTACGAGATACTTCCCGGTTGGCTTGGGTACCACGCCTGGTACAGGATTCATAATGGTTGGCTCGGGTACCACACCTGTTATGGGTTTGATTTACTTTCTTTGATTATATTCTCTCAATGGTTCCATGAGTGTACCGGGTTGTATTCTTGAATTGTGATTATTACATAAGGTCTGTGATAGGCCGGGTGATCATATTTAAATGTAAGGTTGGTCTTAGTGTAGACCGGGATCGCATGTTGAACAGATAGGTGGTGTCCTAGGGATCCTTGGTTGGTCTGGGTTGTGTTAGAAGGGATATATGTTTATTATCACTGGGTAATGTCAGAGTTTGTTAATTTGTTACATGTGGTTTTTAAGTTGAGGAAGAGACTTATAGTCTAGTTAGATTGTTGACTTGTATTACATGGTTACTTCGTTTTACTCAGATTTAGTTTACTGTTCATGTCTTGTTTATTAGAGTTGACCGATGATCCTACTAGTACACGGTGGTTGTATACTGATTCTGCACTTGCTTTTCTTTTTTATAAGTACAAGACATCTTTCGACAACTGAAGCGCGACCTCACTTATAGATTCGGCGAATTCGGGATTCAAGGGTGAGCTGTTCTTTGGGGCTACCTTGTTTTCTTCCATGACTAGTTATATCCCACTTATTTTGGGATTGAATGTAATTTTGCTTTTGGGGTTACATCCCCGTATTCTAGACTATTGGTAGAATGTTTTGGTATGGTGACTTTCAGGTTCTAAGATGGTTTTTCCGTAGATTCTTATTTTTCTAGTGTTTTGGGATTATGAATGATAGTTTATCAGAATGAGATCAAGTAGGACTTGCCAATTGCTTGTAATGTAGGCTTAGGGATAGGTAGGTGTAATGATCCTAAAGGTCATTTTCTCTTTTTTTGTGCATTTTCTGTATTTCAAGCTTTCCCATAGCGGCTACGGGTTATTTATGACTTGCCGGGACTGACGGTTCAGTTCCCGGGCAGTTTATTTATGTTTTATTCCCTTTTTCCTATTTTGAAACTCTTAAAGTTAAAAGAGTTAACTTTGTTCAATATTTGGAGAAGATGACCTCGGATGAAAATTTCGGCAGCACTGTTAGCTCTGGAGCATTGACTTTGGACTAGGGAGACCTTTGGTTCGAGTCTCGAGGCTTCTGGACTCATTTTGGGCTATCGTGTTACTTTTAGTTAAAGTTGAGTTTTGGCCATGGGGCACATTTTTCTTCAAAATAATATCTATTGGGAGTTTCGTCAATCTGTTGTGTCCAAAATATCATTTTTTGTAGGGTAGCATATTTTGTTTGTGTTAATGGGGTTCTGGATGAATCTTGAGGGTCCATCCGAGCACTTGAAAACTTAGCAAAATTTTCTGTTGTGTTGGTTCTTGTGTGTCTGCTTTTGCAGGTTTTGGTCACATTTGTGAATACTGCTTTTGCGGTGAAATTCCACATTTGCGTATGGTACATTTGCAATCAATCCCCCGCATTTATGGAGGTACGTCTATCCGTAGACCACTTTTGTGGAGATTCTGTCTCTTTTGTGACTGTTGTATTTGTAGAGAATTCCTTGCTTTTGCGGAGGTACGGGTGAACAGTGACATCCGCATTTATGATGAAATCTCCATTTTTGCGGAGATAGTTGTTAATTATTTTTTTCCTTGTTTCAAATCATTTCCAAACCAAAAATCCTCCATTGTTAGAGAACTTCTTCACCCAAACTCAGTGTGGGATCATCATATAGTGTTGGGGTGATATTTTCCTTGTCTATGATCATTCTCTCATCATCTAATTGTAAATTTCTAGCCTTTAATTCTGTTAAATTCCTTAGTGATTCTTGAATTGTGCTTGGGTTTGGGGACTGATTCAGGCTTTATTTTTAATATATTTTTTGCTTAATATTTTGGCCATTAATCGTTGTTTCACAAGGGATATTTTCCCTGACTTAATTTTCAAAATTTGCATACGGGCCCCATGGGTGATTTTTCACCCAAATTTTGATCCGAATTGTTAAATTGCAATATGGGTATCATTATTGATATTTTAACAAGTAGAATATCATTGTGATAGCGTGGTAGCAGTCTGAGACTTTCTGAAAAGGAAAAGTTGTGGTCTAATGATTGTGAGCACACGTGTTAGGCTTCCAAGTAGGCTACAACTTACTTACTTCAAGGTTCAGCTCTTTTAAGGTGATTGTATGGTTTTTGCTAATTTTTAGTGTGATTTTTATGGGTTGAATAGTTGATCTTAAAGGAATTCGATTCTTGTAGTCCATTTAGGGGCCTTAACTTAAAAGTGAGGTTGGGATCCTTAGTTTACCCGTGCTTGTTCCTGTAGGTCCTAGCGTAGCCAGTGTATAGCCTCAAGTGGTAGATAATTGTTTGATTTAGCTTAGTTAGTTGGCTTTAGGGTATGGGGTGGATTGATTTAGATGTTTGACACATGGAAGTTTTGGTGGTTTTCGAGGTAGGTTAGGAGCTCGTTTATCATTTTTGCTTAGTAGTTTTAGTTTTGTATTATTTCTATGTGTAAATATATATATATATGTATATATAGGGCCCGAGGCCATATATGTTGGAATTATTGAACCCCAGGTTAATCTACTTATTCTCCTTTCAGTTTGTTTCTCTTGGTTGCTATTTTTATATGAATTATCTGTGTTAGTTTAGATTTGGGATAGTTGTTGCATTAGAGTGAGTTCCTGTAAGAGGGTGTTAAGAGTTTGGTTCTTCTAGGTCCTATTGTAGAATGTTGACCTTTTCCTTAGCTTATGGACTTGATTGCCTTAGTGCGGGTTAATAAGAATTGATTACGGTAATTGTTGTGAAGATTGATCTATGCCCTCGACTTGTGACTATTACATCATGGCATATGAAGGATTTGATTTCATTATTGCATTCAATTTTTTAAAGAGATTTCAGTCTAGGATATTTGATACATTTTTGACTTTCTTGGGAAAACATGGTTCATTTTCAAGGTTTTGATTTAGTTAAACTTGCATGCCCGAGGGAAAGTGTTCCAAGTGGTTTTACTTGTACTTTTAAACTTGCATGCCCGAAGAAAAGTGTTTCGAGTGGTTTTCTCTAATTATTATCATTGTATATTTACTGAGATATTGTTTGGATTATGTATATGGATTTCACGAGTTCCCTATGAGTCCCACCTTTGCAAGCTACGGGTGAAGGAGGAGTATATAGTACTATTGGCACTTGGCTCATATCACATGGTATTTCATGGCATAGTTCCACTTGAATTTTCCCCATTAGGTTGATTGCTAGTAACTATTGTTTGTTGTTTGAATCCACTGGGCTTATGGGGGGTCAACTGGCTCTATTGGTTACTGGTTGTACCTACTAGGCTTATAGGGGTTTAGTTAGGTTATTCTCTGATTGTGTATACCATTCGGGCTTATGGGGGCTCGATTAGGTTGTAGCTAGACTTTTCTTCTTTACCTTACTTCGATGTTTTCATTTTACCTATTTTATATTTCTCTTAGTTGATTATTTTCCTGCCCTGGTATTATCTAGTTATGACCTGTACCCTTAAACTGACTCCATCTACTTTTTCCCTTTAGCATATTCATATTCTCTATGCTTTTCTCTTATTTGAGCTCAGTCAGCCTATGATGCCTATTGGGTACTGCGATTGTGGTACTCATGCTACCCTTCTACATCTTTTTCCCCAATGTAGACCCTAACATGAGTAATCGCCATTGATGATGTCATAGTGCGTAGTTGCTAATTCGGGGACCTAGGGTGAGATTTTGGCATTCGAAGCTGACTTATCTCCTTTTACTTTAGCATTAGTCGCTTTTTTGTATATGCAGTAACTATCATGTATATTTGTATCTATCTAGTACTCCCTATTATTGTAGTAACTTTTGGACCAACTCATACCAGGTTTTGGGGATTTTCTATGTACTTGCTCCTTCTTTCTGCTATGTTATGTTTTTTGCTTTCATTATCTCAATCGTGTCTTTGTTTTTTCTCTCTTATGTTGTATCTCGTATTAGCCCGTTACTTGCCATTTTGGGCTAAGGGTTTTGTCTTACCTATTGGTTAGGTATAGTAGGTGCCATCACAATATGAAAAATCGAGTCGTGATAGATTGACATCAAAGCTCTAGGTTTGCAAGTATCGTTAGTATGCGAGCAAGTATCTAGTAGAGTCTCGCAGATCGGTGTGATGATGTATGTATCCTATATTTGGGAGGCTATAAGTAACTCTTAGGAAACCTTCCATCCTTTGGATTCGTTATCGTGCATTCCTGACTTATTTCAACCTCTAAATATTGTTGTTTTACTCTTTCTTAGATGGTTAGGATGAGAGCCTTTTTAACCGAGGGTGAGGCCCCTGCGCCGACAGCTAGGTCCCTAGCTAGGGGCAGAGGTAGAGGTCGACCCTAAGGTCAAGGTCGGGCACAAGCTGTAGCACCAGCTTGGGGCCAGGCCAGAGAGCCATCACCAGAATGTGTGCATAATGGGGAGCTTGAGATTGCTCCATAGTTAGTTCCAGAGGATCCACCACCTCAACAGCCAGTGGGGCAGGGACCATCCCAGCCTCCACCTGGACTCACAGTTACATCTATGCTTCAGGCCGCTATACTTCAGTTATTAAGTGCCTTGGGAGGCATACCTCAGACTTTTGCACAGGGAGCAGTGCAGGGTGTTCAGAGTTTAGGAGTGTAGCCTGCCACTGCAGCTCCCCATAATAAGGTACCGCCAGTTCTGAGGGTTGATCCACCGATTATATCCTGACTAGTTACGACTTGTGAGGAGCAGAAGATGCTAGGTCAGTTTCTCAGATTGGCCCCACTAAGATTTTCTAGCGCTCTAGGAGAGGATGCGCAATAGTTCCTTACCACTTGCCTAGAGAGGTTGTATAACCTCTGTCTAGTGGATACTCATGGGGCAGACTACACTACCTCTTAGCTTGATGGTCCGGCGAGACAGGGGTGGAGAGAATATTCGGAGACTAGACAATCTGGGTCCCCTTCTATGCCTTAGGCACAGTTCTATGTGGCTTTCTTGGGGAAGTACATGCCTCAAAGTGAGCATGAGAGACTTCGACATGCATTCTTAAAACTGGAGCAAGGTTCTATGAGTGTTACATAGTATGAGTTGAGGTTCCACGAGTTATCTAGACGCGCCACTATGATTCTGCCTACCGAGCATGAGAGAGTGTGGTGCTTTATCAGAGGGTTGAGGTTTAACTTTTCATGGCTACAAAGAGTATTGTGTCTTCAAACTAGTCCTTTCTAGAGGTGTTGATCATGCTTGTACCATTGGGTCTATTCACGGGAGGTCCACAGGGGCAGAAATAAGAGACCTCGACATTAGGGCATCTATAGTGGTTCCCAGTTTCATGGTAGGGGTTCTATTGGTAGAGGTCAGAAATAGAGGTACCTTCAGCCTACTAGGACCATTCACGCCTCACTTCAGCTTTCTTCTAGTAGCACCCAGTCAGGGTACAATGGTCAGGGCTCTGGCCAGTATTCAAGGGGTTCATATTCTGGGTCTTCATGTCATGGTGGCCGTTCTGCTTCATCAAGTACTTCACAGCAGGGTAGGGGCCCTCAGGGTTGTTATGAGTGCGAGGAGTTTGGTCATTATGCTAGAGATTTTCCCCAGTGTGGGTTGGCCGAGCCTTTAGCAGCTACCCAACCTTTTAAGGTAGTAGTGCCACTGGCTAGAGGTGGTTCTTTGAGTGGTAGAGGAGGATCTCAGAGTAGTAGGGGTTCTCGTGGTGGTGCTCAGTCGGGTAGGATCAGTGGTTGCTCAGGTACTCAGCCTAGAGGTGGGCACAGTCAGTTGTATTCCATTCCTGGTAGGACAGAGGTAGAGACTTCAAACTCAGTTACCACAGGTACGATTTCAGTATGCCATCAACTAGCGTTCGTCTTATTTGATCCGAGTTCTACTCACTCATATATTTTTGTATACTTTGCTTCTCGATTGGGATTGTCTAGTGAGCCTTTTCCTTTGATGTTGTGTGTAGCTACTCCCATAGGTGATTCTTTAGTAGTGGATCAAATATTTAGATCATATGTGGTGACTATTCGGGAGTGTGACACTAGTGTGGACTTCGTTGTGCTTGATATGTTCGATTTTGATGCTATCCTGGGCATGGACTGGTTATCCCCTTATCACGCGGTCTTGGATTTCTTTTCCAAGATTGTTACCTTAGACATGCCTAGTATACCCCCGATTGTGTGGCAGGGTTCTATTAATCACGCGCCGACGAGGATCATTGCTTATATTCACGCTAGGAGTATGGTGTCAAAGGGGTATCTAGCCTACCTTGCATATGTTTGTGATGTTAGGGCAGAGGTTCCCTTAATCGATTCAGTTCCTGTAGTCTGAGAGTTCCTCGATGTTTTTAATGCTGACTTACCTGGAATCTCGCCTAAGTGTGATATAGACTTTGCTATTGATGTCGAGCTGGGCACCAGGCCCATTTCTATCCCTCTCTACCGTATGACTCCTGGTGAGTTGGGTGAGCTTAGTGTTAAGCTTGAGGACCTTCTAGTAAGGGTTTCATTCAATCGAATGTTTGTCCATCGGGTGCTCCTTTTCTTTTTTTGAAGAAGAAGGATGACACTATATGTTTATGTACTGATTATTGACAGTTGAATAAGGTGACTATTAAGAATAAGTATCCGATGTCGCGTATTGATGACCTATTCGACCATCTTCGGGGTGCAGCCGTATTTTCTAAGATTGTCTTGAATATGGCTACCATCAGTTGAAGATTCGGGCAGCGGACATCCCTAAGACAACCTTCAGGACTCGCTATGGCCATTACGAGTTCCTGGTGATGTCTTTTGGGTTGACCAATGCCCCATCAGCGTTCATGGACTTGATGAATTACATGTTCAGGCCTTATTTGGACCCCTTCGTGATAGTTTTCATCGATGACATTCTGGTATACTCGAGGACTAGGGAGGAGCATGAGCAACATCTGAGGACTGTGCTCCAGACTTTGAGAGATCAACAGCTTTATGCCAAGTTTTCAAAGTGTGAGTTCTAGCTTGAGTTTGTAGCATTCTTGGGGCACATGATGTCCATGGATGGGATTATGGTAGACCCGGCGAAGATTGGGGCAGTTTGTGATAGTGTTTGACCCACTTCTCCTACCGAGGTTCACAAATTTGTTGGGTTGGCTGGTTATTATAGGTGGTTCATCGAGGGCTTCTCTTCCATTGCAATACCATTGACTAGATTGACTAGGAAGGATGTCCCGTTTGAGTGGTCCGATGAGTGCGAGGCGAGCTTTTTGAAGCTCAAGGCCTTGTTGACTACAGCTATTGACACCCAATTTTTGCCTTCCACATTCCTAATTAATTTCGAACTTCTATTAGTTTAAAACAGTTTTGAAATAATTATTTTTATAAGATTTTAAAAGTTATCAAAAAATAATAATTTGAGGTTAACTTGGTAATTTTAAGTGAAATATGTGTATTTTATATTTAATTATATTGACATATATAAATTTTACATAAAGAAATACTTTGAAAATAATTTTAAATAAAAATTATGTTTAAAGTTGAAAAATATGCTCTATTTTTCCTCGAAATTGATTTAAAATCAAGAAAATAATTGTATGATTAATTCTTTGGTTTTAAATAGGTTAATTATATATTTATCAAGATAATTGTTCTAATTGTTAAATACAGAAGCTCATTTAATTAATTAGAGAGTTAATTCATTTCATTTCAAATTCGGCCTAAATTCTTTAAATTTGATTTGGCCATATTTTTAAATCCAATTTGATTAGCATTTTAATTAAATTCGGCCACATTGCTTAATTCTTAAATTCCAAATCCTTAGCCATCTAATTCCCCTTAGATTTCAGCCACCCTTTGGCCCAACAAATTAATTTCTAGCACAATTTTACTGTTAAACCCAGCCCAACCCCTTATAACTTCACCCTTATACCTTCATACCTCAGCAACATATACACACGCACGTTTATTCCCTTAATATATACTTCTCACACCTGGCACGCACCCTTACTTTTTCTAGAAATAACGCACACCCAAAAAACTTACGCACCCCACTTCTTCTTCTCTGTCTTTGTTGCAAATGAAAGAACACAGAAGCTCAAAACTCCATCCATCTCGGCCCCAAACGACAACCCCAACTCCACCAAAATGACCCTTGTTCTTCGTCAAGCCTCCATCAACTCTCTCATCTCCATTTGATTTTAGGAAGATGCATTGCTGGATGGTTCTAAAGGAACCTAGAGGCCTTTCAGGTGTCCCCTAATCCCTATGATCACGGAGAGGAGCGTTCAAATCATTGGTTCTTGATCGAATTCATACCTCAAAGGTACATCTGTGTCATCATCGAGAAAGGTTTTTGGTTTGGATTTCAAATCCTCAAACCCTATCCAAATTTCCTTTCAATGTTTTCCCTCCATTTTCACCCATTGGAAAATCCTAAATTTCCCCTATATAAATCCCTCATTATCCACTATTCAAAGGGGATTTTTTGGATAGCAAGGCCTTGGAGAGTCTTTTTTCTCTGGCTTTTGGGGAAATCCAAAAAATCAAATTGAAATAAAAAAAAACATTCTATTTCATTGAAGATTTCTGGGTCTTTTCGTTCTGCATTTTGAAAAAGGAAGATCGAGTTCGTCGGAAAGTCATCAAAAACTCAACTCATGTTGCTCCCAGTCTCACTTCCCAGAAACAAGTAATCCCATCAGTTTAACTCTTTCTTTTGGCGAAATGGCCTGAGAGGCCCTTCTACTTAACTTCGTTTATCAGCTGGACCCTTCTACTCGCCACTTTGCCCACTGAACCCTTAACTAATAGAAGGGTCATTCCAGATTTGCTTTTCAGTTGGCTGCTTGAATTTTTTTTCTCGACATGCTTTTTCCAGATTTCATTATAGCTTTTCTAGGGGTATATTTTTGATCTTCTAATGGAGAATGATTGTTTGAATGGCATAACCTTAATCCATGATATTTGATAACTGAAATAGAGTATTTTAGTTTACATTTGCTCTACTTCTAAACTGTCTAGCATGTGTATATGGTCTAATAAAGGAGCAAGTAGCTTGGTTGCTCTTGGGGGTTACCTTTAGGTTCTTCTCAGGGCAAGGAACTAAGTAGGAAAGGTCTGATTCACTTGGTTTGTGGTAGGGTAACATGCTCTTGACTTTATTTTTGCAAGTTTGTATGGTTCAATATGTTAGGGGACTGTTTGTTCTTGTTCTTCATTTGAAATACTCTCCTCTTTGGTCTTTCGTGTATGAATTTGTATAGCATTCTATTAAAAATCTGTCATTTGTTCTGTTTGAATAGAGTTCTTGGTGGATAATCACTCGACAAGTCATTGTGAAACTATGCTAATTGATTTCTCCCTTTTCCCCTTATATGAGATGTTTGTTTCCTTACACACCTTCTGAATTTGATCCTATCTTCTGTGATAAGCCATAATAGACAGGCCTTTGGTTGAAAAATCTTGAAGGTTTGGATCTTGTTGGTATTGTGGTAATTCTCACAAGAAACATTATTTCTTTCACTAAATGATAAGAAATGGGTCAAATTTCCATGCACATTTATGAGTACAAACAATGGAAATTCCATAATATGAAGTTCTTACTCATTTATCTTCATCATAAAATATGCCAAACTTTGTTATTTCTGAGGATATACTAATTCTTATCATCTCTTTGTGCACATGTGAACGTGGTCGAGTCCAATCTGAACTCCTTATCCCCTTTTGCATTATGTTGGGCTAAGCCCAATTCTCGAGTCAAGCCTCAACGAAAGATGGATTGATATGCATAGAATACACATGACATACAACGAATATATATTGAAAAGCAGCAACATATGGTGTGTACGGAAAGAGGAAGCAAAAATACATTATTAAAAAATGATATACAATGTGTATATCAGGAAAACGTGAAGAGAGAAGTGATGATAAACATCTGATATACAGGGAGGAAAAATGGACCAAAGTTCATGAAATTCAAGTCCAAGATCTGGACAGCTTTTAAATGGGCCAAAAGGGGCCCAAATCTCAACTTTTTTTTTTATTTTTTTGTGTATTTTATTTATTTGAATTACTTTACTAACTAACTTTAAATTAATCTAAATAGATCCCCTAAGTGATATCGTTTTAATTTTATCATATTTTTATTGGTTTTATTTTTATCTCGTAACTTAAGTTAGGTTAAAAAATGAAAAGTTGGTCTTTATGTTAATTTTCCTAACAATTATTTTTCAAAATAAAGAATGCTTTCTTTTCCCCATTTGTATATTAGTTTAGGATCAAAATAATCCTTGAATATCGTAAAAAATATTTTTCGACATCTCTAATCAATTTCTTGAATGAGTTTAAAGGTTTATTTGTCTATTGATTCTTCCGAATTAGTTAAAATGAGCTTGGTGTTAATGAAGGTTTTCACATGAAAAACATTAGTTCCATATTTCTTTCAAAATGTTCAAAGTTCTTTCCCTTAATGAATTCCTTAAAATGCTTTACTCGTTTAATCAAAAAAATTGAATAAATTTAAAAGTTTTTTTTGATCATCGATTTTCTCAAATTTGCTAAAGTAAAATTTTCAAACTTAGTCTTCTTAATTTTAAGAAATCTTATTTTATCTACTTTAGTTTTGTCATTCACTTAAAATGAGCTTTGTCTTCTTTCAAAGTCAATACTTGCATAAGCTAAATAAAGTAAGTCCTTTGAACTTTTTCTTTACTTATAACAAACAAATATAGATAGAAATAAATTGCATCTTTGTTTGAAATTATGCTATTTTCAAAATGTTCAAATATTCTTAGTATTTTCTTAAATCAACTGTTTCAAAATTAGTCATTTTTTTCAAGTTAGTCAAAATTATTTTGGTCAACCATTTTTTAAACGAACTTTCTTAAGTGCCTTAAAACCCTTCTTAAGACGTTACTTGAACCCTTATCCATTTTCTCTAAATTTTAATGATTTATTTCTGTTTTTAAGTCTTTGAACTTCTTTTAAGTTTTCTTAATTTCTCTATAAAAATTAAGTGGCGACTCTGTTTGTTTTCAAAATTATTTTGAAATTTTCTTTTAAGTTTTAAAATAATTGAAGTGTCAAAACCATTTTCTTCTTTTAAATCAAATTCTAAAAAGGGATAAAACAGTAATGACGACTCTGCTGGGAATCTATTTAGGTTCTAACCAAAAAATTAAACTTTTTTGACTAACCTTGTATGACTAACTATTTCAAATGCTTAAATCCTTAATTATTGTGCTTATGTGTTTATTTATCGCAAGATATATTATCATTGCATTTAATAGCATCTTTCGCTACATGGCATGTAATTTTATTTATATTTAAGAGAGGCTCACGAACCCGTGGCCTCTCACCATAAATAACACTTTCTCAAGAATATGATAGTTTACGGGTACGTCATGCGTTCAATGGCTATCATATTTTCAACCCAAGTTGTCCGCTTGGGACCCAGTCTATTTCGAAGAAAACTCACTCTAGACACCTAAGGTAGAGCAAAATCCAAATTCAATTTTAGGAATTGGTCTAGGACGACACAATACCTAAGGGGTATTGGGCCCATTAGAAAGACCAGCTTACTTATATAGGCCACGAGTCAATAAAAGATGATTATCTCTTATATGTTTAATTGAAGGATGCGATATTGAATTGTACGAACCATGTCCCTCGGGGTTGGAAATATTTAGGTAGTTTCTCTCATTGTAATCAAAAGAAGATCTTCGTCAGAAAGACGTTCAGAAATCTCAAGAAGTCCAAGAAGTTCAAGATTGGAGGACCTTCCATGGCGGCCTAGTTTACGAATGTACCCCTGCGTGGGAGGGCATTTATTGTATATCCCTTTCCCTTATTTTATATCCCCATTTGATTCAATCAGTTTGTATATAATATATTTTTGGGGCAATAGAACGTTTTACAAGCGACATACACATCCTTCAATTTTTTTAAGCCTATCTTTGGCACAAAAAGTCACATATCTGTCTAGGACACGCGTTATAATGTGTTATTATATGCTTAGGTGTCTTAGCTGCCTTATGTGCTAAATGTGTTGCTCAAATCAAAAATGAATTGATCCACTCCTATTTTAAATACTTATAACACCGTACGCAAAAAATAAACCCACAGGCACAAAGTCCTACCAAATTACTCCTTGAGTTTCTCAAGTTGCCCAGAAAATCAAAAACCCCTCAAACGTGCCTAAGAACTTGTCACAATTCAATTTCTCGGTCATGATGGCAACTACAACCTCCCCTGTAGGCGTACATATTCCCATAGCCCAGAACGGTTAGTAATGAGCTACTATCTAACAAGCATGCGGAAGAATAGTATAAATAGCGGAAGCAAAGGGACAAGATAAAGAAATAAGCAACAGGAATATATATATATATATATATATTATATATATATTATAATATATATATATATATATATATATATATATATAAGAAAACTAAGCCATCCCACAAACTGGTATCATAGTATAAGAGCCGCTACTACATAACCAGAGTACAAAAGAATCCAAGAGAATATATATATATGTCTCTGAATAACAAGGACTACATAATACAAAAGATGAGATAAAAGCCAAGCCTCGGTCGCCTGGAGCTCAGCCTCATTCTCGGATAGTCCAAAATCATCCTGCACAAGGAGTCTCCACATATCAGTGGCGATGACCCATACTAGGATCTGCACCAGAAAGATACAGAGTGTAGTATGAGCATCAATTGCTAAGCAACGGGTACCCAGTAGGCATCATAGGTCGATTGAACGCATATAAGATATAAAAGCAATAATATAGCAGAAACCAAAGAAGTAGTCACAGAAGCAACGCATAAGTACATGGAAGCTAGAACATAAAGAATATAAGGAGAAAATAATCATGCTCGACTAGCTACTAGAAATATACATCACAAAACACAGGTGAAAAAAGAAGCACGCACCTTGTGTCCTTGCAATAACAATATACAAAGAGAGTTTTTAGGAAAATAGGTGGTATACTGGTAACCTCAAGAAAAGAGAGAGAAGAAAAGCAAGTAAACGGACTCATGCTTGAAACCCAATTCTAACAACTAAATCATGCCAATAATACACTCTCAAAGTAGGAATAATCAGTCAATTTTCCAAGTATAACCATGAAGTGAACCAGAAGTGTATACAACACAACTCCCAGATGTGAATCATCGAACAAGAACCCGAATATATCCATAATCAGAACCAGAAATATGATAGCATAATAATAAGTCTACCTACAGTCCCAACAGGCGCCCATACACCCGAGGAACACATACAAGTGAAGACAAACCCTCCGGCATACCATACTATTGGAGAGTACACTCAACAAATAGCAAACAAGGGTGGAATCAGAAACAAAGAATGATATGATGCACTAGTGAAAATCGAGTGGAATAGTAGCTCTGTATGTACCTCCTCCGGTGCCTATAGTCCCAACAGGTAGGATCAATGGAAGGACAATGCCCGTATACCTTAACTACATTGTATACCCCTCCACTGTCACACTCATCACGTAGCCCCTGGTCCGGATCGGCAATGTCCATGGAGGTTCTTGACCACAAACCAAATCTCAGAATCTCGATATAATTGTCCGTAGTGCATCTGAATCCAAACTAGTAACCAAAGTATAAAAATGCATGTCCGGAGTCTATTCGGGTCTAAATAGTAAATTGAGTCTCAAAACCCCAACAAGGATTCCCAAACATAACCGGGTCTAAAACAGTAGTAAAACAAGTCTGACGCTCAGCTCGATCGAGTCTAGTATCCTTTCAAACAAACAATAAAACATATCTAGCACACCGGCTCCGCCAAGTCTAGTAATAGTATGAAAACGATGATAAAATCATCTTTTAACTCTTTTACCCCAAGAAGATCCACAAAAATCAGTTCCAAACCTTTTATAACTATTTTTACCAAAAATGTGCCCTCGCGGCCATGCAAGGTTTAAAAAACCATTTATAGTAGTCCCGAAGCCGAAATAGTAGTAAAACATGTAGAAAACCTCTTTATATGCATTATAATGGCATGCCCAATTACAAACAGTAACCCAACGTCTCACAATCAACCTATCGGCCCCGTAAGGCTCCAATCGCTCTACAACATATATAACCAGCTCTATAATTGAATATCAATGTCCGGGACTCGTGGACATTCCCAATTAACCCACCATTTATGGTCCAGAGTCAATTACAATGCCACATAGAACCACAAGGGTGATATTACCAACTACAACAAATACTACAATCATAGGATCAAAAATATGATGGATATGAAGGAACGGACAAAGTCTGGGGTACCAGCTAACAAACTCAACCCAAGAATGCTACTTAGTACAATTATAGCCTATAAATGCAAGTTCTAGAAGAGTTAAATCGTAACCTACTTGTCGTTCGATGACAAGCTGCTAGAACGATGATGTCCAAGACCGAACCACTCTGAGAAGCTCCAAACAGTAGTCAAACTATCAGAAACACAATCTACGTATTAAAGTGAATCTAAGGATACCCACATTAATAAATATATAGTCGGGTCAAAATTTGGGTGACAAGCGTGCCCATGGGTCCCGCAACCTGAAGCCAAAAATAAAAGAGCACACAATGATCACCATGCTCCCATGAGCGCATGCTCAGAAAATTAATGTAATTAGGCCATAAAATGTGGCTAAAACAGTCCACCAATTAAGAGAAGACAAAAAGTGAAAATAAAGGAAATTACCAAAAATTTAACAAGGAAATTTACCGATTAAGATCGGGAAAACAACCACGAATAAATGATAATCCTTCTCCAAGAATTTGGATAAGAATAAATGGGGACATGGTGATTTGGGAGCTTGTTTTAATGGTGGAACAAAGTTGGGTTTAAATGAATTGAGAAAGAAGAAGTTGGCCAAGATATAGGCTGCTAGGCCCACGCGGCTTATGTGCCATTTGCCGGGCACATGCACACGCGTAAGCTAGGTGCTGGCCAGGCAAGGCACTGCCCAGTGCACACGCCTGCCCGCCATTGTGCGCGCAGCCATGCGCACATAGCCCAGGAGATGCGCAAGCAAAATCCAAGAGCAAAGGAGGTGGCTAGCACTGTTGTACGCACACGGCCATGCCCAGCGTGGGTGTAGGCCTGCTGGTGCCATGACAACAGCCAACTGCCAACAGCTATTCCAACACATGAAATTTCTCCGACGGACCCTCAGGAACACATTCGAGGTCTCGCGAACACAAATGAGCTGAGCTATTCGACTAAAAATAGCATTCTGGACACAAAATAATTGGTTAAAAATCCCAACAAAAGTCGATTTAATGAAAAATGGGCCCCATGCCAAAACACAAACTTTAGGCCAACTTTTCCAAAACGGAACACCAAGGTCTAAAATGAGTTCAGAAGCCTCGAGACCTGAAAAAAGGTCCCCTTAGCCCAAAGTCGACATTTTAGAGCTAACATCGCTGTCAGAATTTCCATCCAAGGATGTCTTCTCCGAATTTTGACCAAAGTCAAACTTCCAAGTTTAATTGGCTAGAAAACATAAAACGTAAGACAAAACTAAATCGAAAACTCCCAGACCCCGACCAAGGGCCCATCTAGACCAAAATCTAAGCTCAAGAGCTAACGAAACTGTCGGAATTTAATTCCAAGCATGTTTACCAAGACTGTTGACCGAAGTTAATGATATCCTATGTTTAAGTTCTAAAACAGAGAAACAACCATAACAACCAAACAAATGGCCAGGGCACCAAACCACTGGTTCCAGTACGCCATAAATAACTTGGGGCTGCTACATGCAAGCTTTAACAGTACAAAGAAAGCGTAAATCAAGGAATGACCAGAAGGGTCATTACATCATTGACTACTAAAAAGGACTTTTGTCCTTAAAAGTCAGGAACAAAGGAGTACCTGAAGGCTCAAACAACTACATATACTGAGCCCATATCTCTCTCTTAGTCTCCCAGGTAGCCTCTTCAACTGGATGGTGCCTCCACTGAACCTAAATAACCAAAGTCTGTCTAGACCTCAACAAAGGACAAACTCTCATCCAACTGAAACAAATCCCACTGCAACACATGAGACTCATCTGGAACATACTGCCGCAATATCGATACAAGGAAAACTAGATGCATAGCTGAAAACATCTAAGGCAAAGCTAGCATATAGGCAACACTACTAACTCTTTAAAGTATCTCAAATAGCCCGATATATATGGGGTAAGCTTTCCCCACCTACGAAATCTCATCACACCCTTCATGGATGATACACAGAGAAACACCAAGTCACCAACACTGAAATCTAAGGCACGAAGTTTATGGTCGACGTAGCTCTTCTGCCTACTCTGAGCTACCCAAAGCCTGTCCTGAATCACTCGAACTCTGTCTATTGAATCATGAAGCAAGTTTGTACTCCGCGGTCTAGTCTCCAAACTATCAAACCAACCCATAAGCGATCTGCAATGCCTACCATATAATGCCTCGAAAGGTGCCATGCCAATACTCGAATGGAAACTATTATTATAAGCAAACTCAGACAAAGGCATAAGCTGATCCCATGAACCTCCAAAGTCAAGAACACAGGTTCGTAACATGTCCTCTAGGACTGGGATATTCCTCTTGGACTGGCCATCTGTCTGAGGGTGGAATGCGGTACTAAGATGAACCTATGTACCCAAGCCTCATTGTACAACCCTTCAAAACTGAGATATGAACTAAGTGTCGCGGTCTAAAATGATATAAGTTCGTACCACATGCTATCGAACAATCTCACAAAGGTAAATCTGAGCCAACTATAACCCAAATGAAGTCAAACCCTCGAGAAGTGCATGGGAACTGAACTATGAAGTCCATAGTAAGCCTTTCCCACTTCCACTCAAGCATGGGAAGTCGCTGCATCAATCCACCAGGTCTTATGTGCTCAAGCTTAACCTGATGATAGTTCAAGCACTGAGATACAAACTTTGTTATGTCCGGCTTCATACCACTACACTAGTAAAGCTGCATCAAATATTTATATATCTTGGTTGCGCGAGGATGGATGGAATATCTTGAACAATGTGCCTCCCAGAGAATCAACTAAATCAAATCCCTAACTCTCAGAACACAAAGACGACTATCAAACCTTAAAACACTATCTGAATCTAGAGTAGCCTTGGTGCCTCACCCTAAACAACCTAATCATGAAGGTCACACAACTACTGATCCTCATACTGAAGACTCTGAATTTGATCAACTAATGTAAAGCGAACCTCAATACTAGCAAAAACTCTGCTGTGATCCGATAAGGTAAGCCTTATTAAACGGTTAACCAAGGATTGGATGTCCAAGGCTAATGATTGCTCCAAAACTGAAAGTGAAGCTAGGCTACCTATACTCACCATCTTCTGACTCAAGGAATCCGCCACCACATTTTCCTTACCCGGATGATATAGAATAGTGAAGTTGTAGTACCTCAGTAACTCAATCCATCTCCTCTGCCTAGAGTTCAGCTCTTACTGACTCGTGATGTACTAAAGACTACAATGATCAGTGAAGATCTCACAATAAACCCTATATAGGTAGTGCCTTCAAATCTTGAGCACAAAAACTACCACTGCCAACTCAAAGCCATGAGTGGGGTAGTTGTGCTCGTGAAACTTCACCTGTCTCAATGCATATTCTATCACTCGACCCTGCTGCATCAATACACAACCAAGGCTAACCCCTGAAACATCATAATATATGGAGAAGCTCTGACCCTCAACTGATAAAGTCAACACTATAGCCGAAGTCAGTAAGGCCTTAAGCCTCTGAAACCTATCCTAATATTGATCTGACCACTAAAATGAGACATCCTTCCTAGTCAGCCTACTCAATGGTGATGCTATGGAAGAAAACTCCTCAATGAACCTTTTGTAGTACCCTTCTAACCCAACAAAGTTGCAAACCTTGGTAGAAGTAGTAGGTCTCGGCCAATCACGAACTGCTGATATCTTCCCTGGGTCTACTCTAATCCCATCCTTATACACCACGTGTACTAGGAATTCTACTAACTCAAGTCAAAACTCGCACTTTGAAAACTTGGCATAAAATCGATGATCTCTCAAAGTCTGAAGTACAATCCCCAAGATCTTCTCATGCTCATCTCTATTCCGCGAGTATATCAGGATGTTATCTATGAAAACTATCACAAATGAGCCCAAGTATGGGCTAAGCACCCTATTCATCAAGTCTATGAAAGTTGCGAGGGAATTAGTCAACCCAAAATACATCACCAAGAATTCATAGTGGCCATAACGTGTCCTGAATGCTGTCTTAGGGATTTCCTACACCCTAATCCTCAACTATTGGTAGCCTGACCTCAAATCTATCTTTGAAAATATGGCTGAACCCTGAAGCTGATCAAATAAGTCATTTATGCACGGTATCAGATACCTATTCTTCACAGACACCTTATTCAGCTGCTTATAATCAATACACATCTGCATCGACCCATCTTTCTTCTTCACAAAAGGAACTGGAGCACCCTAAGGCGATACACTCGGCCTAATGAAACCCTTAGCTAACAAAGTCTAGAGCTGCTCCTTAAGCTCCCCCAACTCAGCTGGAGCCATATGGTAAGGAGAAATAGAAATGGCCCAGGTTCCCAACTCTAACTCAATAGAAAAATTAATATCTCTCTCAGGTGGAAGGCTTGGCAGGTCGGTAGAAAACATATCTAAGAAATATCTAACCACAAAAACTGACTCAGGGGAATAAGGTTTGGCACTAGCATCTTAGACATATTTTAGATAAGCCAAACACCCGTGAGAAATAAACTTCCTAGCTCAAAGACAAGAGATGATCCCAGATGGTGCACATCTAACAGAACCCTACCATATAACTGGGGATACGTTGGGCACAACTATGGTAACATTCATGGCATAATAATCCAAAACCACTCGATGAGGGGATAACCAATCCATGCCCAGAATCACATCAACATCTAACATATCAAGAATCATCAAATCACCCCAAGTCTCTAAATCACCAATATAAATCATTCAAGATTTCACAATCCAATCCACTACTAAAGAATATCCTTCTGGGTTGAAACAAATACATGTAAAGATAGTGGCTAACTAGCCAACCCCAAAAAAGGCATAAAGTAGGCAAAAATATACGAGCAAGTAGATCCAGGATCAAATAAAGCCAAAGCTGACTGGCGGTATACAAAAATCGTACTTGTGATCACAGCATCCGAGGCTTCTGCCTTTGGTCTCCCAGGGACCGCATAAAACTGACACTGACCTCCACCTGACCAACTTCCATCCCTACCACCTATCCTGCCATGCGGGGCACCACCTCTGCCCTGACCACCACCTCCTCTAGCCAGTGGCTGCACTACACGGATAGGCTGAGCAGGCTGAGCGGCTGGCTGAACTTTACCCTGCTGGGGGCAATCTCTAGCAATGTGATCAATGACTCCACACTCATAACAAGGACCTGACGGCCTACCCTGCTTGGATGCACTAGCTACACTAGTGTGGCCACCACAACCCGATGCCTCAAAAGATGTAGCCCTTGGAGTCTGACCATCATAACCCTACTGACTACTATGATCCTACTCAAATTAAGACCTATTGGAAGCCTGAAGTAATGCCTGAACCGATCGACTAGACTGACCCTGGTGCTGCTGTGGCTGATACCCTTGTCCCCACTGGCCTGAACCTCTACCACTATAATAGGAACCATTATATCTGCCCTAGTGACATGGCCTCTTATCTCTGGCCTTCGGATAATGATGGTGCAAATCATCCATGGTTCAAACATGATCCCTTATAGCCTAGAAGGATTGACCGCTAGCAACTAACACCTCAGTTGTCTGTCTGAACTCTAATCTCAACCCCTAAATAAATCTATGAACTTTCTCACGCTCGGTAAGGATAATCATGGCCCCAAATGGAGCAAGCTGGTGGAAGCGAGTATCGTACTCAAATATGGTCATAGACCCCTACATAACTCTAGTTAAATACTCACTACGATGCTCTCTTTCATGCTGAGGCAAGAACTTGGCCATAAAGTCCTCATAGGACTCTGACAAAGTTAACAGAGTAGACAAAGTGGGACCTCTACCATAACTTAGTTGGGCCCTCTACCATCAACTTGGGCCCTCTAGCATAACTTAGTTGGGCCCTTCAGCTGATAAGTAGTGTATCCAACACCGTGAGTCTCAAACAAACCCAAATGGTATAGGATCTCCTCACAAGCAGAGATAAAATCATAAAGGATCCTGACTAGGAGTACCAAAAAATCTAGGTAGAGCCAACCTCAGAAATCTACCCAATTTCTTCTGCTCCATCTCTATAATAGCAGGGTGAGGAGCAAGATGTTGTGCAACAGATGGTACTGTAATAATCTCAGCCTAAACTCTAGAACCCCCAAGGCTGATCTCTAAGAATATATTTATGCTGCCTCAGAAGGCTGACCCTCAATCATTCCCAACAACTGCAGGACCAAACCCCGAGTATCTGATGAAAGAGATGTGGCTGATGCTGGTACAAATACTAGTGCTGGCACTGGTGGTACCTAGGCTATCCCTAGTCTATGTGCTGCTGCTCTGGGGAACTCTCAAGCTCATACTCAAGCGCGGGAGCTCTAACTGGTGTCACTGATCAGGGACACCCCCTACCTCTATGTCTGCAACTGGCTCGGCCCCTAGCTGGAGTCAAAGGCTTACCACCTCCTGATGTCAATGATCTTGTATGAACTATCTGTGGGAGAATGAACTAGAATAAGTGAGATTCCTGGAAACCATCTAGGATAAGACGCACGATATAGAAGCAAGAAAGAGTCATGTTTCCTAAGATTACACTGTAGCCTGCCAAAGATTGAGTACGGATGTCTCCGCCCCAATCCACATGACTCTACTAGACATTAGGTCCTATACCGATGACACTGATGAACCTAGGCTCTGATACCAAGCTGTCAAAACCCAATTTATCAGTCATGAAGCCACCTATAACCCCTCCCTATAGGAGTACCAATTCCCATAGTCCAGAACGGTTAGTAATGGGCTACTATTTAACAAGCATGCAGAAGAATAGTATAAATAGCAGAAGCAAAGAGACAAGATAAAGAAATAAGCAATAGGATTATATATATAAGAAAACTAAGCCATCCCACGGACTGGTATCATAGTATAAGAGTTGTTACTACATAACCAGAGTACAAAATGATCCAAACGAATATATACATGTCTCTGAATAATAAGGAGTACATAATACAAGAGATGAGATAACAGCCAGGCCTTAGACGCCAGGAACTTATCCTTAGTCTCGGATAGTCCCAAATCACCCCACACTAGTCTCCATGAATCAGCGGTGATGGCCCATACTAGGATTTGCACCAGGATGATGCAAAGTGTAGTATGAGCACCAATTTCTAAGCAAAGGATACCCAGTAGGCATTATAGGCTAACTGAGTGCTTATAAGAAATAAAAACAATAATATAGCAGACACCAAAGAAGTAGACACAGAAGCAACGAATAAGTATTTGGAAGCTAGCACAAAAGGAATACAAGCAGAAAATAACCATGCTCATCTAGTTACTAAAATATACATCACAGAACACAGGTGAAGGAAGAAGAATGCACCTGGGGTCCTTGCAATAACAATATATAAAGAGAGTTTTCAAGAAAATAGGCGGTATACCAGTAACCTTAAGAAAAGAGAGAGAAGGAAAGCAAGTAAACGAACTCATGCTTGAAACCCAATTCTAAAAACTAAATCATGCCAATAATACACTCTCAAAGTAGGACTAATCAGCCAATAATCCAAGTATAACCATGAAGTGAACCAGAAGTATATACAACACAACTCTCAGGTGTGAATAATCGAACAAGAACTCGAATATAGCCATAATAAGAACCAGGAACACGATAGGATAATAATAAGTCTACCAACAGTCCCAATGGGCACCCATACACCCGAGGAACATATACAAGTAAAGACAAAGCCTCCTGCATCCCATACTATTGGATCATATACTCAGCAAATAGAAAACAAAGGTGGAATCAGACACAAAGAATGATATGATGCACTAGTGAAAACTGGGTGGAATAGTAGCTCTGTATGTACGTCCTCCAATGCTTATAGGCCCAACATGTAGGATCCATGGAAGAACATTGTCTATATATCTTAACTACACTGTATACCCCTCCTTCGGCATACTCAGCATGTAACCCTTGGTCTGGATTGGCAAGATTCATGGAGGTCCTCGATCATATACTAAATATCAGAATCTTGATATAATCATTCGGAGTATATCCAAATCTAATCCAGTAACCAAAGTCTCAAAATGCATGCCCGAAGTCTATCCCAGTCTAAAATAGTAAATTAAGTCTCAAAAACCCCAACAAGGGTGCCTGGACATAACTTGGTATAAAACAGTAAGAAAACAAGTCTGAAACTTGGCTCTACCGAGTCTAGTATCATTTCAAACCAATAGTAAAACATGTCTAGCCCTCCAGCTCTGCCAAGTCTTGTAATAGTATGAAAACCGATGATAAAATCATCCTCTTAACTCTTTTACCCTAAGAAGACCCACGAAAATCTGTTCTAAACCTTTTATAACCATTTTTACTGAAAATGAGCCCTCGGAACCATGCAAGGTTTAGAAAACCATTTATAGTAGGCTCAAAACCAAAATAGTAGTAAAACATTATGGACTTTCAATTTCTATCAACTCATTGCTTGGGTAAGATTTTCATTCTACCCTAGAAAACTATAATTATGACATGGTTCTCTGATATTTTTCCTAAAACTTAATAAAATGCTCATCTAACTTGATCTACACATGCCTTGAAGTAGAACTGAAATGGGACAAAAGTAGTTTGGTTGAGTAGTAGGATTCTGATTATGAGCAATAAATTTAGTGGTATGGCTTAATTTTGATTTAAAAAATAAAGCGACATGATTGAGTATCATAGTCCTGGTAGACCTTGAAGGCGCTGTTCTATTTTTTGGTACTATATGAATATTGTTTTGAATGTAAAACTATTCTTTGTAGCGTATGAGTCAATTTTTCTAAGAACTTGACCTACAAGTATGCCCACCATTAGGACAACTGATGTATGGTGCATCATTTTGAGGTAGATGTTCTTTCCATTATTTTGAAAATTGGGTAGATCAGTGTGTTATGAGCATACTTGAATAGTCACCTACAAAAGATTTATAAAATGGATTCTCATGTTGAGGGTGTGAATTAATCGCTTTGTTTTAAAGGCCTAACGAGTTTTTTTTCTTTTCTTTTCAAAGGAAACCCAAAGTTTTCATAATGCAATTATTGATTTTTTTCATTGAATTATTTCATTGATGCACATATTTAATTATTGATGTCAGTTTATATGACTTAATTTTTGTCCTTGTGCTTTGACATGTTCCTTCATGTGCTAAACCATTAAGAAGTCTTGTTACTTTCTTTTGCCTCATGAGATAAATGTTCTGCCTATTTTCAGAGTCTTATCAATTACCAAAGTTCTTATGAGATATAAATTACTGGAAAGTGATTTGTAATAGTTTTAGGAGAGTTGGAGTTGTTTAGTTCATGAGTCCATTTTAGTGATTTTAGAATTTAAAGATGTGCATTTGGTAGCTGCATATAGTTCATTATTGAGTGTGATTTTTCTTAGTTCTAGCTACAGATGAACCCGAGGATGTCTATTTTTCAATTGTAATTCTATACTGACTGGTCAAAAGTAGTTTTACCATTTATAATTCATGGAGTCATGATGCGCATCTCCTTCGAGCAATTACCTACTATGGGGTCTGCTTTATTTTGAAAAAATATAATGTGTTCAGAATTTCTTATTTTCTTTATCATATTGCCTATTCAAGCTTGGACAGTTTATCCAATTTGAAATAATCTAAGTACAACCATGTTAGTGAAGTTGCACTGTAATATGAACCCCAAATGAATAGTATGTCTTTTATGGAGCTAACATTGAAGTATCTTATATTGTATTTTTGATATTAGTGTTTTTGCTTGCAGCAAATTGAAAATTCATTTTCATTGAGGACAATGGATGATGATGAGGTGCTCTGACACAGAGTAAGTATTCTACATCCTATAGAATAATCTATCTAAAAAGTTAATGGCATTTGCAGATGAATCTATTTATACATGTTCTAACTTCCTAAGGATTAATACTATTTTTTTTAAAGATAATCAGTGGAGAATGTTTGCATCTGGTTTTACTTTCATTTAAATCATGTGTTCTACGATCGGCTACCACCAAGTCTTCTGAAAAAGAAAAGAAAATATTTTAGACATTATTGAGTCGAGCATGGTATGCTACCAGCGTACAAGATGAGGCTATTTAATAACAAGCTTTAAGTAATTGTGGAGGATACAAAACAAGAATGAGGATAATGGACTAGCCTTGCAACAAGAAACATGGTGGAAAAAACATAATAACTAGAACTAACCTTTTTCGTTTATGGTTAATTATATTTTATTTCAGTACAACGCATTGTCTTTACTGTCATTGTTGGAGCAGTAGGCAAAAGAGAAATGATAAAATTGTAGTTTAGAACTTGGAAAAGTTATAAAAAAATTTAATTCAAAAACATGAAGGGGAAATTACCACTTCGTAGGTAAAATGTAGTTGGTTGGACAAAAACAAAATATATGATAATCTTGTGTGT
Source organism: Jaltomata sinuosa (assembly GCA_003996215.1). Classification (NCBI taxonomy): domain Eukaryota; kingdom Viridiplantae; phylum Streptophyta; class Magnoliopsida; order Solanales; family Solanaceae; genus Jaltomata; species Jaltomata sinuosa. The sequence goes on from QJPP01002945.1 coordinate 81,383, forward strand.
TGGGCCAGTGCTGAGCACGAGCTATGCCTATCTTTTCTATTATATATAAATGTGAAGTCGAGAACGACTAAGGGTAGTTTTGAAATTTCATTATTTTCATAGGGCAAATTCATCATTTACCTCAAGAACAAAAGAGATACTATTTAGATTTTTCCCAATATTTCCAGAAAGCTCCGTCCTTTCACCTCTTTGTTCCAACAATGGAGAAACATCCCCTCCAATTGTTCAGAATTCTCTTTTCTCCAACAATGGAGCAGGCTCTTTAAAATCATATTCTCATCTAGGTGTGCAATTTTAGGTCAGGTTTTGTCTCAATATTTACCCTAATCTTCTTTTGGTTCTCTTTAGATCTTCCAATTTCATAACTTAAATTCATAGCTAGTGTGGTTATTATTCTACCTAACTCTCTCTTCAATGTTCTTATGCAATCACCCAAAGCTCAATCCGCTTGGTTCAAATTCTATAAGCATCAGTTGTTTGGTCTCTCTTATTCCATCAACAGAAAAAAATTTATTCCTTCTTAAGCTTTCACTCTTACTTCTCTTTTATTTTTCTTCAAGTATTGCAAATTCAGATTAGTTTTTATCTCAATTTTTTCCTAATGTTTTTCGGTTCTGTTCAGATTTTCTAATTTTGTGGTTTAAATTCTTTCCTTCTTGTATTATTTTTTCCTGCCTTAACTCTCTTTGATGTTCTTCCACATTCATTTTTTTCCTTTGGATTTTCATTATTGCTTGTTCTTGAATAAGAGAAATTGAAGATTAATAGCTTCTTCAAGCCTTCTTTTTGTATGCCAAAAAGTGCAGATCCATCTAAATTTTATAGTGATGAATTCGATTATAAGAGGTTACAGCCAGCGAAGACCTCAAGATTCAACTGGGCATAATGTAAATTACTTCTTTTCTGTTTTCCTTCATTGAGTTGCTTTTTTTCCTTCTTCTCATTGTGTACATGCCTTTTGAATCTTTAAAATTCTGCCAAAAAAATAGTTTTGAAAATTGTACTTAAATAAGAAAATGAAGGAACTGGTTGCTTCCATAAGTGCAAGGCAGTGTTCATTGACATTCTTATATATGTGTGTAATTATTTTACCCGTATAATGACTTCTTCAATTACATGTCAAATATGTGTTGTTTCATAAGTTTACCATTGTTCTAATCCAATATTACTATGGTTCAACTTTATTTCTGTAATGACCCTTCTGGTCATTTATGCGCGTTCGCCTTTCTTGTACCGTTAGAGCTTGCTTGTACCGGCCCCAAATCATTTATAGCTGTGAGACTGGTAGTTCGGTGCCTGGGCTATTTGTTTGGTCTTTTTAGCCGTTCTTTATTTTAGAGTTTTAGACTTTTGAAATCATTGACTTCTGTTAATATTCTTGGTGAATGTGCTCGGAATCAAATTATGACAGTTTCGTTAGCTCAAAGCATGGACTTTGGTCTAGTAGGTCCTTTGGTCAGGATCCGAAAGCTTTTAATCTTAGAATTCTCTCTCATTCTGTGTTTTCGGGCCAGTTGGGCTTGTTGGTTGACTTTAGTCAACATTTGGAGAAGACAACCTTTGATGGAAATTCTGCCAGCATCGTTAAATCAAGAATGCCAAGTTTGTATTAAGTAGTTGGTTGGTTCGGGTCCTGGGTGATCCGAGCTCATTTTGGATGTTTGGTTAGCGTTAGCTAGTGTTGACTTGGGTCAACATTCTTCCAAAATGACCTCATATAGAAGTTTCTTTGATTCTATTAAGTCTGAAATGTCGTTTCCACTCTAATAGCATATTTGGTTTTTGAGTATCTGGTTCCGATTGTGCCCGGATGCCCAATAGATGTTTTGGCTATTATCGGTTTTTCTGCTTCTGGGGGCCTTCAGCGCGATCGCGCTTCTTTAGCTGGATTGCGCTGGTCTGTGTTTTTCCCTTCAGTGCAATCATGCTCCTGTAGCGCGATAGCTCTGGTATGTGATTTTTCCTTCAGCATGATCACGCTCTTATAGCGCGATAGCGCTGACCAGTGACTAACAGCTATATATTTTTGATCCTTTCATTTTTCCAGATCAAATTCTTGTTTACTCTCAATCCAAATTGAAAATCCTCTCTACCAAATTACTCTAAATTAGTTCTTGAACTTTGGGAATCATTTGCTCATCAAAAATCTGTGCTCCCTCGACAATTGGTAAGTCTTCTTCCCCAACTTGTTCTTCTCATATTTTCTAAAGAAACCGCCATTGTTGGGAGTCTATAAAGCTTGGAAATTCTTGTATATTCTGCCCCTTTTGTGAGTGCATGATCGTGTGTTCGTTAGATTCGCTGTTCGGGTGAAATTCCTCGCTTTATTGTAAGCTTTCTTGCTCAATTTCCAGTTGTTCATCCTTAAAATTCCTTCTTTAATTCTTACTTGAGCGGGCTATTTTGAGCCCCAATTGTTGTCCATTTCTGATCAAATTTTAGCATGTTCTCCCAGGATGGTAAGGAACACTTTTGTGTTTTTCAATTTCTGTTTTGGGTTGTCGGGCCCATGGGCCCATTTCTGACCCAGATTTTGACTTGACTATTATTATAGAAATATGAGTATCGTTAGTCTTATTTTGACATATAAATGATTGTATTGATAGTGGTTTTGTGAATTGGAGCTTTCCGGAGTAGTTTGAGCCTGGACAATGTTGTTCTCGCAGCTAGTCATCAGATAACAGGTAGGTTATGGCTTTGCCTACCTTGACTCTGTGTATATAGGCTATAACTGCATTAATTAGCATCCTTGGGTTAGTTGTTTTAGGTTGGTACCCAGACATTGCCCATCTTTTCTATCTGTTTACTTCATACTTTGAATGTAGTATTCTTGTAGTATTATATATCACCTTTGTGGTCCTATGTGGCCTTGTACTGACTCTGGAACATAGACAGTGGGTTATTTGGGAATGTCCATGAGTCCCGGACATAGAGATATCCTTTTAGGCTGGTTATGTTTACTGAGTAGCTGTGGAGCCTATACAGGATCGGTAGGAATGTTTATGAGCCGTTGGGCTAATTAATATTTGTGTGCGAGCATATCATCCATGAAAAAGATTATCCCTCCATATTTTACTTTGATTTTGGCTGCGAGCCACTATAGACAGTTTTTCCTAAACTTGCATTGCCCTAGGGACCCATTTTTGGTATAATCTAATGATGACATGAGATTCTGGATGATTTCGCACTGATTTCTTACTGATACTAGGTTGTGCTGGGCAGAGCACTAACCGTGATTTACTACTGATACTAGGCTCTGCTGGGCAGAGCACTAGACTTGATTTCCTACTGATAGTAGGCTCTGCTGCGCAGAGAACTAGACCTGATTTATTACTGATTTAGACCCGAATACGCTCTTGGCACCTTTTAAGAGGGTTATTGAGACTTTTATCACTTATTTAGACCCGAGTATACTTTGACCACCCTTTGAGAGGGTCTTTTGAGATTACTACTACTGTTTTAGACCCAATTCAATTCTGGGCATGTACTTTGAGGCTTTGGTTCTCTGAGATTTTGCGTTCGTTACTGTATGTGGTTAGGGACCTCCATGGTCCCTGCCATTCTAGGACCTGGCCAAAGGGCTGAGCGTTCCAAATGAGGGCTATATGGTGTCAAATGGTGTATAGCGGGTACGTCCTACCATGGGTCCTCCTACTAAAGTGCCGAAGGGAGGTGCATACAGGGTTACTATTATCGGTTCCATCATTATCATCATCATGAAAATTTCACTTGGATTCAACCCTTGTTTGTTCTGTGTTCAGTATACACTCCGGTTATATGGGCGATCGAAAGGTTTGTTTTCACTTAATTGCTTTCCTCGATTATATGGGTTGCCGTTGGGACTGTAGGTAGTTTAGATTACTCTTATCGCTTTATAGAGCTGGTAATGGTCCTTGTTTCTTGGTGATTTAGAGGTTATTAGCCTTTTGAGACTTTGGTTATGGGATTTTGATTATTGATAGGGCTAGGGAGTCCTATCTTATTGAGCCACTTTTGTGTGGCCTTCTGATAAGATTGTTAGTTTCTTAGTTATTGTGGGTTAGTTATTCCATCCTATGGTTGTACTTATGAGGTGGATTCCTGTTTATGCTATCTTGAAGTTGGATTGGTGTAATAATTTCCTTATGGTTGTTGATTCCATCTTGAGTATGTTAGACTACTTTCCTTTTTTTTCCTTTTACTTGAGGTTATCGGTATACTACTATATTCCCGACTCTCTCTCTTTTTATATACTATTATTGCAAGGATCCCAGGTGCGTCCCTCTTTCTTACACTTGTGTTCTGTGTATATTTGTTTTTTATGCTAGCATTGTATGCTTATAATTCTTGGTTGTCTATTCTCCGTGCTAGTTCCTTGTGCTTTCTCTATTGTTTTGGTGTGTACTTCTTTGCTATCTACTACTTACTATTTTTATATTTTATATGCGCTTAGTCGGCCGATGCCTACTTAGTACCTGTTGTCTTGGTGCTCATACTACACTTCTGCATCTTTCTGGTTCAGATATTAGTTGAGCTTTCACAGTTGATCGCATTGGAGACTCGTGCATCTTTTGGGAGGTTTGAGACTAGGGTGAGCGCCAGACGGTCGGGGCTTGTATACATCTCATATTTTGTTCTGTTGCTCCTTGTACTTTTGGAGATAGATTTATATTGTATTTTGTTTCTTCTAGCACTGGTATTCTATTAGAAGCTTTTGTACTGTCGATACAAAGTCTTAGGGTTGGTGTAGATTTCTTTATGTATATACTCGGGTTTGGATTCCGCTTTGTCTACCCTTACATTCTGCTTCTGCTTATTTCTACTTATTGTGCGTTTTGGTTAGGTAGTATCCCATTACTAACCATTTTGGGCTATGGGGATTGGTTCACCTACTGGAGGCTTGTAGGTGTCATCATGACCCGAGAAATAGAGTTGTGACAGCTTGGTATCAGAGCCCTAGTTTCATCGGTGTTGTGGTACAGAAGCAAGTGTCTACATAGAGTCTCGCAGATCGGTATGATGACGTCTATATCCTATCTGCGGGAGTTTGCAGGGCATTGCTAGGAAAAGTTTCATCTTTTTGTCTCCTTATCATGCGTTCCTGGATTTATTGACTTCTAATAAACTTCTATTGTTTTATTCCTTCTCAGATGCCTAAGATGAGTTCGATAGCGAGTGATGTCGAGGCTTCTGTGCCTGTTGCTTCAGTACTTTTATCAGCGACGGGACTTCAAAGTGATATTTTACCGCACCAGATAGGGGTGTGGGGCCAGCCCAACCTCTGATTGGATTTATAGCTACCCCAGTTCTTCAGGACACCGTTGCTAGGACTCTGAGTCCTCCGGTGGGTCTTTCAGTACCCGATTCTTCGAGTAGTGGTTCATCTAGGGTTGAGCTACCAGTTCTTCAGCAGGATTGTCTGTTGGTATTTGAGTATGAGGCGAGATTTTATGAGATGGTTAGGAGTACTGCTAGGACTGTGCCTTCAGAGTTTGATAGGGTTCATAGCTTTGTTGGAGGTTTGATTTCACCATTCCATTTTGCGATCGAGCACTTGGTTATAGTTGGGACTACCTTCCTTCAGGTAGTGGATCATGCTTGGGCTATCAAAGGTTTATGTCGTGAGGCTTATGGAGGTAGTTCTAAGAAACGTCATCGCCAGGATAGTTTCTGAGGTTCTCAGACTTGAGGTAGGGGATTCTCCACCAGATATAGGTTCCATTGCTTCTAATCTACCAGGCCAGTTTTAGTTGCTCCGCAAGTTTAAGAGGGTGGTGGTATAGGACATGTTGAGCTTAGAAGACATGGTACGGGTCAGATATCTCGAGGGTTGCTTTCAGGTTGTGTAGGCCATGGTGGACGGTCAGGTTTAGTGCAATTTCCTCTCCCGTATATACCTGGTGGGATTCGCTTTCAGTGTGGTGTACGTTGGCACTTTGCTAGGGATTATCCCACGGTTCTATCTTTTGGTCCACAGGGTTAGCATGCGATATCTCCCAGGGCCTCAATGCCACCGGCCAGAGGTGGAGTACAGGGTAGTAGGGGTGGTCTTCAAGCAGTGAGAGGAAGTGTGCAGGGTTGCGAGGGTGGTCCCCTGTTGTTAGAGGTGGCTTTCAGCTGGGTGGTTCAGGTGTCCATCAAGAGTCGATAGGCACCGTGCATCGGAGTGTGGCTTTTTTGGGTTGCTATAGTTTTGGGATGATGGGGCATTATGCTAGAGACTGTACCCATCGAGGGATGACAGAGCCTTCAACTTCGACTACTCCAGCCAGTGTTAGAAACTGTCAGGTTGATGCCCTTTTTGTTAGGCCCGTGGTAAAGGTTCCTGATATTGTTTCTCCAAGTTAGGCTTTTGCTATCTTTGGCTTGTGATAGTCTTGCTCGCGTTGCGATTTTATCCCTTCTGTCATTTATTTGTTTATATGCTTACCTGCTACTTGTTTAGTTGTTTGACTACTTGAATTGTAGCATCTAAGCATTGTTTTCTTGGTAGTTTATTCCTTAGTAATGGATGGGGTGAGTTATCCTTGATAGGTGTTTACCCGGAGTTATAGCTCATGGGTAGTTCTTGTTAGTCTATTTCTGATTGGGTTTATCCCTGTTTCGTTGTGACTCTAGACTTGTGTTAAGTCTTCCTTGTTGAGAATTCCTAGATGGGTATTTCCTAGGTTGTTGTCTAGCATTTGCTAGAAGTTCTTGTGTTAGTTGGGTGTTACTGGTAGTTGTGCTGGAATTTGAGCTTTTGTCTTGAGATAAGAGGTGTTAGTTATGCTAGTGAGCATGGTTTGGTTTTGTTTTTCAGGTGATTAGAGTAAACCCTCCTTGTTTGATTAGTTTAGACGGTTGGCAGGTATGTGGGTTATTCCCATAGTCTCTTTCAGTTTCTTACTTGGTTGGGTTGGTTTGTTGTTTTCCCTAGTTCCAGTTAAATTAGATTTTGATCATAGCCCTCTGGTTAAGTTATAAAATCAGTATTGTGATTGAGTTGACTTTAGCATTTTTGACTAAGTATTGATCGTAGCCTCGTGGGTGAGTTGTATTCGTAGTATTCTGGGTGAGCCGGGGATTCAACCCATTTTCTCCTGCCTTGTTGAGTTTTGACATTGTAAGTTTTGGAGCTAAGGGAATGGCTCCAGGTTCTTATTTTTAGAAAGGAGTTGTAAGGTTCAATATATGCTACATAAAGGTTTTGTTTAGTTTAGACAGGGGTACCACCCCAGAATTGATCCTTTTTTTTTTGTCTTTTATTTACTCATTATCATAGTAGTTTTGATAAGAAGAAGAAGAAAAAAAAGTCTTCTTCTTTTTTTCATTTTTTGTTTCCTCCTTTGTCTTTTTAGTTGCCTTTTCTTTCACATTTCAAAAAATTCGATTGCTCGTGACGGGATAGAGAAAGATGGGGGTAGGGACTGAAGATGGTTGGTAAGATGCTAGTGGTCTAACTCGGCAGATGACCCCAATCCCTCCCCAGCCCAGGTCAAAGGTCTTCCCGCCCTTTTTTTTCAGGGCCAGAGTCAAGTTTAGGGAGATGACTCCTTATTTGTGCTTATGTGTTTTGGTAGTTTACTAAGGTGACAATGAAGGTTTGCTTTGGGATTATGCGTTGGTGATTTGATTCAGCCGTCTACAGATTGCAGTGGTTTTCCTTCGATTGGTTTGAGATTTCAGTAACGGTTGTGGTTTTGGCAACTTGTGATTCAAAGCCTAGTTGGCTTCGGTTCCTAAAGGTTATTTAATAGCATATGGGTTCGATAAAGGCTTTGGTTGGCAATTTAAAAGTTGGGTTTCAGAATCATGGGCTAGAAAACTACTTCGAATGGTTCGTGGTTGGTTCTTTTCAGTTTCATCTTCTTGGGTTTGAAGGCATGAAGTTTGGGTGACTTAGTTTCCCAATTTGAGTTGTGGAGTGACACTTAGCCTTGAACACCTAGTCGTTGGCTAACTTTTGAGTTAGGCTAGACATTCATGATTTTGGCGATCTTCTAGATAGGATGAGGTTCCTTCTTTCACGGTTGGACAAACTCAATGGTGTAAGTTTGAGGTTCAGCAGTGGTGTATGCTTTATGTGATCAGGTTATGCGGGTTGAGTCTAGCGAGGCTATTTTGAGTTTTATTGATACTTAGAGACTGGTGGTCACCATTCGTTTGCCGAGAGTTTGAATGGTTGTTTAGTTGGGTCTTTTAGGGTGGTCTTTTATATGAGGTTCCAGTGTTGGTTGGACTCGGCTAGTATGGACTATAAGTCTGGTATGATACATGCTTCAAAATAGTTTGTTGTGTACAGATGCAGTAGAATGGTTGATTCGATCCAAATAGGTGAGTTAAAGGTACATGCAAAGATTTCTATAGCTAGATGGCAACTTTGAACCCCAGGCACCTTTTCCTTTGCCTACAGTGTGTCCTGACTTGATATTCGTGGTATGGTAAACTCCTTCCCGAGTTGAGATTTGTAAAGCAATTTCAAATACGAATGGTGTTGGAGTATTCAGAGTAGCAGCAGTACTTCATAGAGTCGGGGGCTTAGTGATGGTTACGAGCTTCGTGGTAGGCTTACCACACTCCTCACAGAGTTTTTGTTTTGGTTTGGGTCTATTTTGGCAGGTTTCCCTGGTTCATTCGCTTCCAGCGGATTCAAACTTGACACAGTGCAAGGAAGTTGGGTTTATTCTACAGTTTAGAAGTTTCTCCATCAACACAAGGTATTCATACATGCCTTTCCTAACTTGAATGTGAAAACTTTGGTTGGGTTTAGATGGGTTGTTCAGTCGGGTTCAGTTAGCGAGATTGATGTTAGAAAAAGTGTTGGTTCATTGGTTGATGATCAATCGGGACTCATAACTCTAGTTTTCAAGGATACGCTTCAAGTTGTTATCTTGGATGGCAAATGCTAGTAGACTATAGCTTGGCTTGAAAGGAGTTTGAGCAAAAACAAAAAGGTGACTTCATTTTTGGTAAAGTATAAGCAAAGACTGTGGGTCTTCGGTATGTAAGTTGATGCTTCGAGGGTAGTTGAGTGTTCAACTTGTATGCAACTTCATGTTATGGTGAGAACGGATTTAGTTCAGAATAAAAGAGCTTTGCGGATCAACGGGTTCATGAGTTAGAGTTTTGGTTGTTAGCTTGTATGGTAAATTTGGTTATGGTTTCGAAGATTTGAGTTTGGTGTGTTGATCGCCTTGCTTTTTTAGTTTCGGTGTTGTGTTGGTGCCTACCGGTTGAGACTCTAGAGGCTCGGTTTGGGTTGGCAAACCATTGGTGTTTTGGACTTTAGTTTGAAATCTCGCTTGGCTAGTATGAAGTGTAGGCCTGGTTGACTTTTGGGTTTTGTTCTATTGGGTGCCATCTGGTCGAGGAGGCTACCCGGGTTATCCAAGAGAGAGTAGTGCAGGCTTTGTATCCACTATTCTTTTAATCTCTAGTCTTTCCTTCTCTCCGGACTTTCGGGGATGAAAGTCTTTTTAGTAGTGGATAATGTAATGACCCTTTTGGTCATTTACACATGTTCGCCTTTCTTGTACTATTAGAGCTTGCCTGTAGCGGTCCCAAGTCATTTATGGATTATGGGATTAGTAGTTCAGTGCTCGGGCCATTTGTTTGGTCTTGTTGGCCGTTCCTGTTTTAGAACTTTAGACTTTTGAAATTGTTGACTTCAATCAATATTCTTTGTGAACATGCTCAGAATCAAATTCTGACAGTTCCGTTAGCTCCGGAGCGTTGACTTTGGTCCACTAGGACCTTTGGTCGGGATCTGGAAGCTTTTAAGCTTGGAATTCTCTCTCATTCTGTGTTTTCAGGCTAGTTGGTTGACTTTGGTCAACATTTGTAGAAGACGGCCTCAGATGGAAATTTCGTCAGCCCCGTTAGCTCCGGAATGTCGAGTTTGTGTTAGGTAGTTGGTTGGTTCGGGTCCCGGGTGATCCAGGCTCATTTCGAATGTTTGGTTGGCGTTAGCTAGTGTTGACTTCGGTCAACATTCTTCCAAAATGACCTCGTATGGAAGTTTCGTCAATTTTGTTGAGTCGAAAACGTTCTTTCCACTCTAAAAGCATATTTGGTTTTTGATTATAAGGTTCCAATTGTGCTAGGAATTCTCTGTAGAAGTTTTAGTTGTTGCTGGTTTTCTGCTTTCTGTGGCCTTCAGCGCGATCGTGCTCGTTTAGCACAATTGCGTTGTTCTGTGTTTTTTCCTTCAGCGCAATCGCACTCCTGTAGTGCGATGGCGCTGGTCAGTGATTTTCCTTCAGCGCGATCACACTCCTTTACCGCGATAGCGCTTACCAGCGACCAACAACTATATATTTTTTATCCTCTCATTTTTCCAGCTCAAATTCTTGTTTCCTCTCAACTTCAAACTGAAAATCCTCTCTACCAAATTGCTCAAAATTAGTTCTTAAACTTGGGGAATCATTTGCTCATCAAAAATTTGTGCTCCCTCGACAATTGGTAAGTCTTGTTCCCCAACTTTTTTGTCTCTTGTTTTTTAAAGAAACCACCATTGTTGGGAGTCTATAAAGCTTGGAAATACTTGTAGATTCTGCCCCTTTTTTGAGTGCATGATCGTGGGTTCGTGAGACTCGTTGTTCGGGTGAAATTCCTCGCTTTATGGTAAGCTTTCTTGCTCAATTTCCGATTGTTCATCCTTAAAATTCCTTCTTTAATTCTTGACTTAAGCGGGTTGTTTTGAGCCCCAAATGTTATCCGTTTTCTCTCAAATTTTAAGCATGTGCTCCGGGGATGGTAAGGAACACTTTAGTATTTTTGTTTCCAGTTTCAGGTTGCAGGGCCCACGAGCCCATTTGTGACTCAGATTTTGACTCAACTATTATTATAGCAATATGGGTATCGTTAGTCTTGTTTTGACATATAGATGATTGTATGGATAGTTATTTTGCGAATTGGAGCTTTTCGGAGTAGTTCGAGCCTGGACAACACCGTTCCCGAAGGTAGTCATCGGATGACAGGTAGGTTATGGATTTCCCTACTTAGACTCTGTGTATATAGGCTATAATTGCATTAATTAGCATCCTTGCGTGGGTTGTTTTGAGGTTGGTACCCCAGACCTTGCCTGTTTTTTCGGTCCGTTTACTTCATACGTTGATTGTAGTACTTGTGTAGTATTGTAAATCACTCTTGTGGTCTTGTGTGGCCTTGTACTGACTCTGGAACATAGACGGTGGGTTATTTGGGAATGTCCGTGAGACCCAGACATAGAGATATCCTTTTAGGCTAGTTATGTTTGCTGAGTAGATGTGGAGCCTGTGAAGGGCCAGTAGGAATATTTGTGACCCATTGGGCTAATTTATATTTGTGTGCGAGCATATCATCTATGAAAAAGGTTTTCCCTGCATGTTTTACTTTAGTTTTGGCTACGAGCCACTATAGATGGTTTTTCCTAAACTTGGATGGCCCCGGGGGCCTATTTTTTGTATAATCTAATGATTACATGAGATTTTGGATGATTTTACACTGATTTCCTATTGATACTAGGCTCTGCTAGGCAGAGCACTAGACTTGATTTCCTACTGATACTAGGGTCTGCTGGGCAGAGCACTAGACTTGATTTCCTACTAATAGTAGGCTCTGTTGGGCAGAGCACTAGACCTTATTTCTTACTGATTTAGACCCGGATACGCTCTGGGCACCCTTTGAGAGGGTTATTGAGACTTTTATCACTGATTTAGACCCGAGTTTACTTTGGGGACCCTTTGAGAGGTTTTTTTTAGATTACTACTACTATTTTAGACCTGGTTCAATTCCGGGCATGTACTTTGAGGCTTTAGTTCTCTGAGATTTCACGTTCATTACTGTATGTGGTCAGTGACCTCCATAGGCCGTGCTGTTCTAGGACCTGGCCAAAGGGCCGAGCATGCCAAATGAGGGGTATACGGTGCCGAATGGTGTATCACAGGTACGTCCCACCATGGGTTTTCCTACCGAGATTCTGGGGGAAGATGCATATATGGCTACTATTACCGGTTCCATCATTATCATCATCATGCATATTTCACTCGAATTCCAGCCATGTTAGCTGTTTGTTCAGTGTATGAGTTGTATGGGCGGCCAGAGGTTTTTTTTTCACTTGATTGCTTTCCTAGGTTGTATGGGCGGCTGTTGGGACTGTAGGTAGTTTAGATTACTCTTGTCTCTTTATATAGCTGGTTATGGTCCTTGTTTCCTGGTGATTTAGCGGTTATTAGCTTGTTGAGGCTCCGTTTATGGAATTTTTATTATTAAGAGGGCTAGGGAGTCCTATCTTATTGAGGCACTTTTGTGTGGCCTTCTGAGAAGATTCTGAGTTTCTGGTTCTATTCTTATCAAATTTGAGTAGTATTTCTCGGTTATTGTGGGTTAGTTATTCTATCCTAGAGTTGTACTTGTGAGGTGGATTCCTGTGGTGTAATAATTTCCTTATGCTTGTTGATTCCATCTTGAGTTTGTTAGACTGCTTTCCTTCTTTTCCTTTTACTGGAGGTTACCGGCATATCGCCATGTTCCTGACTCTCTCTTCCTTTGTATACTATTATTGCAAGGATCCCATGTGCGTCCCTCTTTCTTACAATTGCGTTCTGTGTAAATTTTTTTATGTGCTAGCATTGTATGCTTATAATACTTTGTTGTCTATTCTCTGTACTAGTTCCTTGTGGTTTCTCTATTGCTTCGATAACTACTTCCTTGCTATCTGCTACTTACTATGTTTATATCTTATATGCGCTCAGTCAGCCGATGATGCCTAAAGAGTACCCGTTGTCTTGGTTCTCATACTACACTTCTGCATCTTTCTGGTGCAAATATTAGTTGAGCTTTCGCCGTTGATAGAATTGGAGACTCGTGCAGCTTTTGGGAGGTTCAAGACTAGGGTGAGCGCCGGACGGTCGGAGCTTGTCTATATCTCATCTGTTGTACTGTTGCTCCTTGTACTTTCGAAGATAGATTTATATTGTATTTTGTTACTTCTAGCACTGGTATTCTATTAGAAGCTTCTGCACTGTCGATACCAAGTCTTAGGGTTGGTGTAGTTTTCTTTATGTATATACTCGGGTTTTCCTTGCTATTTGTAATGATTTTTTTTTTGATTATGATATATTCAAAATATTATATTTATTTTACCATGAATCTATGCAATACCCGAATACTTACATAATGGGATAAAACCTTTTTATTCTTATTATTGTATTGCCACCTCCACTCCACGTGGAGGTGGAGGGAGTGACCATCAAAGTGAATGGTAAAATTTATCATTCAATTAATTTATATCTTGTCCCCTATAATTATTACTTTTCAATTACAGCTAGTTAATGAAAACTGAGACCAATTCATTTCATTGTCTTAGTTACTGTGTGTGTGATGATATATAGATAGGTACTCCACCTTGTTCTTTTATTCTTGGTTTCCAAGTAAAGCCAATATTATTCCATCAATTTTACTGTTAATCCACGCTAAAGAAACGTTCGTGTGGAAATAATTTTGGCATTGTGTTTGATTTTTTGTTCGGAGCTTCTCGGAGCATTTTGGGTTTGGACATCGTTGTTCTAGAATCTTTTCATCGGATGACAGGTAGGTTACGGTCTAAACTCCCTAGACTTAGAATATATCAGATAAAATTATACTAGCTGGCATCCTTGGGTTAGATTATTAGGTTGGTACCACAGACCTTGACCCCTTTATTCATGTCAGCCTACGTTTGTTTCTCTGATGCTTGTAGTACTTGCCGATACATTTTATTTACCCTTGTGGTCCTGTGAGGCCTTGTTGACTATGGAACATAGAAGGTGGATTATTGGGAATGTCCATGAGTCCCGGACATAGAAATATCCTTCTAGGCTGGTTATGCTTGCTGAGTAGTTGTGGGCCGGTGCAGGGCCGATAGGTTGATTGTGAGCTGATGGTCGGCTATTTGTGTTCAGCATTCATTTCAATGCATATAGGGAGTATTTATCCATGTTTTACTACAGTTTTGGCTTTGAGCCTACTGAAATTATTTTCTAAACCTTGCATGGCCCTAGGGACCCATTTTCGATACGAAATAAACTAAAAATGGTTTGATTTAACTTATGAATCTTCTTGGGGTAAAAGAAGGATAAATTATGATTTCTATCACGAGTTTTACTATTAACGCTAGACTCGGCATGGCCGGGGTACTAGTTTAGTTTCTTACTAAACCGGGATGATTTTAGTCTTGGTCGGACCGAGCATCTGAGATGACTCTCTACTGTTTAGACCTGGTTACGTCCGGGCACCTCCTTTTGAGATATTTTCCCACTAATTTAGTCCTGGATAGGGTCTGGGTATGCATATTCGAGACTAGGTCTCTATCTTGAACCCGAACTTGCTTTCGAATGACATGTCTTGATATTGAGTTTTAGTATGGGGTCCGGGACCTGCATGGACCTTGCCATCCGGTACTACGGCTTTGGGCTACGTGTGCCAGAGGAAGGGTATACGGCAGAGTAGAGGTATACCAGCAGTGTCATTCCATAGAATCTACCTGCAGGGCCCGATCGACACTGGAGGAGGTACATACAGAGTTTCTATCCCACCCTGCGGTTATCATGCATCATATCACGCAGTGTTTGACGTTCCACCTTTGTTTACTGTTTGTTGATTGTAGGCTCCGTTAGTATGGGATGACGGAGGGTTGGTTTTCACTTGATCGCGTTTCTCGGTTATATGGGTGGCCGAGGGACTATAGGTAGACTCTTGTTACTTTATCTTGATACTATTCCTTGTCACGATTATGATTTTGAGATATTACTGCAACGTTGTTAGTTATGGTTTTGAGATTGATATGATTGGTTTGGTTATTGATTCCTATTTTTCGAGCATGTCTATCTTTACTCTTCTCTCCCATCCCTTATACTTTAGGTTACCAGTATACCGTCCACTTCTTAAGCCTATAATGTATATATTGTTATTTAGAGGGTCCCAGGTGCGTCATTTCTTACTTTCACCTGTGCCTGTTGTGTATATATTCTACTTATTGGCCTTACATGTTGTTATGTTGTCTTTATGCTGGGCTAGTTCCTGTGTACCTTTTTTGTTGATTTCCATGACTACTTGCTTCTATTATGTCTGTTACTTTGCTTTTATCTTATATGTGCCAAGTTGGTCTATGATACCTACGAGGTATGTTATGCTTCACATTTGGTGCTCATACTACACTCTGCATATTCTGGTGCAGATCCTAGTGTGGCCCATGGCCACCAGATTGTTGTGATTCATGCTCGGAGATTTTTTGGGGACTACTTTTTACTGAGGGTGAGCTCTTGGCGACCAGAGCTTAGGTTTAGTTTATCTTTTGCTTTATGTACTCTACTTCGATATGAATATAGTAACGATCATAGCGATCTCCTCTGGTACCTACTGGTCTGTCAGGATCCAATTGGTCATGAACATTGTAAGGTGTTGCTTTTCGCAAATCCCAGCATACCCCAGAACCTCTTAACATTACACCATTGAATCCCCAATCCTTTGCTTGCTGTACATTGACAGTACCAATATCCACTAATCGTTGTTTCCAGATACGGTTGCCAGTTTTTACCATTCAGAGACATCTGTATTTATGGTTTTGGATTGTTTATACTCCTTATTTGTAGTTATGGCTCTATACTATGATACCAGGTTTTGGGGTTTGGTTTAGCTTCTGCATATGTGTATATATTCCTGTTATCTATCTTTTCATCTTGTTTCTTTGCTTCTGCTCGATTATATCATTTCTTCTTCTTAACTTTTAGCTAGTATCCTATTACTAACCGTTCCAGACTACGGAGATTGGTTCGCCTACTAGGGGGTTGTAGGTTCCATTATGATCGAGAAATTATGTCGTGACAGCTTGGTATCAGAGCCTAGGTTCACCGGTGTCATCGGTATAGGAGCCAATGTCTAGTAGAGTCCTGCGGATCGGGGTGGAGACATCCGTAGTCAATCTTTGGGAGGCTAGAGTGACATCTTCGGAAATATGACTCTTTCATTGCTTCTATAGCATGCGTAGGACCCTTGAAGTTTCTTGAAATCTTATTTGTTCTAGTTCTTTCTTTCGTAGATGGTTCATACGAGAGCGTCAGTATCAGGCAGAGATGAGCCTTTGACTCTAGCTAAGGGTCGAGGATGCCCCCGAGCAGTGGCACCTGCTAGAGATGCTAGAGTTGAGATAGAGCCCAAGCAGCATGTGGATCAGGGGGCAGCCTAGGTACCACAGACTCTAGCACCAGCTCCATCACCCACTTTTGTTCCAGCCTCAGCCCCAGCTGCGTCTTCAGTTATTCGGGGTTTACTATTACAACTTTTGGGTATGATTGGAGAGCGGCCTTCTGAGGTAGCATAGACATCTGCTCAGGGGACAGCCCTGGGTGCACAGAGTTCAGGAGCACATCTGCTCCCCATGTAGAAGTTATTCTGGTCCCATCAATTGCACAACCTCTTACTCCTTGCCCAGCTATGACAGAGTCAAAGCAGAAGGCGTTGGGTAGGTTTTTGAGCTAAGCACCTCCGAGGTTTGCTGGTACTTTTAGACAGGACCCACATGACTTTATTACTACCTGTGAGGAGATGTTGCATCATTTGGGTCTGTTGGAGACTCACGGGGTTGGTTATACTACATATCACCTTGAGGGTCCAGCTAAGTTATGGTGGAGGGCACATGTTTCTTACAGATTTTCTATATCACCTTCTTTAACATGGTCAGAGTTTTGTGAGGCCTTTATAGCCAAGTTTTTACCTCAGAGTGACCGTGAGCGTCGTAGGGAGCAGTTTACTCACCTTATATAGGATTTTATGACTGTCTCAGAGTATGAGATCCGTTTTCATCAGCTAGCACCATTTGGAGCTATGATTATTCCTATCGAGGCAGATAGGATTCACAGATTTGTATGGGGTTTGAGGCTAGAGATTAGGCATCCAACTGAGATATTAGTTGCCGGTGGTCGGTCATTTCAAGCTATGTGGACTATGCCCATACTGTGGAGGACTTACAGCGACATGATCAGGAGGCCAGAGATAAGATGCCTCGACATCAGGGTGGCTACAGTGGTTCCAGGTATGGTGGTAGAGGTTTAGGCCAGTGGGGCCAGGGTTATAAGACACAGCAACACTAGGGTCAGTCCAGCCAACCAGTTCAGGCTTCACCTCAGACTTCCAGTAGTACCCAGTTTGAGCAGTGTCAGAGCAGCCATCAAGGCTATAGCGGTCAGTCTTCGAGGGGTACAACTTTTGGGGCATCAGGCCATGGTGGCCATATTGGATCTGCTAGTTCATCCTGACCGAGTAGGTGATCAGGGGCTTGTATTACTTGTGGTGTGATTGGTCATTTTGCTAGAGATTGCCCCCAGCAGGGTACAGTTCATCCAGCCAAGCCTTTACGAGTAGTTCAGCTTTCGACTAGAGGGGGTGGTGGTCAGGGTAGAGGTGGTGCTCCGCATGGCAGAGCAGGTGGTAGGGATGGTGGTCGGGTAGGTGGAGTTCATCAACAGTTCTATATGGTTCTGGGGAGATCGAAGGCAGAGGCCTCAGATGCCGTGATTACTGGTATAATTTCTGTGTGCCACCAGTCTGCTATGGCTATATTTTATCCTAGATATATTTGTTCATATGTATCTGCCTACTTTCTGCCTTGTTTGGGGTTTGCTAGTGAGCCATTATATGTTCCTATTTATGTTTCATCCCCAGTGGGAGATTCTTTAGTAGTGGATCAGATTGTAAGATCATGTGTGATATTTGCTGGTGATTTAGAGACTTGGAGTGATTTGATGATACTCTATATGTTAGATTTAGATATGATACTGGGGATGGACTGGTTATCCCCTTATTGTGTGGTTTTGGATTGTTATGCCAAGATCGTTACCATAGCTGTGCCCGGTGTATCCGTAGTTTTGTGGCAGGGTTCTAGTAGACATGCACCGTCTGGGATCATCTCTTGTCTTCGAGCTAGGAAGTTAATTTCCCGTGGGTGTTTAGCTTATCTAGCATATGTACAAGATGCTAGTACTGACACTTCGTCTCATGAGTCTATTTTCCTGTGGTTAGAGACTTCCTAGATGTGTTTCCTACTGACCTGCCAAGCCTTCCACTTGAGAGAGATATTGATTTTGCTATTGAGTTAGAGCCGAGCACCAGGCCCATTTCTATTTCTCCTTAACATATTGCTCCTGCTGAGTTGACAGATCTTAAGGAGAAACTCCAAGATCTGTTAGCTAAGGGGTTTATTAGAATGAGTCTGTCACCTTGGGGTGCTCATGTTTTATTTGTGAAGAAGAAAGATGGGTCAATGCGGATGTGTATTTATTATCAGCAGCTGAATAGGGTGACAATGAAGAATAGGTATCCGATGCCGAAGATTGATGATTTATTTGATCAGCTTCAGGGTTCAGCTGTGTTTTCAAAGATTGATTTGAGGTCTGACTACAATCAGTTAAGGATTAGGGCGGAGGACATCCTTAAGACAACATTCAGGACACGTTATGGTCATTATGAGTTCCTGGTGATGTCTTTTGGGTTGACTAATTCCCCCGCAACCTTTATAAACTTGATGCACAGGGTGCTTGGCCCATATTTGGACTCATTTGTGATAGTTTCCATAAATGATATCTTGGTATACTCGCAGAGTAAAGATGAGCATGAGAAGCACTTGAGGGTTATACTCCAGACTTTGAGAGATCATCGGCTTTATGCCAAGTTCTCAAAGTGCGAGTTTTGGCTTGATTCAGTTGCATTCCTAAGGCACGTGGTATCTAAGGATGGGATTAGGCCTAGACCTACTACTGTTACTAAGGTACGTAGCTTTATTGGGTTAACAGGTTACTATAGATGGTTTGGTCAGGGATTTTCGTCCATAGAAGCACCCTTGACTATGCTAACTAGGAAGGATGTCCTATTTCAGTGGTCATATCAGTGCGAGGATAGATTTCAGAGTCTTAAGGCTTTATTGACTTCAGATCCAGTTTTAACTTTGTCGTTTGAGGGTCAGAGCTTCTCTGTGTATTGTGATTCTTCTGGGGTTGGTCTTGGTTGTGTATTGATGCAGCATGGTCGAGTGATAGCATATGCGTCGAGACAACTAAAGGTTCACGAGCGCAACTACCCCACCCATGACTTGGAGTTGGCAGTGGTAGTTTTTGTGCTAAAGGTCTAGAGGTATTACCTATATGGAGTTCACTGTGAGATCTTCACTGATCACCATTGTCTTCAGTATACCACGAGTCAACGAGAGCTAAACTCGAGGCAGAAGAGATGGGTCAAGCTACTGAAGGACTATGACTTCACTATTCTATATCATCCGGGCAAGGCAATTGTGGTAGCGGATTCCTTGAGACGGAAGACGATAAGTATGGGTAGCCTAGCTTCTCTTTCAATTTCAGAGCGACCGTTGGCCTTGGACTTCCAGTCCTTGGCTAATCGTCTAGTTAGGCTTGACTTATCGTATCTTTGCAGAGTTCTCACACGTGTCGAGGTTCGTTCTACTTTGATTGATCAAATTCAGAGACGTTAGTTTGAGGATCCGCGGTTGTGTGACCTTTGTGATTAGGTAATTCAGGGTGAGGCCAGTCAGGCTACTCTAGATTCAGATGGGTTCTGAGGTTTGATAGATGCCTTTGTGTTCTGAGGGTTGGTGATTTGATTCAGTTGATTCTTCGTGAGGCACATTTTTCTAGGTATTCCATCTATCCTAGCGCAACCAAGATGTATAGAGATTTGAGGAAGCTTACTGGTGGAGTTTTATGAAGTGGGACGTACCGGAGTTTGTATCTCGGTGCTTAAATTGTCAGCAGATGAAGTTCAAGCACATGAGACCTGGTGGTTTGATGCAGTGACTTCCCATTCCTGAGTGGAGGTGGGAAGGGATTACTATGGATTTCATAGTTCGTTTGCCATGCACTTCTAGGGTTTTTGACTCTATTTGGGTGATTGCTGATCGACTGACTAAGTCAGCGCACTTCTTACCGGTTCAGACTACTTAAAGTGCAGAGAGGTTAGCTCAGATTTACCTTTAGGAGGTTGTTTGGTTGCACGGGATCCCAACTTTTATCATTTCAGACAGTGGCACTCAGTTCTCGAGGGCTATTCAGCGATATTTGGGTACAGAGGTTCAACTTACTACTGCTTTTCACCCTCAGGCAGATAGCTAGTCCGAGAGGACCATTCAGGTCCTGGAGGATATGCTTCGGGCCCTTGTGTTCTTGACTTTGGAGGTTCTTGGGATCAGTTTGTGCTTTTGGTAGAGTTTTCTTATAATAATTGTTTTCATTTGAGTACTGGCATGGAACCTTTCGGGGCTTTGTATGTTAGGCATTGCAGATCGCCGGTTGGTTGGTTTAATGGTTTTGAGTTTAGACCATATAGTACAGATTTACTTTGAGATTCCTTAGACTGAATCCGAGTGATTTAGGATAGACTTCGGGTAGCTCAGAGCAGGCAGAAGAGTTATGCTGATCGTAGGTTTCGTGCCTTAGAGTTTAGTATTGGTGACTTGGTATTTCTCCGTGTATCACCAATGAAGGGCATGATGATATTTGGTAGGCGGGGCAAGCTTAGCCCCAGGTATATTGGGCCATTTGAGATTCTTCAGAGGATTGGTAGTGTTGCATACATGTTAGCTTTACCTCGGATGTTTTCAGCTATACACCTAGTTTTCCATGTATCGATGTTGCGGCGGTATGTTCTAGAAGAGTCTCATGTGTTGTAGTGGGATTCAGTTCATTTGGATGAGAGTTTATCCTTTGTTGAGGAGCTGGTAGCTATTTTGGCCAGAGATGTCAGGAGATTGCGATCTCGGGAGATTCCGATTGTTAAGGTTCAGTGGAGGCACCATCCGATTGAGGAGGCTACATCGGAGACTGAGAGAGATATGCGGGCTCAGTACCCGCAGTTGTTCGGGCCTTCAAGTACTTCCTTGTCCTTGACTTTTGAGGACTAAAGTCCTTTTTAGTAGTGGATGATATAATGACTCTTCCAGTCATTTTCACGTATATGTTTTCCTTGTACTGTTAGAGCTTTCCTGTAATGGCCCCAAGTCATTTATGGCTTGCTGGAACCTGTGGTTTGGTGTCCTGGCTGTTCGTTTTGTCCTTATGGTCGTTCTCCTATTTTTGAGTTGAGCCGTAAGAGCTGAGTATCGAAATCGTGCAATGATGATTTGCATTCGTATAACCTTAATCTTCATCCCGTAGCAAAGCCTTGCGAGCCTAAAATTGAGAATTTTACTAACATCATGTGTATTTGAAAATTTTTTATTTAAAATTTGAATGTGGTAAAAAGTTATATATTTATTGCCTTTCTAAAATATTTTAAATGTCTATGAAAAATACTTTTGTTATGATATATTTGTGTATGCATTTATTTTATAAGAGTTTTATAAATTATTAATATTTTAACGGAGATACTAAACATAGTTATGTTAAAAATTATTATTATTATTATTTGAGAGGGCTAGGGAGTCCTATCTTATTGAGGCACTTTTATGTGGCCTTCTGAGCAGATTGTGAGTTTCTGGTTCCATTCTTATCAAAATTTGAGTAGTATTTCTTGCTTATTGTGGGTTAGTTATTCCATCCTAGGGTTGTACTTGTGAGGTTGATTCCTTTGGTGTAATGATTTCCTTATGCTTGTTGATTACCTCTTGAGTATGTTAGACTGCTTTCCTTCTTTTCCTTTTACTTAAGGTTACCGGTATACCACCATGTTCCTGACTCTTTCTTCTTTTATATATTATTGTTGCAAGGATCCCAGGTGTGTCCCTCTTTCTTACACCCGTGTTCTGTGTATATTTTTGTTATGTGCTAGCATTGTATGCTTATAATTCTTGGTTGTCTATTCTCTGTGGTAGTTCCTTGTGCTTTCTCTATTGCTTTGGTAACTACTTCCTTGCTATCTGCTACTTACTGTTTTTATATCTTATATACGCTCAGTCGGCCGATGATGCCTACTGAGTACCCGTTGTCTTGGTGCTCATACTACACTTCGGCATCTTTCTGGTGCAGATATTAGTTGAGCTTTCACCATTGATCGCGTTGGAGACTCGTACAGCTTTTTGGAGGTTCGAGACTAGGGTGGGCACTGGACGGTCGGGGCTTGTCTACATCTCATCTGTTATACTATTGCTCCTTGTACCTTCGAAGACAGATTTATACTGTATTTTGTTACTTCTAGCACTGGTATTCTATTAGAAGCTTCTGTACTACCGATACCAAGTCTTGGGGTTGGTGTAGTTTTCTTTATGTATATACTCGGGTTTTGCTTCTACTTTGTCTACCTTTACATTCTGCTTCCACTTATTTCTCTTTATTGTACGTTTTGGTTAGGTAGTAGCCCATTACTAACCGTTCTGGGCTACGGGGATTGGTTCGCCTAATGGGGGGTTGTAGGTGCCATCATGACTTGAGAAATTGGGTCGTGACAATTTGTACTTGAACAAGAATTATAGAATTATTTCATTGATTATCATTAATATTGAAGTTTGATTCTTCTCTAATAATTATTTGTAGGAGTTTTCGGACTTTAGTGAAATAAACGGGCAAGGAATGCAAAGAAACTACTTGCTCTACTCACATATTAAGAGGTAAGGAATGAATTCTCATAATTTAATTTTCTTGTTTGTTGAAACCCGTGGTCCAATTTGTTTTATTTCGATGGTTTTTTTTTGTATTTCGATGATGTTCTTTTCTTTTGGCAGGTTTATTCGCATCTGGCGATCAACTGCCAATATGCAATTGGCCACCCATTTCAATATGCAATTGGCTACCTATTTCAAATCGTCATGTATGTATCTTCCTCTACTTGATTTTCACAAATGTAAATATACATTACCATAAGAATGACAGTATAATGTGTTCTTCTCCTCTCTTGCTTTTCTGCTGTAATGACTCTTCCGGTCATTTTTACGGATACGTTTTTCTTGTACTGTTAGAGCTTTCCTGTAATGACTCCAAGTCATTTATGGCTTGCTGGTACCGGTGGTTCGGTGCCCTGGCCATTCGTTTGGTCCTTATGGTCGTTCTCTTATTTTAGAGCTGAGCCATAGGAGTTGATTATCAAAATCGTGCGATGATGATTTGCGTTCGTATAACCTTAATCTTCGTCCCGTAGCAAAGGCTTGCGAGCCTAAAACTGAGAATTTTACTAACATCGTGCTATATGAAAATATTTTATTTAAAAGTTGAATGTGGTAAAAAGTTATATTTTTATTGCCTTCCTAAAATATTTTAAATGTCTATGAAAAATACTTTTGTTATGATATATTTTTGATGCATTTATTTTATAAGTGTTTTATAAATTATTAATATTTTAATGGAGATAGTAAACTTAATTATGTTATAAATTATTTTTATAATATAGTAGAGTTTATTTGAAATGATTTTCTATTAATTATGATATATTCAAAAAGATATATTTATTTAACCATGAATCTATGCAATACCCGAATACTTACATAACAGAATAAAACTATTTTTTTATTATTATTGTATTGCCACCTCCATTCCACGTGGAGGTGGAGGGAGTGGCCATCAAAGTTAATGGTAAGTGGTGGCATCACTGGAAAATTTATCATTCAATTAATTTATATCTTGTCCCCTATAATTATTACTTTTCATTTACAGCTAGTTAATGAAAACTGAGACCAATTCATTTTATTGTCTTAGTTACTGTGCGTGTGATGATATATAGATAGGTACTCCGCCTTGTTCTTTCATTCTTGGTTTCCAAGTCAAGCCAATATTATTCCATCAATTTTGTTGTTAATCCACGCTAAAGAAACATTCTTGTGGGAAATTATTTTGGCGTTGTGTTTGATTTTTGGTTCGGAGCTTCTCCGAGCATTTTGGGTTTGGACATCATTGTTCTAGTAGCTTGTTATCGGACGAGAGTTAGGTTATGGTCTAAACTCCCTAGACTTAGCATATATCGGATAAAATTGTACTAGCTGGCATCCATGGGTTGGATTATTTGGTTGGTACCACAGACCTTGACCGCTTTATTCATGTCCGCCTACTTTTGTTCCTTCGATGCTTGTAGTAGTTGCCGATATTATTTATTTACCCTTGTGGTCCTGTGATGCCTTGTTGACTCTGGAACATAGAAGGTGGGTTATTGGGAATGTCCGCGAGTCCCGGACATAGAAATATCCTTCTAGGCTAGTTATGCTTGCTGAGTAGCTGTGGGCCTGTGCAGGGTCGATAGATTAATTGTGAGCTGCTGGATGGCTATTTGTGTTGAGCATTCATTTCCATGCATATACAGAGGATTTATCCATGTTTTACTATGATTTTGGCTTCGGGCCTATTGGAATTTTTTTCTAAACCTTGCATGGCCCCGGGGGGCCGTTTTCGATAGGAAATGAACTGAAAATTGTTTGATTTAACTTATGAATCTTCTTGGGGTAAAATAAGGATAAATTATGATTTCTATCACCAGTTTTATTATTAACGCTAGATTCGGCAGGACCGGGGTACTAGTTGAGTTTCCTACTAAACCGGGATGATTTTAGTCTCGGTTGGATCGAGCATATGATATGACTCTCTACTGTTTAGACTCGGTTACGTACAGGCACCCTTGGAGGGGTTTTTGAGATATTTTCCCACTACTTTAGTCCTGGACAGAGTCTGGGTGCATATTCGAGACTGGGTCTCTATCTTCAACACGGACTTGCTTCTAAATGACATGTCTTGATACTGAATTTTAGTATGGGGTCCGGGACCTCCATGGACCTTGCCATCCAGGCATAGGGATTTGGGGTGCGTTTGCCGGAGGAAGGGTATACGGCGGAGTAGTGGTATATAGGCAGTGTCCTTCCATGGAACCTACTTGCTTGGCCCGATCGGCATCGGAGGAGGTACAGACAAAGTTTCTATCCCACCTTGAGGTTATCATGCATCATATCACCCAGTGTTTGAGGTTCCATCCTTGTTTGTTGTTTGTTGATTTTATACTACGGTAGTATGGGATGCCGGAGGGTTTGTTTTCATTTGATTGCGTTTCTCGGTTGTATGGGAGGCCGAGGGTTTGTAGGTAGACTCTTGTTACTTTATCCTGATAATATCCCCTATCAGGATTATGATTTTGAGATATTACTGCAATGTTGTTAGTTCTGGTTTTGAGATTGATATGATTAGTTTGGTTATTGATTCCTATTTTCAGAGCATGTCTATCTTTACTCTTCTCTCCCATTCCTTATACTTGAGGTTACTGGCATACCGTCCACTTCTTAAGCCTATTATGTATATATTGTTATTGTGAGGGTCAAAGGTGCTTCTTACTTTCACCTGTGCCTATTGTGTATATATTCTACTTGTTGTCGTTACATGCTGTTCTATTTACTTCTCGCTGGGATAGTTCCTGTGTACCTTTTTCATTGGTTTCCATGACTACTTGTTTCTATTATGTCTGTTACTATGCTTTTATCTTATATGTGCCCAGTCGGCCTATGATACCTACTGGGTATCTTATGCTTCGCCTTGGTTCTCATACTACACTCTGCATCTTCTGGTGCAGATCCTAGCGTGGCCCATCACCACTATATCGTTGTGATTCGTGCTCGAAGATCTTTTGGGGACTACTTCAGACTGAGGGTGAGCTCTTGGCGATCAGAGCTTAGCTTTAGTTTATCTTTTGCTGTATGTACTCTATTACTATTCGGAGACATCTGTATATATTGTTTTGTATCGTTTGTACTCCTTATATGTAGTTCTTGCTCTATATTATGATATCGGGTTTTGGGGTTTGGTTTAGCTTCTGCATATGTGTATATATTCCTTTTATCTATCTTTTCATCTTTTTTCTTTGCTTCTGCTCGATTATATCATTTCTTCTACTTAACTGTTAGCTAGTAACCAATTACTAACCGTTTCAGGCTATTGAGATTGGTTCACCTACTGGGGGTTGTAGGTGCCATCATGACCGAGAAATTGGATCGTGACATCTGCTTTATTTATGCAGATATTTATATGAAGTCCCTACTTTATGTAGATAATAATTATCAGAAATTAGTGTTGGGCCTGTGCTTAGAACAAAGTTTTCTGGACTGTTTTTCCAAATTTTAAATGTTAGTGAGTAAACAGAAAATGTGAATTTAGAGGCTGCGCTCATTATGGAAGAACCCTATAAGAAACTTACTGAAGCTTATACACGTCAACTACTGATTGAAAAGACTTACACCCAAGTATAAATTTGGTATTCCTACAATTGTTGCAGCTTCCTCTTTGATATTACAGGAGCACATCATTCAACATGTTGTATCACTTTATTATTTACCAAATAATTATTATGTAACTACAACTTTTCTTCCTCCCTATTGTAAGAGAAACTCTCTATGTAATGGTTATTTTAACCTGCCAAAGATGATAGATTGATAACTATAGCACAATAGACCACCATAAAGGAATTACGACCATTTCCAACTCTTTTATTTGATGGTACCTATACTGGATTTCCTGAGGTTCAACTTTTTTTGGATGAGCATATCCTCGTATTCCTATTACATATATGTTTGCTCATGGAATCTGAGCACCCTTTTCAGGTTCAATAGAAATCCTATTGTTAACCATGGATGAACATCGTCAATTATCGTATTTTGAAACAGATATTATTAGACCCATGTAATTTTAAAAGTAGATTTTTCATTCCTTTCTAGAAAACTCAGTTTATTTGAATGTGATCTTGGAACTTAAATTCTTATTAGCTCTTTCACTCAATATCTCTCTTTACAGAAGAAAGACATTGTGGAGATTTGGATTCCATCAATATCTCTTTGTATCCATTCAAAACGCCATGCCTTTTCAGGTTTCCTTCTGCCCTTCCTCCCATGATTTCCATTTTTTTCCTATACATGTTTTCTTCTTCAACCTTGAGATTCTCAAAATCCTAACTCCCTTCATTCTAAAAATTTCAACGGAGTGGATTGTTCCAAAGAGAATTGGAGAAAGGAGCATTTTTACAACTGAGGTTTGCTCTTTATATTTCTTCTCAATTTTGTTTTTCCAAATACAAAAAAGCCTCGAGGTACTGGGTCAAGCTCACTGGTGATGTTTTGTAGGTAAGAATTTTTTCCTCTTTGTTATACATGCTAGTTATGATAAAATTTGAATATAGAGCTTAGATATACAAAAGGAATAGGTCTTCCCATGTTCACTTCGTCTTGTGCTAATGCATCTCAAGTGAACATATTATAAATTGAATTTTCGTGTTCCTCTCTATCTACATTGCTTTATGCATTTTCCTGATATTAATGGGTACATTGAAAATAGTAGAAGTCTTCTCTCAGATATTGTTGCCCCCTAACGAACACGCAAGTGTACACGGTCATGCAAGTAATATAGGATTGTAAGTCTAGATATCGTACCCACAGGGACTTGTCGATTACTATTTTACAAAATTAAACTAGTTCTAATTATTTATTCAAGCGTAAAATCTCAAAGAAATATTTATTAACCAAAGTAAAAAGAAGAAGTTAACTAATAAATAATTAACCATAGAAAGAGCAGGTTTTTACGTAATCAATATGATGAAATTGATCTAGGATTATGGATTCGCTAACAATCATGTTAAGTAAGTAATTTTATTGACTTATTTATTTATCTAGTTGTTGATTTCGGGGTTGATTTTACAACTATGGTCTTCCGAACCTCTAATTGCCTATTCAGAATATCATCACAACTACATCATTGAGCGGGGATGTGATATCTTATTCCTAACGTATTTATATATTTTCCCATATAAACCATTCAAGGTGTTCTAGGTATATTCTTATCCTAGTCGCGAACCTACCCTTTACGTTACAAGAAAGAGACCTTGCTCCCTATATTCTTCGTTCTATCCCAATGATTCTTCTTCTGAGTTCACAAAGAGATTATAGATTTATTTTAATGGTATCTAGGCATTAAAATAGTAAGGACAAGAATATAAGAACAACTAATATAATAATCTTCACAAATCAAAACAAGAGTCTACTACAACATTCATGAAGCTACCATAATCCTAGAACGAGAAGTTTAACTCCACATAGACATGGAGAAATTAGAACAAATCATCCAAAGAAAAACGTAAAATAAATAATAAAGGAGAAGAAAATATGAAACCAATATTCTTCGACCTCCACGGAGGCTCCTAGCTCTTCGCAGGTCATAATCAGTTATGTCCCTCTTTATCCATGGCCACCAATAAAGTGGCCTCAAGTCTCGAAATATTTTAGTTACGCCAGGATGAATCGAGTATCCCAAACCATGAGCTTCTACCAACACATTCTGTATCAAGTCATCAACTTAAGGGACACAAATCTGCCCTCTAAAGCATAACACCCTGCCAGCGTCTAGTGTGGCATCCTAGGCCTCCCCAGACACCACCTTATTCCGAAGCTTGTTCAATTGTGCATCCTGAAACTGTTTGGCTTTGATTTTCTCCAGAAATGTGGGTTTAACCTCAATACTGGCCAATACTCCACCCTTTTCTGAAATTCCCAACTGCATGAACTTTGATTCTAGAGCCTTAATCTCCCTAGAAAAGGGCCGCTTGGAAACCCCCAAACAAGAAAACTACCCATGCTAAATGTTTTCTAGCTCAATGCATCTGCCACCACATTGGACTTATTTGGATGGTACTGGATGGTCCCATCATAATCTTTCAACAACTCCATCCACCTCCTCTATCCCAAATTCAAATCCTTCTGTGTAAACACATGTTGCAGGCTGCGATGGTCTATGAGAACGTCACACTTGAAACCATAGAGAGAGTGTCTCCAGATCTTTAGTGCAAAGACCACTGATGACAACTCCAAATTGTAGGTTGGGTAGTTATTCTCATGGGGCTTCAATTGCCTTGAAGTGTATGCTATAATATTCCTGTACTGCATCAATACAGCACCCCAACCTGAATTTGAAGCATCACAAAACAACATGAAATTCTTACCTTTGATCGGCCATGATATGATGAGAGCTGTAGTCATAAGGGTCTTGAGCTTTTGGAAACTCTCCTCACACTTTTCAGAACAGGCAAAAGGTACCTCCTTCTAGAACAACCTTGTCAAGTGAGTAGCAATAGAAGCAAAGTTCTTGACAAACCTACGATAATAGCCCGCAAGACCCACAAAACTCCTAACCTCAGTCACAGAGCTAGGATTGACCCAACTCTTAACTGCCTCAATATTTTGGGGATCCACCATCACCTCTTTTTTTGAAACCACATGCCCTAAGAAAGAAACTGAAGACAACCAAAATTCACACTTTGAAAATTTGGCATACAATTTTTGGTGCCCCAATATCCCCAGAATAATGCGAAGATACTCTACATGCTCCTCCTTACTCTTGGAGTAAATTAGAATATCATCTTTAGGCACAATTACAAAGGAGTCCAGGAATGATTTGAAGACACCATTCATCAAACTCATATATATTGTCGGCGCATTGGTCAACCCAAACAACATTACCAGAAACTCATAATGCCCATACCGAGTTCAAAATGTCGTCTTAGGTATATTCCTAAGCCTAATATTTGCTGATGATACTCTGACCTCTAGTCACTTTTAGAAAAAATTGAAACACCCTACAATTGATCAAAAAGGTCATCTATGCAGGGTAAAGGATACTTATTTCGGATGGTAACCTTGTTCAATTACTTGTATTCTATACACATCCTCATACTACCATTTATCTTTTTCACAAACATGACCAGAGCACCCCAAGGTGAAGCACGGGGATGAATAAATCCCTTATATAGGAGTTCCTGAAGCTGAATTTTAAGTACCCTAAATTCCATCGGAGCGATACGATAAGGGGGAATCAAGATTAGGCGAGTGTCTGGCTCCAAATCAATACAGAAGTCTATGTCCCTGTCTGGGGAATGCAAGGCAGAGCCACCGGGAATACCTCTTGAAATTCAAAAACCACTAGGATGGATTCAATGGAAGGAGACTCCACACTAACATCCCAAAAGTGAGCCAAGAAGGCTGAACAACCTTTCCCCACTAGCTTCCTAGCCCGAACAAAGGATATAATCTTTGCCGACTTAGGCCTGTACATACCTTCCCGCTCTAGTCTATCCTTACCCGGAATCTCTAGAGTTAGTGTCTTAGAATTACAGTTCAACATATTATGATACTGAGACAACCAAGTCATACCCAAAATAATATCAAAATCCAACATATCCTAGATAACCAAATCTACCCAAGTATGAAAACCCACAAACACCACAGAGCAGGTATAATATACATGGGTCACTACCACAGACTCCCCAATAGGGTAGAAACATGAATGGGGGAATCAGGAACATCACAAATCAAATCCAGACCCAAGGCAAATTTAACAAAAATATATGAATATGTAGAACCTGGATCAAATAAACCAGAAGCCATCCAGTCATAGACTAGAATTGTACTTTTTATCATAACATTCGATGCCTTGGCCTCAGATTTCCTTGGGAAGGCATAACAATGGGCTCTGTCATCAATCCAGGCAAACTTTCTAGCTAGCTGTGCCACTCACCTTCTTGTGTTACCATTCCTTCCATTTCCACGGCCTCTTTGAAAATTCTCTTTCCACCCTGTGGGTGCCCCCTGCCATGGCCACCTCCACCTGCTAGAACCACAGCCATAGTTTGTTGCTGAACCTAATTTCCTATTTGTATGAGAGGGCATTCCCACTTAAAATAACCCAGATCACAACAATGAAAACATCCACGATCAAGAGAGGGACTGCTGGCATAAGAATAAGGAGCCCCCTGGCCTGTAAGAGCTTAAAACTACTGATTGACCCCTAAACGACCACCCGTAGGAGCTGGTAGGGCTGACTGAATAGGGTGAGCTTAATAGACCTGCTGACTGGGACCCCTGGAGTAAGAACCACTAAAATTACAATTATTCTGGGACTTCTTACCTAACACCTTAGCCTGCCCAACCTGTCTAACCCCGTCCAGTTTCTTTACATAATCAGTCACCTCATTAAGGCTCTTCCCCTTTGAAGTCATATGAACAGATAAGACCTATAGCTTAGTATTCAGACCCTTAACATACAGACGAATCCTCACCTTCTCAGTGCCCAATAGTTGGGTAACATAATGAGGCAAGGCATGAAACTTAGCCTCATAAGCTGAAACAAACGTATTTCCCTGCTCAAGGGCCAGGAACTCAACCTTCTTACGATCCCTCAGAGTGCGAGGTACATATTATACCAAAAAAGGGCATGAAACTAAGCCCAAGTCATCGGAGGCAAGGCAGAAGATCGATACTCTACATGAGCCCTCCACCACTTGTTGGAATCACCTTGTAGCTGAAAAGTAACAAACTCCACCCCATGCTGCTATACCATACCCAACTTTTGCAACCTCCAGTACAGAATAAACTCAAAGGCGTCCTCCTACTCTGTACCATAAAACGATGGAGGTTTCAACTCTAAGAACTTGGTCAAAAACTCGTGCTCAGTCCCGATCATAACATGGCCTAGCACCAAATGGAAGAATGCATCAGTACTCGCTGCTTTATCCATCTTTGGAGCTACGGCAACAACTGGATAAGTTCCCAAAACCTGATCCACTGGCACAGTGGGGGTGGCTCTAGTACCTTCCAGCCTGCTCCAAAATGCCAACACTTACGGAATTACCTCGGACGACAAAGGGGGAAGACCTGAACCTCCGACTAGTGCATTCTCCTCCTGCTCTGCGCCCTCCTCGTGCACTACCTTTATGTCCTCATAAATAGGATCCTGGGGTTGGGAAGGGGTCCCCACTCTTGGCTCAGCTGCTGCCTGAGCTCTACCCTTGGTGGGTGTCGCTCTTCCTTTGTCCCTTCCCCTGCCCCTTTATTGCCTTCTAGACACCGGTCCTGCAGCTGGAGCTGCTGCCCTTACTCCATCTCGCCTAGTGTTAACCATATGCTAATAAAAGAATGAAGAAAATTAGATACAAATTTGGATCACCAGATACCTATTGGAATTAGGTTATAGCAGGAAGGAAGAAAGAAGAGATGATTTCCTATAGTCGTGTAGCCTCTCGAAGAAAAGTACACACGTCTCTGTACCATTCTGCAAGAATCTACTAGACCCATTTTGGTATGATGAGATCAATGAACTTAGGACTCTGATACCATCTTTGTGATGAGCTAAACCACCGCTAGTGGCACTCACACTAATCCCCGATGGGAGAACCGATTAGCCAACTCAAAAGCTCTACTAATTTAAACAACTAAAACCCATTTCATAGATAAAAGAAAGATCTCGTGTCTATTAATTAAAAGAAAATAAACCATGCATAAATTATCCCCTAGAACCTGAAAGTTGTGTACCAAAACACCTAATAAGTCTAGTGTACGAGGATGTAACCCCAACAAATAAAGAAATTTGAGTCTGAACAGTGGACTAGAAATAAGATAGATGAACCAATGGTAGTCCAAAAGAAGAAACTTACCCTTGGATTTTGGAAACACCAGAAATACAATTGAGGTCGCGTAGCAGCCACCGGAACATGCCCTGTACTCATAAAAGAAGAGCAAGTGCAGTATTAGTACACAAAACAACAGTGCACTGGTAGGATCATCGGCCAGCTCCAACCATATGAAATATGAACAAGTAACTATAACTTAGTAAAACCAAACAAAATATGTAAATCCAAGCCCGTGAGTATAAACAAGACTCTCAGTCATCAACCACACTTAACTACCACGTAAAATATGTCCAAAAACTACCACGAGAACAACTTCAAATAGGATTCAACCTAACCTTTAAGTACCCGAACCACCCAAATATCCCTTAGACATTACCTATGGTGTTTAACATGCAACCCCGATCTACACAAGAACCATTTTAGAATTTAAACAGAGCAGCCCGTCTACTCATGAACAAATAGAAAGTAAATGCATCATAATAATTAACCCAATTCACTCATGGAACCAACACAAGGAAGAGTAAACAAACATGTACAAGGCGTGGTACCCGAGCCAACCATTATAGAAAATTTGTACCTGGAGTGGTATACGAGCTAACCGATAGATATATTGAACGAGGCATGGTGTCACTCCCCAAAGCTACCCCCTGGACGCAATACAGTGCTTAGTGTCACAAGTGACCCCAAGCTAACCCATGGCATGACATATCTAAGTAAAACCCGTTTAAGGATATGTACTGCGTGGAAAACTAAAGCAATTAAATAACATAAAGTAAGATGAGATCCCACCAAATCTGAAAAGGGTATAATATAAAAATATAGTTTAGTGCTGACCAAAAATTACACTACCAACTGCTGAGTCTAGTCTATGTCTGAAAGACATCTAACTAAATCGGAGGTGCTGGGACATGCCCCCAGCTAACTCTACAAAGCTAAAACTAAAAGTAAATATTGAAATGAAGCATGTCTATCGTCCTCGAACTAATGAGGACTCAACATAGAACTGCTGAGTACGAATCAGGGAACTGAACTAAGCGCGGTCTGAATGTTAAGTGCCTGAACCTATATCATAAAATGATGTAGCACAAGAGTATGCGTCAGTACTTAGAATATACTGAGCATGCAGGATATATATACAAGCTGGACAATATAGAACTGAACATGAAGATAGAGATACTACAACATAACTGAAAATTGGAATGAATGCAATGACCAAGTATAAATCAGGAGATAACATGCTGAACTGAATACTAAACATAAATACTAGGTACAAGGTCAATGCATATGAATCTGACCGTGGGAGACACTACTAACTGACATACCCCAAGTTGATCTAACTATGGGGCCAACCTGTAACCCTGGATGGGAGGGTGTTCATACCTTGCCAAGGGTACGAACAAGTCTGTTGTGGATCCACTACTGATGTCCATAAGGGACAAGGGTGTCAAGCCTAATATGACGGGTTGCCCCTTTAGAACCCACGGTGGCACCGTAGTTTTGGAACTTAGGGATTTCTACTAAAGGCCTCAGCCTAAAACTGATGGGTGAGCCTTCGTCCCTTAGTTCGCTCGGTGCTAAGTCTACTCCAAACTGAATATACTCTAGCATGCAAGTAATACACTGGATAGCTCAAAATACTGATAAAAGCTGAGAATACACATAAACATGTTGGAGGATAGGAATACAAATTCTTAAATGTGATTATCATACTGACCAGCCTAACAAGTAAAATTTATAGAGTACTGAAAATCCTCACATGTTAGGGTTCTAAATTCTATTCATCAACTATAATAATTCTCCAAGAAACTTGAACTAAGCATCATGTAAATTTTAGCATCTGAATAGCAAAGAAATCTATAAGGCCTTGGAAGTATAGGTCTAATCAATCATGTAGAAACTGAAGGAACTGGCTAAGTTCTAGGGACCTAATGGTGAAAAGAACCCATTAGTGAAATCCCACATACCTGGTGAAGAAATCCACAGAGAAATCCTTGGATTTTTTTGGGGCTGAACTTGTTGAATACCTCTGCTTGTTCTTGGGAGAAAACTATCGCCTCTTTTGATTCTTTTCTTTCTAAATCCGTTGAAGTTAGGATAAGAAGGGTTTTAGGTAACTTTCGACTAATAAAGTAGGCTAAGAGTAGTCAAAACATCGTAGCTTATACATTAAATTAGATAGGAAAAGTCTGGAATGCCCCTGAAAAATAATTGGAAAAACTGCTGAAAATCACATCCCAGGGATCTTGATTGAGTTCTATGGCTCGTTGAAAGTTCCATGGCTCGTGGAACCATGTCATGGCTCCCTAGTCCTGAGATTTGGGCTACTGGGTTTGAGTTCCACGAGTTGGGTTCACGACTCATGGAAACTTCCATGGGTCATGGAACCCACTCTTGGTTCCCGGGCTGAGATCCTTGGTTCTCTGGACCCTGTGTCCCACAAGTTGGGTTCACGACTCGTGGAAACTTAAACGGGTTATGGAACCCAATCGTGGTTCTTGAAGGACTTCTATGTTTTGGGTTCCACAGACAAGTATACGGTCCATGGAAACTTCTACGGGTCATTGGCTCAAGTCATGAGAGGGACTTCAGAGGAGCAGTCTCCTGTTCTGAGTTCCATGAGTCCAGTCCACGACTCGTGGACTGTTCCACGACTTGTGGTTCCTGACAGTTGAATTATTTTATTTCTCCTGGTTTTCTGAGCTAAGTCTGGGCTTGGAAGTTCTGGGGTGTTACAATATCTTTCCCTTGGGATCATTCGTCCTCAAATGAAGACTAAACAAGCTGAGTTTGGAGGGAAAGAGTTGAATCCCTACCAACTGAGTACTGGAAACTGATATCTTTTGAATTGAGTTCCATAAACATGCAAGTATGCTAAAATGTAAGGATAACTGATGGAACAATGGTACATAGACTCAATTACACAAGAGTAAACTGAGATACTGGAGAGGAACTAATTACCTCAAGCTGAAGCCAAATCGGAGGGAAAGAGGTGGGGGTACTTGGACATCATGGCTGCTTCTTCTTCCCAAGTAGCTCCCTTAACGGACTGATTCCTCCACAAAACTTTAACTGATGCGACTTCCTTATTCCTCACCCTACGAACCTGATGGCCAAGAATTTTGATTGGAACCTCCTCATAGGTGAGGCTATCCTTCACAGCCATACTCTCTAAGGGAACTATCAAAGTCGGATCACCCACACACTTCTTCAAGAGAGAAATATGGAAGACTTGATGACCTGCTGCTAATTTTGATAGTAACTCTAACTCGTAGGCCACATTACCAACCCTTTTCAGGATCCTAGAAGGACCAACATATTTGGTACTGAGCTTCCCTTTCTTGCCGAATCTCATCACCCCTTTCATGGGTGACACCTTAAGGAAAACCAAATCACCGATCTCAAATTCTAAGTCCCTTCTCCTCACATCTGCATAGGACTTCTGACGACTCTGAGCTATATTTAGCCTTTCTCTGATGAGTTGAACTTTATCCATATCCTCATGTACCAAATTTGGTCCAATAAAAGTTGCTTCACCTACTTAGAACAAACCAATAGGTGACCTACATCTACACACAATAGAGGGCCTCATATGGGGCCATCTGAATGCTGGAATAGAAGCTGTTATTGTAGGCAAACTCTATGAGAGGTAGGTGATCATCCCAACTACCCTTGAAATTGATCATGCAAGATCTCAACATATCCTCTAAGGTATGAATGGTACGCTCAGCCTGACCGTCTGTCTATGGGTGAAATGTTGTACTGAGGTTCACCTGAGTACCAAGACCTTTCTGGAAGGATCTCCAGAAATGAGATGTAAACTGAGGTCCTCTATCTGAAATGATAGTCAAAGGAACCCCATGCAACCTGATTATCTCACCGATGTAGAGCCTGGCATAATCCTCCACCGAATCTGTATTCTTGACTGCCAAGAAGTGAGCTGACTTAGTGACTCTGTCCACTACCACCCAAATGGAATCATGCTGCCTGCGAGTACGGGGTAGACCCGTTATGAAATCCATGTTAACCACTTCCCACTTCCAAGTAGGTATGCTAATCTCCTGAGTCACACCTCTTGGTTACTAATGTTCTACCTTTACCTGCTGATAGTTGGGGAACTTTGCCATAAAATTTGCGATGTCCCTCTTCATGCCGTTCCACCAATAGACTTCCCGTAGATCACTGTACATCTTAGTGGCACCTGGATGGATGTAATATATGGAATTATGGGCTTCTGAAAGGATCTGCTGTCTCAACTCACCCCTCTTAGGAACACATAAGCGACCCTGATAATAGAGAACACCATCTCCCCCCGGGAGAAAACCTCTACTCTTTGCTGATGAATTGCACCCTTCAGCTGAAGTAGTATGAGATCACTATCCTGCTTCTCCTTAACTTCAGCTACCAAGGAAGATTCTAACCTATTCTGAACTATCACACCACCATCTGTCGTGTCCATAAGGTAAACTCCCAGGCGAGAAAGCCGATGAACATCTCTGACCAGTTCTCTCTTCTCTTCCTGAACAAGAGATAAACTACCCATAGATAGCCTACTGAGAGAATCAGCAACTACATTGGCCTTACCTAGATGGTACAACACATTTATATCATAATCCTTAGGGAACTCAAGCCATCTCTTCTGACGAAGATTCAACTTTTTCTGGGTGAACGCATACTGAAGGCTCTTGTGATCTGTGAATACATCAACATGAACACCATACAAATAATGCCTCCAAATTTTTAGGGCAAACACAACCACTGCAAGCTCGAGGGCATGAGTCGGGTAGTTCTTCTCATGGGCCTTAAGCTATCTAGAAGCATAAGCTAGGACCTTACCCTGCTGCATCAAAACACAACCCAAGCCGATTCTGGATGCATCACAATACACCACGTAACCATCTGAACCATCTTGTAGGGTCAAAACAGGAGCTGTAGTCAACCTGGTCTTCAGTTCTAAGAAACTCTTCTCACACTCCTCTGATCACTGAAACTTGACCTTTTTCTGAGTCAACTTGGTCAATGGGGCAGCTATGGATGAAAATCCTTCTACTAACATCCTGTAATAACCAACCAAACCCAAAAAACTTTTGATGTCTATCGGAGAGGTGGGTCTGGTACAGCCCTTTACTGCCTCAATTTTCTGAGAATCAACTCGAATGACATCACTAGACACCACATGACCAAGGAAAGCGACTGACTGTAACCAAAATTTGCACTTGCTGAACTTAGCGAATAGCTAGCGATCCCTGAGGTTCTGGAGAAAAACCCTCAAATGAGTCGCATACTTCTCCTCATTTCGAGAATAAACAAGGATATCATAAATGAAGACGATGACGAACAAGTCCAAATACTGTTTGAACACCCTGTTCATTAAGTCCATGAAAGCTGCAGGAGCATTGGTTAGTACAAAAGACATAACAACAAATTCATAGTGACCATACCATGTCCTGAAGGCTGTCTTTCGGATGTCACTATCTCTGACTCTGAGCTGATGATAGCCGGATCTGAGCTCTATCTTGGAGAAATAACTAGCGCC
This sequence comes from Jaltomata sinuosa, assembly GCA_003996215.1. Classification (NCBI taxonomy): domain Eukaryota; kingdom Viridiplantae; phylum Streptophyta; class Magnoliopsida; order Solanales; family Solanaceae; genus Jaltomata; species Jaltomata sinuosa. Next base: position 119,241 of record QJPP01002945.1, read on the forward strand.
CTGAAGCTGGTCGAACATGTCATTAATCCTTGGGATGGGATATTTATTCTTGATTGTGACTTTGTTCAACTGATGGTAGTCAATGCATATCCTGAGGGAACCGTCCTTTTTACGCACGAACAACACTTGAGAACCTTATGGAAAGATGCTGGGTCTGATAAAGCCCTTATCTAGCAGGTCCTTTAACTATTATTTCAATTCCTTAAGCTCAGCGGGAGCCATTTCGTAGGAAGGAATCAAAATAGGCTGGGTATCTGGAAGAAGGTCAATTTTGAAGTCGATTTCCCATTCTGGAGGAACTCCGGAAAGATTTTATGGGAACACTTCTGCAAACTCATTCACCACTGGGACTGACTCTAGAGTTGGGGTCTCGGAGTTTGAATCCTTAACCCGAACAAGGTGATAGATATACCCTTTGGAGATCATTTTTCTGTCCTTAAGGTAGGAGATGAAATGACCTATAGGCACAGAGTTACTACCCTTCCACTCTAGGATTGGCTTGTTACAAAACTAAAATTGAATGATCCCAATTCTACAATAGTCTGAGGCATAACATGAATGTAACTAATCCATGCCTAGGATGATGTCAAAGTCTACCATTTCTAACTCTACAAGATCTGCTGAGGTGACCTTCTGGGAAACTGTGATCCGGCAATTTATGTATACCCGTTTAGCTATAACTGGGTCACCAACTGGAGTAGAGACTGAGAAGGGTTCTAGGAGGGTTTCTGGATTGACATCAAAATTTATTGCTATATTTGGAGTTATAAAGGAAAGTGTATACCTTGGATCTAACAATGCATAAACATTAGTATTAAAGACTCATAACGTACCCGTGACCATATCAGGAGAGTCCTCTTGGTCCTGTCAAGCCTGAAGAGCATACAACCTATTCTGACGCTGACCACCACTTATACCAGATGAGGTACCCTGCTGAGTAAGGCGACCTGCTGGAGTTGCTGCGAAGCTGGCTTGATTCTGCGAACGAGTGTCCCTGCCCTTCTGATAATTTTAAGGGCACTCCCTCATCCTATGGCCTGGCTTACCACACCCAAAGAAATTTACACTACCTGCTAAGCACTCACCCTGGTGGTTCCTACCACACTTCTTGCACACTAGGTTAGTGCGCCCATTAGTAACTGTAGGGACTTAGAGCCAAACGCTCTATCCCATCTATCTTTCTTGAACTTGGGCACTGGAGAACTAGCAGAAGATGGAGTTGGAGCTGAATTCTTCTGCCGATAATGAGAGCGGCTTCCACCCTCCGACCACTGGTGAGAGTAGCTATACCCACTTGTCATAGCCCTCTTAGCATCACCTCCCCTTTCCTTGATATTTTCCTCCTCCATATGCTGAGCATAAGTAACCAACCTGGAGAAGTCCATTTCTTCCATGAGCATAGAAGTCTTGTATTCCTAGACCAGATCATCAGACACACCAGATACGAACTTGATCATATGAGCTCTAGGGTCAGCTACTATTGCCGGGGCATACTTAGATAGCTGAGTGAACTTTAGAGCATAGTCCTTCACGCTCATGTCATCCTGCCTCAGATTTATAAACTATTGAACCTTGACTTCCCTGAGCTCTAGTGGGAAGAACCAGTCCAGAAATGCAGTCCTAAAAATATCCCATGTCATTAATCCTGCATTGGCACAACGCGATTCCTTCCACTGCTGGTACCAAGTATAAGCTACCCTTTTTCAGCTGATAGGCAGCTAAGTCTGCACTCTCCACTGGGGTGACACCCATAAACTTTGTCACCTTCTAAATATCTTCTATAAAATCTTGGGGGGTCTTCCTCTGACTTGGACTCATGAAATTCCAGAGGGTTCACCCGAGTGAAGTCTCGGATTTTGGCTGCAGCCGTATTGACTTGAGGTGGTACTAGAGCCGTGTCCTGCTAGTTGACTTGGGTGGTCATGGCCTAAGCAAGTACTTGAAAAGCAGCCCTGATTTTGGCATGCATAACCTGCTCATTCAATGGGTCCGCAGGAGCTGCTGGCGCTGGCTGATTCCCAATGTTTGCTCTTCTGGGAGGCATTTGTTTTCTGAAATGCGAAGAGTATGAGTTAGAATAGAGGAGAATTAAAATAGAGTTTATACTCCCTAGCACAAACTGGAAAATAAAGAAGGGAAGTTATTCTTAATGACGTCTCATAGCTTCTCCACCATAAGTGTGGCGCGCTTCACACCTATGAAGAAGACTCTACTCGACACGGCTTTCAGACATCCTAGAATACTTGAACCTGATGCTCTGATACCAAGTTTGTCATGCCTCGAAGCTACCCCATGGATGCAACATGGTGCTTAGTGTCACAAGTGACCCCAAGCTAACCTATGCCATGGCATATCTAAGTAAAACCCATTTAAGGATATGTATTGTGCGGAAAACTAAAGAAATTAAATATCTTAAAGCAAGATGAGAGCCCAACAAATCTAAAAAGGGTATAATATAAAAATATAGTTTAGTGCTGACAAAAAATAACACTACAACTTCTGAGTATAGTCTATGTTTGAAAGCCATCTAACTGAATGGGAGTTGCTGGGAAATGCCCCCAGCTAACTCTAAAAAGCTAAAACTGAAAGTAAATACTGAAATGAAGCATGTCTATCGTCCTCGAACTAATGAGGACTCACCACAGAACTACTGAGTACAAATCGAGGAACCGAACTAAGCGAGGTCTTGATGCTAAGTGCCCGAACCTACATCATAAAACAATGTAGCACAAGAGTATGCATCAGTACTTGGAATGTATTGAGCATGCAGGATATATATACAAGCTGGACAATATAGAACTGAACATGAATATAGATATACTGTAACATAACTGAAAACCGGAATGAATGCAATGACCAAGTATAAATCATGAGATAACATGTGGAACTGAATACTAAACATAACTAATGGGTACAAGGTCAATGCATATGAATCTGACCGTGGGAGACACTACTAACTGACATACCCCAAGTTGAGCTAACTATGGGGCCAACCTGTAACCCTGGATGGGAGGGTGTTCATACCTTGCCAAGGGTACGAACAAGTCTATCGTGGATCCACTACTGATGTACGCAAGGTACAAGGTGTCAAGCCTAATTTGATGGGTGACCCCTTTAGAACCTACAGTGGCACCGTAGTTCTGGAACTTAGAAATTTCTACTAAAGGTCTCAGCCTAAAACTGATGGGTGAGCCTTCGTCCCTTAGTTCGCTCAGTGCTATGTCTACTGCCAATTGAATATACACTAGCATGTAAGTAATACACTGGATAGCTCAAAATACTGGTAAAAGCTGAGAATGCACATAAACATGCGGGAGGATATGGCATTCAAATTCTGAAACGTGATTATCTGACCGACCAGTCTAACAAGTAAAATTTATAGAGTACTGAAAATCCTCACAAGTTAGGGTTCTGAATTCTATTCATGAACTATAATAATTCTCCAATAAACTTGAACTAAGCATCATGTTAATTTTAGCATCTTAATAGCAAAGAAATTTATAAGGCCTAGCAACCCTAGGTCTAATCAATCATGTAGAAACTGAAGGAACTGGCTGAGTTCTAGGGATATAAAGGTGAAAAGAACCCATTAGTGAAATCCCACATACTTGGTGAAGAAATCCACGGAGAAATCCTTGGATCTTTTTGGGGCTGAACTTGCTGAATACCTCTGCTTGTTCTTGGGAGAATACTATAGCCTCTTTTGATTCTTTTATTTCTAAGTCCGTTGAAGTTAGGATAAAAAGGGTTTTAGGTAACTTTTGACTAATAAAGTAGGCTTAGAGTAGTCAAAATATCGTAACTTAGACATTAAATTAGGTAGGAAAAGTCTGGAATGCCCCTAGAAAAATAATTGGAAAAACTGCTGAAAATCGCATCCCAGGGATCACCACTGAGTTCTACAGCTCGTGGAACATGTCGTGGCTCCTGGTCCTGAGAGTTGGGCTAATGGGTATTAGTTTCACGAGTTGGGTTCACGACTCGTGGAAACTTCCATGGGTCGTGGAACCCACTCATGGTTCCTGGGCTGAGATCCTTGGTTCTCTGGACCCTGTGTCCCACGAGTTGGGTTCACGACTCGTGGAGACTTCAATGGGTCGTGGAACCCAGTCATGGTTCCTGAAGACTTAGTGTAGGATATTGGATCAGGTTCCACGAGTTGGTTTCACGGCTCATGGAAATTTCCACGGGTCATGGAACCCAATCGTGGTTCCTCAAGGACTTCTGTTTTAAGGGTTCAACGGACAAGTCTACAGTCTATTGAAACTTTTACGGGTCGTTGACTCAGGTCGTGAGAGGGACTTCAGAGGAGCAGTCCTTTGTTTTAAGTTCCACGAGTCCACTCCACGACTCGTGGAAGTGACTCGTGGTTCGTGACAGTTGAAATTTTTTATTTCTCTTGGTTTTCTGAGCTAAGTCTGGGCTTGGAAGTTCTGGGGTGTTACACATGGTACACGAGCCAACTGATAAATCTGTACCAAGCGTGGTACTCGAGCCAACCAAAGAAATCACAGATATCATACAATCACAAACATAATCTATACAACAACACTTGTAAACCCAACAAGCATTAAAACAAGTTTAATGCATGGGATTGACAACAAAATATCATTTCACATAAATTTACTTATTCCCTAAACATGCAATGTACAAAAGTAATATGTAATAGTTAATATGCACCTAAAATGCATTTTGGGATACAATCAACCATCACCTACATCAAACTAAGCTCGAATGCCCTACTGGACCTGAGCATTTCCCTTTCTTGGGTCTCTAGCTTGATCTTGGTCAAAAAAACAAACACATAAACACAATTAACCCCAAATGGCCTAAATATTTCTGAATTAAGTCTTAATCCCAGACCCAAGGCCAAATTCATGATCATCCCGCTTATTTCAGGGCTTTCCCCACTAAGTTAGGGGAACAAAATCCTTACCTTTAGGACGAAGTTTGGTGGAAAATCAGTAGAAATCACCTCTCTTTGCCTCTGCCCTTCCCCAAAACATTCTTGAGAATTTTTGAATATTTTTGGGGAATTTTCTGCATTTACTACGACTTATTCCGCTTTAGCTCTCTTACTGTGCTATAGCATCGCCTTCGTAGCGGGAGCCGCCGGCTATAACGGTGTTGATCACCTTGACTTCTACTATAGCAAGAATTTCTCCACTATGCGGTTGTCGCCATAGCAGCATTGTAGTGGTTGACACAGGACAGAATCTCGGGAATCCTCCTAGGTTTGTCCATTTTACAATACACCTTCAAACCTTGACGTTCCAGACCAACCCTTTCACGTTAAGTTTGATATTGGGAGTTCTACTCACCAGAATTCATTTTCAAAAAGTCCTACGGACTACTTAACATCTTAGCTAAAAGGAAATCTACTCAACCATAGACATTTTACACAATCCTTTGTTGGATTTATCACGACCAAATTTGTCAAGTCATGATAGCAACTACAACCCCCCTGTAGGAAGACTAATCCCCGTACCCCATAACGGTTAGTAATGGGCTACCAGCCACTAAACACGCGGAAGAAGTAATATATAAGCGAAAGCAAGAGATAAAAGTAAAGAAATATAACAACTGGAGAATATATATATAAGAAAATTAAACAATCCCACTACCTGGTATCACAGTATAAGAGCCGCTACTAAACATACATAGTACTAAAAGGTACTAAAAGAGAATATACATCTGTCTCTAAATAACAAAAGAGTACATAGTTCAAAAAAAGAGATAAAAGCTAAGCGCCGGTCGTCAGGAGCTTACCCTTAGTCTCGGATGTCAGAACAATTACTCGAGTCTGCGCACTATCAACGTCGAGAGCTCACACTAGGATCTGCACCTTAAAGATGTAGAAGTGTAGTATTAGCACCAATTGCAAAACAACGGGTACCCAGTAGGAATCATAGGCAAACTGAGTGCATATAAGATATAAAATAGTAAATAACAGAATTAAAGAAGGTAGTCATAGAAGCAATTAGAGAAGTACAAGGAAGCTAGCACAGATAGAATACAAGGAGAAAACAACCAAGCTAGGCTAGCCACATGAGATATATATAGCACAGAACACATGTGAAGGTAAGAAGAACGCACCTGGATCCTTGCAACAATAATATATAAAGAAAAAGTTTAAGAAGGATGGCGGTATATCGGTAACCTAAAGTAAAACGAGAAGGAAGAAACAGTAAGAAACACGTTCTTGAAACAATACTACTAAGTATAACATGCTAGTAACACAGTCCTCAAATATGAATAATCGAAAAATAACCCAAATGTAACTATGACATTAACCAGTACTACAAAAGGATATACTAATCATAAATCTACATACAGTCCCAACGGGCGCCCATACACCCGAGGAACACATATAAGTATAAACAAACCTTCTGGCATCCCATACTACCAAAGCATACATTCAACAAATAGCAAACAAAGGTGGAATAAAAAACAAATGGATGATATGTTGATATGGTGCAACCAAGTGTGAAAGTGGTACCGTATGCACCTCCTTCGGTGCTCGTAGGCCCAGTATGTAGGACCCATGGAAGGCAACCCCATATACCTCTATTACCCCGTATACCCCTCCTCCGGCACTTACGGCCAGTAGCCCCTAGTCCGGATCAGCAAGGTCCATGGAGGTCTCCGTGACAACATACTATCTCTCGATATCTCAGTAACAGTGCTTGGACTTGAACCGGGTTTAAAATCAGTGGAAATAGTCAAGTCTAGTGCTCTAGCCCAGCCGATCCTAGTATAGTCTTAAAAATCGAGAGTAATTCATGTCTAGTATCAGTTCGAAATCAGATGTAAAACATTTTTAGCACTCCGGCCTAGCCGAGTCTAGAATAAGTGTGAAAAATGGTGATAAAATCATTATTTAGTCCCTTTTACCCCAAGAAGATCCATAAAATCAGTTTTAACCCCTTTTATGACATTTTTTACTGAAAATGGGCAATCGGGGCCATGCAAGGCTTAGAAAATTGATTATAGTAGGCCCACAAACAAAGTAGTAGTAAAATTATGAATAAAAACTCTTTATGTGAATGATAATGACATGCTCAATTACAATAAGTAGACCAACAACTCACAATCATCCTATCGGCCCTGCATAGGCTCCAATCACTCTACAACACAGATAACTAGCTCTATAATCATAGTTCGATGTTCGGGACTCACGGACATTCCAAAATAACCCACCTTCTATGGTCCAGAGTCAAATAAAAGGCCATACGGGGCCACAAGAGGTAATGCTACCAACTAAATCAAGTACTATAATTAGACGATATGAAAAAGTCAGACATAAAAAAAGCGGACAAAGTCTGGAGTGCCAAACTAATTAACCTACCTGTCGTCCCATGATATGCTGTTGGGATGACGTTGTCCAAGCCTGAACTGCTCTGAGAAGTCCTGAAAAGCAATCCCACTATCACAAATATAAACTATACGTTAAAATGAAGCTAACAATACCTATATTGCTAAAAGTTTAGCCGGGTTGAAATTCAGGTCAAAAGTGGGCTCGTGGACCCCACAACCCAAAGCCAGAAATGAAAAATACCACGATGTTCCCAATATTCCCGGAAGTACATGCTCCAAAAATAAGGGGAAATTGAGTAAAGAAAGGGCCTAAAACAGCCCGGAGAAGAAGAGGGAAACATGCGAAAACTTGCAAAAATCCGAAATAAAATGGAGAATTTACTTACCACGAAGAGAGGGAGCAAGTCTACAAGATGAGACATGTAAAACCGCGAACAAGCAGCCCCAATGAATCAACTACAACCAACAAGAACCCCAAGCTATGATGAGTACATCAATGGAGGTTTAGGCCATGGAAGACGAGAAATTTGGGGCACAAGACTTACCAAAACGAGGGAGGAAGGGAGTATGTCCGCTAAATTTTGAATTCCCAGAGCTAGATACTGATTTAAAGAAACTTTTAGGAGAGGGAATGTTTTTAGAGTCAGAGGAATTTAGAGAAAAGGCTGGAAACTTTGAGGGGTTGCACTTATATAGTGCATGATGCAGACAAGCGCAATCGCGTTGGCACACCGCAATCATGATGAAGGGGGATGGAGCGCACTGGCGCCATTATGCCATCTGGGCGGTGATAGAACTGAAGGGAGCACAACAGCCTAGCACCATTAGCGCTGAAGGAAGCAGTAGGCTAGCGCAATCGCGCTGCCCGGGTACCATTAGTGCTGAACATTTCTCTGTTGCAGAAAACTAGGAAAATGAAAAACTTCAACGGGAGGTTTCAGGCATAATCGAAACCCGATACTCACAAACCAAACATGTAACTAGAGTGGAAGCGATGTTCCAGACTCAACGAAATTGGCAAAACTTCCATACGAGGTCATCTCAGAAGAATGTTGACCCAATTCAACACTTACTAAAACCAACAAAACACCCAAAATGAGCCTGGCTCATCTAGGATTTGAACCAACTATTTACCTAACCCAAACTTGAAATTCTGGAGCTGATGGAATCATCGGATTTCGAATCTGATGCTTCAATCATTGAAAGTTGACCAAAGCCAAACTTCTAACTCCAATTGCCCTAAAATCTCAAAAAGTGAAACAGAATCATATCAGAAGTTCCCAGGCTCCGACTAAAGGTCCAACTAGACAAAAATCCATGTTCCAGAGCTAACAGAACTGTCAAAATTCCATTTCGAGCATGTTAGCTAAGAATATTGACTAAAGTCAATGATTTCCTGAGTTTAAGCTCTAAAATAAGGAAACGACCATAAAGAGAAAATGAACGACTAGGGCACCAAACTACTAGTCCTAATAAGCCATAAATGACTTGGGCCTGCTATGGGAATGCTATAATAGTACAAAGAAAGCAAAAATGTGACAATGATCGGAAGGGTCATTAAATCATCCACTACTAAAAAAAACTTCCATCCTCGAAAGTCAAGAACAAGGGAGTACTTGAAGGCTCAAATAACTACAGATACTGAGCCCGCATCTCTTTCTCGATCTCCCATCTAGCCTCCTCAACTGGACATTGCCTCTACTGAACTTTAACTATCAGAATCTCTCTACACCTCAATCTCCTGACATATCTGGCTGGAATAGCTACCAGCTCCTCAATAAAGGACAAACTCTCATCCAATTGTAACGACTCTCACTGCAATACATGTGTCTCATCTGAAATATATTGGTGCAATATCGATACATGGAAGACCAGGTGCATAGCTAAAAATATCGGAGGCAAAGATAACATAGATGCAACACCACCAACCCTCTGAAGACTCTCAAATCGCCCGATACAGCTACAGTTGCTTGCCCCACCTACCAAATCTCATCATGACCCTCATGGGCGACATACAGAGAAATACCAAGTCACCAACACTGAACTCTAAGGCACAAAGTCTATGATCTGCATAACTCTTCTACCTACTCTGGGCTGCTCGAAGTCTGTCCTGAATCACTCAAAATCAGTCTAAGAAATCACAAAGCAAGACTGTACCTTGTGGCCTAGACTCTAAACCATCAAACCAACCCACGAGCGATCTACAACACCTACTATACAAAGCCTCAAATGGTGCCATGCCAATGCTCGAATGATAACTGTTATTATATGAAAACTCTGCCAAAGGCACATACTGATCCCAAGAACCTCCACAGTCAAGAACAATGGCCCATAACATGTCCTCTAGGACCTGGATAGTCCTCTCAGACTGGCCATCTGTCTGAGGGTGAAAAATGGTGTTTTCTATTTCCGATTTAGGGTTGAGGGGCCCACAGGCCCGTTTGTGACCCAGATTTTTACCCAGCTATTTTTATAGCAATATGGGTATCGTTAGTCTCGTATTAATGTGTAGATTCTTATTTTGATAGTGTGACAGCTTGCAGATACTCCTCAGGGGAGTTAGGCTCCAGCCTTGTATATTGGATTGTGCGCGTATGCTCGGCCTTTTCGGTAGGTTATGGTTTACTTTCTAAACTGAGTTAGTTAGATTATATATATATATATATATATATTTGATTCAGTGCTTCCATCAGTTCTAGGACTTCAGAGTGAGAGTTTACTACATCGTATAGGGGGTGTGGGACCAGCCCAGCCTCTGATTGGATTCATGGCTACCCGAGTTCTTCAGGACACTATTGCTAGCACTCTGAGTCCTCCGATGGGTATTCAGTACCCGGTTCTTCGAGCAGTGCTTTAGCTAGGTTTGAGCTTCTAGTTCTTCAGCAGGGTTGTATGTCGGTATTGGAATATGAGGCAAGATTTCACGAGATGGTTAGAAGTACTGCTAGGACTGTGCCTACAGAGTTTGACAAAATTTGGAGCTTTGTTGATGGGTTGATTTCACCACTCCGTATAGCAATCGAACACTTAGTTATAGTTGGGACTACCTTCCTTTAGGTGGTCGATCATGCTTGGGATATTGAGGGGTTATGTCACAAGGCATATAGAGGTAGCGGTAAGAGGCATCGCTGTCAGAGCAGTTTTTGGGGTTTGCATTTAGAGCATGTAGGTCATCGTGGCCAATCAAGTTTGGCTAGATTCTCTCATCGATGTGCTTCTGGTAGGGGTTGTTATACTTGTGGTGAGCAGGGACACCTTGCTAGGACTTGTCCAAGATTCAGAGAGTTCCACCCCCCTGTGTTCCAGCTTCACAAAGTACTTATTTAGGTCACATAGTTCATAGTAGTCATTCTGATCTGGTCAGGTTTGTACAATGGAGTATGATTGGTCAGGATTGTTTTGAGTGTGGAGAGATAGGCCACTTTGCTAGGGAGTGCCCTTCAGTACATCACCCTAGGTGATTGGATGGTGAGAGATGGCTTTTAGCCAGGTGGTTCAGATATCTGTCCAGAGTTGTCAGACACCGTGCATCAGAGTGAGGTTTCCTTGGGTTGCTACAATTGTGGTGTTGGTAGTCACTATGTTAAAAATTATCCCTAGTGAGGAATGGTCGATCCTTCAGCTTTGACTTCTTAGTCTCGAGTTAGACCCCATCAGTTCGATGCCTCTCTTGGTGGGCCAGAGATAAAGGTTTTTGATATCGTTGCTCCAGGTAAGGTTTTTGTTGCCTTTGGCTAGTGATAGTACTATTCATATGTAATTCTGTCCCTTCTTTTGTAGATTTGCTTTTATGCCTACCTGCTGCTTGTTTAGTTGTTTGACTACTTGAGTGTAGTGCTTATGCAGGTATTTTCATGGTAGATTATTCCTTAGTAGTAGATGGGGGAGTGTTATCCTTGATAGGTGTTTACCCAGAGTTGTAGCTCATGGGTAGTTCTCGTTAGTCTATTTTGGTGAGTCTTTCTCCCAGCTCATCTTGGTTCGTGAATGGGTTGGAGGCTTCCTTTCCTAGAAGTCCTAGATTGTCATTACCTAGGTTGCTATCTAGCATTGCTATAAATCCTTATGTTATTTTGGTGTTACCGGTGGTGGTGCCAGAGTTTGAGATTTTGCCTTAGGTTGAGAGGTGTTGGTTATGCTAGCAAGCATAGTTTGGTTTCCTTTGGTTTCTTATCTTGTCGGGTTGTCTCCTTGTTCTTCACAGTCCAAGTTGGAATGAGTTTCGACTATGGTACTCTGGTTGAGTTTTGATTATGGCACCATGGTCGAGTGTTGGACTTTAGCATTTTGGTTGAGTGTTGACTGCAACATTGGGGTTGAGTTCTGTTCATAGTTTTTCGATTAGGTTGGATATTTGGCCCATTCTTCTCCTCCCTTATAGAGTTCTAAAAAATATAGAGGTGAGAGCTAAGGGAATGGCTCCAGGTTTTATTGGGAAGAGTTTGTGAAGTTCATCACATACTAACGAAAGGTTCGCTTTAGTGAAACAAAAGGGATCTGACTCCTTGTTTGGTCATATGTGTTTTGGTCGATACTGAGAATTTCTTTAGGTTTTGTGTTGGTGACTTAATTCGACCCACTACGGATTGCAATATCTCTTCCTTCAGTTGGTTTGAGGTTTCAGTAGCATCTACGGATTGGGAAAATTGTGTATTCATGTCCTAGATTGGCTCCAGCTCTATTAGTGCTCTCCGAGGGAGGATGAGTCTACTTATGGGTTTCAACAGAAGCATTGATTAGCAATTAAGGTTAGGTTTCAGAATCATGGGTTCGTAAACTACTCTGGATGGTTCGTGGTTATTTCTTTTCAGTTGCAGCTTCTTGGGTCGGAGGGCATGGAGTTCGGATGACTTAGTTTCCCCATTTCAGCTGTGGAGTGTCAGTTGGCCTTGGACACTTAGTTCTTGGCTAACCTTTGATTTAGGATGGACATCCTAGATTTTAGCGGTGTTCCAGTAGTACGAGGTTCCTTCTACCATGGTTGGACAAACTCAGCGGTGTAAGTTTGAGATTCAACCGTGGTGTGTGCTTTATGTGATCAAGTTATGCCGGTTGAGGTTATCAAGGCTATTTAAAGTTCTAATGATATTTTCAGATTGATCGTCCCCTTCATTGTCGAGAGTTTGAAATTCTACTTTTGTTGGGTTTTCAGGGGTTGTCTTTTATATGAGGTTCCATTGTGGTTCGAATCATCTAGTATGGGCTATAAGTCTGGTATAATATATGCTTCGAAATAGTTGGTTGTGTGCAGATGCAATTGAGCAGTTGATTCGAGCCAAAAGGGTGAGTTGATGATTTATGCAAAATTTCTACAACTAGATGGTGACTTGGGACTTCAAACACCCTTTCTTTTGCCTACGGGGTGTCCTTACTCTATATTCATGGTATGGTAGACTCCTTCCTGAGTTGAGGATTAGAAAGCAATTTTAAATCTGAATGTTGTTCGAGTATTCAGGGTAGCAGCAGGTTCTTTTAAAGTTTGGAGCTTGGTGATGGCTACGAACTTCGTGGTAGGCTTACCACACTCTTCACAGGGTCTTGGTTTTAGGTTGGGTCTGTTTGAGCAGGTTGCCTTGGTTTATTTGCTTCCAGTTGATTCAGACTTGACACGGTGCAGTGAAGTTGGTTTTCTTCTACAGTTTGGATGTTCTCCGTTAACCCAAGGTATTCATATATGCCTTTCCTAACTTGGGTGTGCGAACTTTAGTTGGGTTCAGATGGGTTGTTCAGTCAGGTTCAGATTGCGAGATTAATGTTAGAAAAAGTGTTCGCTCGTTGGTTGATGATTAGTCGGGACAGGTGACTCCAAATTTCAAGGGTACGCTTCAAGTTGTTATCTTGGATGGCAAATACTAGTAGACTATAGCTTGACTTTAAAGGAGTTTAATCAAAAAGAGGGGGCTTTGTTCGTCGTAGAGTATAAGAAAAAACTGTGGATCTCTGGTGTGTCAGTTAATGCTTTGAGGTTGGTTTAAGTGTTCGACTTGTATGCAACTTTTTGTTATGGTACAAAAGGGTTCAGTTCAGAATAAAAGGGTTTTACGGGTCAACGGGTTCATAAGTTAGAGTTTTTGTTGTTTTTTCAAGTGAACTTGGTTGTGGTTTTGAAGAATCGAATTATGTGTGTTGATCGCCTTTATTCTAGGGGTTTCAGTATTGTTTCAGTGCTTTCCAATTGAGATTATCGAGGTTCATTTTGGGGTGGCAGTCCCTTGGTGTTTTGTAATTTATGTTAAAAATCTAGCTTGGCTAGTATGAAGTGTAGGCTTGGTTGCCTTTCGTGGTTTTGTTCTGTTGGGTGCTGTCTTGTCGAGGAGGCTACCTGGGTTGTCTGAGAGAGTAGTGCAGGATGTGCATCTACTATCCTTGAAACTCTAGTCTCTCCCTCTTTCCTGACTTTCCTAGATGAAAGTCTTTTTAGTAGTGGATAATGTAATGACCCTTCCAGTCATTTTCATGTTTTTGCCTTTCTTGTACTGTTAGAGCTTGATTGTAGCAGCTCCAAGTCATTTATGGATTGTTGCGATCGGTAGTTCGGTGCCTGGGCCGTTGGTTTGGTCTTTTTGGCCGTTCCATGTTTTAGAGCGTTAAGCTTTTGAAATCATTGACTTCAGTCAACATCCTTGGTGAACATGCTCGGAATTATATTCCAATACTTCCGTTAGCTTCGGAGCGTGGACTTTGGTCTAGTGGTTCTTTGGTCGGGATCCGGGAGCTTTTCAGCTTCGAATTCTCTCTCATTCTTTGTTTTCAAGACCATTGGGCTTGCTTGGTTGACTTTGGCCAACATTTGGAGAAGACGACCTCGGATGAAAGTTCTGTAAGCGTTGTTAGCTTTGGAATGTCGAGTTTAGGCAAGGGGGACCATTGGTTATGGTACCGAGGCTTCCGGTCTTGTTTTTAGCCATTGGATTCCGTTTTGTAATTAGTTGGCTAAAGGTTGATTATGGACATGGGGCTCACTTTTCATTAAATAGACCTCTGATTGGATTTCTGTTGATTCCATTGGATCTGTAACGCCATTTTTAGTCAAATAGCTCTACTCATTTGTGTTTGTGGGACCCCAGATGAATCCCGAGGGTCTATTTAAAGTTTTAAGCTTAGCTGAGTTTTTGTTGTACCTATTGGGTCCGCATTTGCGGCAACCACAATTGTGGTAAAGTGCTGCATTTGCAGTGCTTTGCCGCATTTGCGGTGTTTTGGCCGCATTTGTAGTGTCTGCATTTGCAGTGTTTTGGCCGCATTTGCAGTGTCCGCATTTGCGGTGGTTTTGCCGCAATTGCGGTAACTGCTGGCAATATTTTAAATGAAACATTCTTCTTCATTTCCCCATTTCTCACCTTGTTGCTTACTTGATAAAAGCTCCAAAAGACAAAACTCCCCACTTCTGGCCAACAATCTCCTTGAGGTAATCTCACCATAGCTCCGTGGGCATCCTCCGTCACTAAACTGGTGAGTCTTCTTCATCCTCAACTTGTCTTCTCCCATTGATTAAACTCACCATTGTAGAATCTATTCGTGTGTGAGGTTGCATGTTCGTGGGTTCATTCTGTACATACCCCTTGACGTAATTTCTCGCATTGTAGTAAGCCTCCTTGCCCAATTTCTGAATTTATTTCTTGATTATTCCTCTTTTATTTCTTGGCTTGAGTAGGCTATTTTGATCCCCAATTATAGTCCGTTTGTGCTCAATTTTTGAGCATGTGCTCCTGGAATTATGTCGAACACTGTGGTGTTTTCCATTTCCGATTTTGGGTGGCAAGGCCCACGGGCCTGTTTGTGGCCCAAATTCCGACCCAGCTATTATTATAGCAATATGGGTATCGTTAGTCTCGTATTAATGTGTAGATTCTTGTTTTGATAGTGTGGCGGCTTGCGGATACTCCTCGGGGGACTTAGGCTCCAGCCTTGTAGATTGGATTGTGCGCGCGTGCTCGGGCTTTTCGGTATGTTATGGTTTACTTCCTAGACTTAGTTAGTTAGATTATATATATATATAAATGTTATTGGAATGTTAGGTTGGATTATAGGTAGAATTAGGCTTAGATCTCGTGACTTGAATTAAATTGGCCATTTTGAATATTAGATTTTGAATATTACTGTCATCCTTAGTCTAAGAGCTTGTAGTATTACCGTGGCTAGCGTAGAATCCTTATTATGCTTTTAGGAGGTTTTAGAGGTATAGTAGATGCATGTAGTTATTTTCATGGTTATCTTTCCATTATTTCTGGCTTTTCCTGGTTGTGTGTAAATTATGGTCTCGAGGCCATAGATTGGAGTTGGACGGAGTCCCAAGTCAGTTTCCTTGGTTGGAGGGTGTTTTGCCCTGAATTTCCTTGTGGTGTGATATATTCTGAGATTTTGGGACTTTGCATATTCATATTGAATTTATATACCTGCGGCACAGAAAGGAAAGGTTTTCGAGGCTTTTGGTTTGAAACTTGAGGATTTTGTGATATCCATGGATTTTAAATTTTAAAAGAGTTTTACTGGGTTTTTAACACTGGTTTTGGAACGGAAAGGGATAACACTACTTTCATGCCGGTCCGAGGGGTATCCCTAGATATTTTCTCCACTATATCTATTTTTATATACATAGTCCGATGAGGTATTTCTGGGCTAATACTATTATTATGCACTCTTATGTGCCTATTTTTATATACATAGTCTAATTAGGTATTTTTGGGCTAATACTATTATGTACTCTTATGTGCGTATTCTTATATGCATAGTCCGATGAGGTATTTTTGGCCTTATACTATTCATATACATACGCATAGTCTGATGAGGTATTTTTGAGTTTATACTATTCATATATATATATTCATAGTCCGACGAGGTATTTCTGGGTTGAGATTATATCATCATGCACTCATACATCACAACATATTCCATCGCATTACATTGGTTTGAGTGCACTTGGATTGTTGGTTTCCTGGATTGATTTTGTTATTTTTTCCTTCTTGTTAGTTTGATTTTTTCCCTTTTTGGTTTTATAACTAGATTTAGGTGGATCCCTGTATTTTTGCTTACTTTCCTGCAATATATTACTTATATATTATCTCTCCGCTCTCGGTCAGCCTATGGTACCTACTGAGTACCCATTGTCTTGATGCTCATAATACACTTCTGCATCTTTTTGGTGTTGTTATTAGTTGAGTTTTTGTCATTGGTCCCTTTAGAGACTCGTGAAGCTTTTGAGGATATTCGAGACTAGGGTGAGCGCCTGACAATCGGGGCCTGACTATATCTCATCTTTTATACTGTTACTCTTGAATATTCAAAGATAGTTGTACTTATCTTTTGTTACTTCTAGCACTTGTACTCTATTAGAAGCTTCTGTACTGTCAATACCAAGTCTTGGGGGTCGGTGTAGTTTCATTATGTATATATTTTGAGTTATTGCTTCCGCTTTGCCCTATCTTTACTTTCTACTTCTGCTTATTTCTGCTTATTATGCGTATTGGTTAGGTAGTAGCCCATTACTAACCATTCTGGGCTACGGGGATTGGTTCAACTACCGGGTTTTTTTTAGGTGCCATCATGACCTGAGAAATAGGGTCGTGACAGGGAGGCAACCCAATTAGTAATAGTGTATTTTATTTTTGTTTTTTTATTTTTATAGTATCACTTTTTTTATTAGTTTTTCTTTTGCAGGTTTGGGGAAGTCTGAGTACCCGAATTCGAAAGATAAGGAGCATGGTTTAAGCTTAAGTGTAGGGTCGTTCACCCCTTTGATTCATTGAGAAGAAACATGCTGCTAGCTAGGCCTTAGAGGGCCTCAGGAAGTATTTCTAACCCAGTTTTTATCTTATTTATTGCTTTGAGGACAAAGCATTACTTTAAGCGTGGGGTGAGATATCTTTCGATATTTGTTAAGGGTGATGTATGTCATAGGTTGTTGAGTTTTTTTAGTTAGAAAAATAATGAAACCAAAAAAAATGAAAAAAGACAAAAATACAAAAAGATTTTCTTTTATTCTTTAGTTAGGATAGTTTTTAGCATTTTTAGTTTTTTAGTAGAGGCATACTTCGCCCACCCCTTGGTTTTTCTTTTCGGTTCTTTTTCTAGGGAGAGACCTTTGAACCGAGTAATTTTTTATATTTTTAGAAGTAATTTTTATTATTATTTTTTTTGGAGAGAAAAGAAAAGACCTTTTGACTTGTTTGATGCTAGCAATTTAGGGCTGAGTTTGTGTAGTACTTTCTTGTGAATTCTTTAGTGTTAACAAAATAGCAGATCTTCTGACACCTAGGCTCAAGATAGTGACTCTATATATAGCTTATTCTTATTTTGTAGTTTGCTAGGATCCTGTCTGTCTTCGAAGTGAAATTGATCATTCTTGATTGAGACTTGTGCCATGTGAGGTGAGATTTTTTTCATATTCCATGTTTTTTATCTTAGTCTAGAACTTTCCATGCATGTTATTGAAGCGAAATAAAAAGTGTTGCTTTGTTTAGAAGATGACAATAGGATTTCTTTGATTTATCTTGTAAGTTTTAGCCTTTTCAGATAATGTTACCACTAGTTAGCCCTTTGAGCCTGTAACCTTTCGTTTGGTAGCCGTATTTTTTCCTTGATCCTTTTATTGAATCTCTAGTTATTGCACCCTTCTTCCTTGAGCATTGTAGCATAGACTGTGATAAAATTATTAGATCTAAAAAAGAGGATGGTCAAGTGTAAATGGTGACCAATGATAGCTGCTTAGTGATGAAAAAGCTCTCTTTCAAAGAATGTGACATGAAAAAAAAAGAAGAGAAAAGCTGCTTGATTTTTTTTTTGTTGAAGCATTCTTAATATAATGAGAATTACTAGTGAAAATAATTGAAACGAGGACTGAAAAGAAATAAAGTGATAAAAATAATGGGTGATGAAGTTTAAAAAAATAAAAAGTGAAAAGTGCTTAGGGAAGTGTAAGTCACTATTATATAGTTTTCCTACCCGTTCCCTAGCCAACATTACAACCCGTTAAAGTCCTATTTGATTTTATTCGAGCATGCTTAATTAGTGGTGATGTACATAATGGGCAAGCCTATGGTTCTTTGTTACACATGTGAATTCGTTTGTGAGTGCGAGAGTTGTGTTATGATGCTAAGTCTTTAATTTATATTCGATTCTTTGAATTGAGTGTATGTATTATTTCTTCTTGTGAGGGCACTTGTTTAATGATATATAGGTGATGTTATTAGCTTTCTTTGATGGAGTATGTAAGTGACCTTAAATTTGATGAGTTAGAGTCTTTCTCCGAGGTTAGGAGGTTAGAATTTTGTTGTTTGTTGTATATCTTGCATAATGATCGGAAAGTGTACTTGATGTTTTGAGTTGTTGTATGGCCTAATTGTTTGTGTCAACCAAAGTGGTGGTGTTCCTAGCGATGAGCTTTAATGCTTGCTCGAGGATGAGCAAAAGTCTAAGTGTGGGGTGTTGATGTAAGGTCGAAAATACGTATATTTAGTCATTATTTGCCTCATATTTTAGTACTTTTAATCGTCTTTTGAGTACATATTATATTATTGGGTGCTTAATATTATATTTTGTGTGTAGGATTAAAACGGTGTGAAGATGAAGAAATTTGAAGCAAAAATGAATTAAAAGCGAGAAATCATATAAGGAAATCAAGCAGACAACTTAATGGATTGAAGTTAATCTAATAATACTATTTATATATATGTTATGCACAAAGTGAATTGAAAGTGAAAGTTTTGAAGAATGCATATCTGGCAACTGACAACAGATGCCTTATGGAGAATCAACTAAATCAAATCCCCAACTCTCGAGACACAAAGACGACTAGAAAACTTAAGAACACAATCAGAATCTAAAGTAGCCCTGCTAGCCTTAACTTGAACCACCTGATCATGAATTTCACATAACCTATGATCCTCAAATTGACGACTCTAAATTTGATCAACCAAAGTAGAACGGATCTCAATACTAGCAAGAACCCTAATGGGATCGGATAAGTCAAGCCTAAACAAATGGTTATCCAAGTACTGGATGTCCAAGGCCAATGGACGCTCTGAAATTGAAAGTGAAGCTAGGCTGCCCATACTCACTGTCTTCCGACTCAAGGCATCCGCTACCACGGTTGCCTTGCCCGGATGAAACAGAATAGTGAAGTCATAGTCCTTCAGTAAATCGATCCATCTCTACTGTCTAGAGTTTATTTCTCGCTGACTCGTGATGTACTAAATACTACGGTGATTGGTGAAGATCTCACAGTGAACCCCATATAAGTAGTGCCTACAAATATTAAGCGCGAAGACTGCCGCCGCCAACTCTAATTCATGAGTGGGGTAGTTTCACTCTTGAACCTTCAGCTTTTTTGACGCATATACTATCACATAACCCTGCTGCATCAAGACACAACCAAGACCAACCACTGAAGCATCATAATACACCGAGAAGCCCTGACCCTCAACGAGCAATGTCAACACCGAAGCTGAAGTCAATAAGGACTTAACCCTCTGAAATCTATCCTTACACTGATCCAACCATTGAAATAGAACATTATTCCTAGTCAGCATAGTCAAAGGTGTTGCTATGGAAGAAAACCCCTTGATGAACCATCTGTAGTACCTTGCTAACCCAATAAACCTGCGAACCTCGATAGGAGTAGTAGGTCTCGGCTAATCACGAACTACTGATATCTTTCTTTGGTCTACCCTAATCCCATCCTTAGACACCACGTGTCGTAGAAATGCTACTGACTCAAGACAAAACTCACACTTTTAGAACTTGTCATAAAGTTGATGATCTCTTAAAGTCTAGAGTACAATCCTCTAGTGTTGCTCATGCCCATCTCTACTCTGTGAATATATCAGTATGTCATCAATGAAGGCTATCATGAACAAATCCATATAGGGCTTGAGCACCTAGTGTATCAAGTCCATGAAAGTTGTGGGGGCATTAATCAACCCAAAATACATCACCAGGAACTCATAGTGCCCATAACGTGTCATGAATGCTGTCTTAGGGATGTCCTCCGCCCTAATCCTTAACTGGTGCTAGCCTGACCTTAGATCTACCTTAGAAAACACGGTAGAACCCTGAAGCTGATCAAACAAGTTATCTATGTGTGATATTGGATACCTATTCCTCATAGTCACCTTATTCAGCTGCCGATGGGGAAGTAAAACCAGGATCAAACAAAGTTAAAGTTGAGTGGAGGCATATAAAAATCATACCTTTGATTACTACATTCAAGGCCTCTACCTCCAATTTACCAGGGACCACATAAAACTGACGCCGACCTCCACCTGACTGACTGCCATCCCTACCACCTACCCTGCCATGCTGGGCACCTCCTCGGCACTGAACACCACCTTTTCTAGCCGGTGGCTGCACTATTCTCAATGGCTGAGCTGGGTGAGCGACTGGCTGAACTATACCCTACTGTGAGCACTCTCTTGCATAATGACTGATGACACCACACTCATAGCAAGGCCCTAACGGCCTACCCTGCCAGGATGAACTAGATTAACCGGTGTGTCCACCATGGCCTAATGCCCCAGAATCTGTGCCCCTCGAAGACTGACCACTATAACCCTGCTGACTGCTCTGACCCTGCTCAAACTGAGACCTACCTAAAGCCTGGAGTGATACTTAAACTGGCTAGCTAGACTGACCCGGATGCTTCTATGGCTGACACCCTCGACACTAACAGACTGAACCTTTACCACAATAGCGGGAACCACTACAGCTTCCCTGATGTCATGGCCTCTTATCTCTGACCCCCGGATCATGATGGGGTAAATCCTCTATAGTAAGAACATGGTCTACTATAGCCTGGAAAGATCACCCACTAGCAACTAATACCTCAGCAGTCTGCCTAAGCTCTGTCCTCAAACCCCAAACAAATCGGCAAACCTCTTCAGGCTTTGTAGGTATGATCATAGCTCCAAATGGAGCTAACTGGTGAAAATGGGTCTCATACTCAGATACGGACATAGATCCTTGCATCAGTTTGGTGAACTTCTCTCTACGATGCTCACTATCACTCTGAGGTAAGAACTTGGCCATAAAGTCCTTATAGAACTCTCTCCAAGTCAACTGAGGAGATATAGACGGTTTGTGATGTAAGGTCAAAAATATGTATATTTAATCATTATTTGCCTCATATTATAGTACTTTTAATCATCTTTTGAGTACATATTATATATAATTTGGTGCTTAATATTATATTTTTGTGTGTAGAATTTAAATGGTGTGAAGATGAAGAAATTTGAAGCAAAAATGAATTAAAAGCGAGAAATCATATAAGAAAATCAAGCAGACAGCTTAATGGATTGAAGTTAATATAATAATATTATTTATATATATGTTATGCACAAAGTGAATTGAAAGTGAAAGGTTTGAAGAATGCATACCTGGCAGCTGGCAACATATGAAGGAGTGAGCAATTACTGCAGATTTGGCAAGGCAAAGCTAGCGCGAGAATTCATTGCTCGAAGAATCAGTTTTTGCCGCTCGCGCCATTCTCTTGTGGTGAAAGCATGCTGTGAAGGCAACATATTTTTCTCCTAGTTTAATTTGGATTTGGTTTTTAAAATTCCACACCTTTTCCATATTCTATAAATACACCCTAAACACAATTTTTACAGAACTTTTGACCTAGGGAGAGCTAGGAGCCGCCGTGGAGGCCGGAGAATATTGGTTCTATCTTTTATTCTCTATTATTTATTTAATTTTATGTTTTTCTTTGGATGATTTATTTATTATTACTCCATGTCTATGTGGAGTTAAACTTCTCATCAAGGGTTATGGTAGCTTCATGATTATTGGTGTATAAACTTAAATTGATTTGTTAGGATATTTATCATCGTGCTACGGCTCGTGTGGTTACTTACTTTTTCTTGGGCTTAATTATTTGTTTGCTTTATCACCACACAAATACTATTTGTGGCACGTAAATTAGACTTGGAATAGAGAATTTGCATGCGTAATAAGAAAAAGTAGGGCTTGGTTGTGAACCTTTTAGGGAAAGGGGAATGATTCACTAACGTGGATAGGAATATACCGTTTAGCCTTGCTTGGTTGATAAGAAGAGAAACCATAACCTACCTGTCGTACGATGATAAGCTGCTGGAATGACGTTGTCCAAGCTTAAACTTCTCCAAGAAGTCATGAAAAGCAATCACACTATCACAAATATAAACTATGTATTAAAATGAAGCTAACAATACCCATATTTCTAAAGGTTCAGCCGGGTTAAAATCTGAGTCAGAAGCGGGCCAATGGGCCCCACAACCCAAAGCATAAAACGAAAAATGCCACAATGTTTCCAACATTCTCGGGAGTACATGCTCCAAAACAGAGCAAAAATTGAGTAAAGAAAGGGCCTAAAACAGCCCAGAGAAGAAGAGGGAAACATGCGAAAACTTTCAAAAAAAGGGGATGAAATGGAGAATTTACTTAGCACGAAGAGAGGGAGCAAGTCTACGAGATGAGACACGCCAAACCACAAACAAGAAGCCCCAATTAAGCAACTACAACCCATCAAGAACCCCAAGCTATGATGAGTACATCAATAGAGGTTTAGGCCATGGAAGAGGAGAAATTTGGGGAAGAAGACTTACCAAAACGAGGGAGGAAGCGAGTATGACAACTAAATTGTGAATTACCAGAGATAGATACTGATTTAAAGCAAATTTTAGGAGAGGGAATGTTTTTAGAGTGAGAGGATTTGAGAGAAAAGGTTAGAAATTTCAACGGATTGCACTTATATAGTGTGGCTGCAGTACAATCGTGCAGGCACAGTGCAATCACGCTGAAGGGGGTTGGAGCGCACTTGCGTGATCGCGCCATCCGAGCGCTGATAGCACTGTAGGCGGCACAACATCCCAGCACCATCAGCACTGAATTAAGTATTAGGATAGCACAATCGCGCTGCCCGCGTAGTGTTTGCACTGAACATTTCTCTGCTGCAGAAAACCAACAAAATGAAAGACTTTCATGTGAAGTTTCAGGCACAATCGAAACCCAATACTCACAAACTAAACATGCAACTAGAGTGGAAGCAACGTTCCAGACTTAATGGAATCGACAAAACTTCCATACGAGGTCAACTCAGAGGAATGTTGACACAAGTCAACACTTACTAAAACCAACTAAATACCCAAAATGAGCTCAGCTCACCCGAGACCCAAACTAACCACCTGCTTCACCAAAACTCGACATTTCAGAGCTGATGAAATTATCGAATGTCAAATCTGATGCTCTGACCATCGAAAGTTGACCAAAGTCAAACTTCTAACTCTAATTGGCCTGAAATCTCAAAAAGTGAGATAGAATCGTACTAGAAGTTCCTAGGCCCCGACTAAAGGTCAAACTAGACCAAAATCCACGTTTCAAAACTAACGGAACTGTTGGAATTCGATCTCAAGCACGTTAGCTAAGAAGGTTGACTAAAGTCAATGGTTTCCTAAGTTTATGCTCTAAAATAGGGAAATGACCATAAAGACCAAGTGAATGGCCAGGGCACCAAACCACCGGTCCCAGCGAGCCATAAATGAATTGGGGCCACTACAGGAATGCTCTAACAGTATAAAGAAAGTGAAAATGTGACAATGACCGGAAGGGTCATTACATGATTACCCTAGACTTTACCTCGCTCAGATATTTTCTGAAACTGGCCTAGCCCAAACTTTTCAACTCTCTAACCCAAAAATTTTCTAACCCATTTCTTCGCATAAATAGTTCACCCATAACGAAGGAATAGGTCGTTACAATAGTACATAGATAATCTCAGACAAAATTTTGGTCTTCACACATTGTTTATATGAACTTGTAAATTTGAATTAGATTTTCGTTCAATTCAACTAACTTGGAGTCATGCTGTTCTTATGCCCTTATATATGTATGTTTTACGAAAATGTTTAAACTTTTGATATAAACTTGATGACTTTGTTAGTATATTCAAATAGCTGCTCCAAACCACCATGAAAACAATAATAACTGTTGTAAGATCTAAAATGTTCCATTCCTATCGAGTTTATATATAAGAGCCAAGTTTAGGATGATCAAGTGCAATTTTATCATTTCATAAAAAAATTAACTTTAAAGTTGTTGTACATTGTGCATGGAGAGTATAGAATTTTTAAAAATATCCATTAAGTTCTAGAAAATTCTAATGCGTAAAAGCAAAAAGAGCAAGTGTACATGTAAAGATGTGGGTTCATTTATTGTATTCAAAAAGTTATAGAGAAGCTTTTTTTTAAAAAAAATGTTCAACGATTAATATACATTTTCTTTTCTTTCTTTAAATTATTGTGTTATCCAATTAAAATTCTATTTTGCTATTACTTCAATTTAATTCATAACATTTTTTGTATTCATCATGTTTACCAAAAATAACTACTTCCATAAAAATATATTATTTTAAAGTTAAAATATAATTAATTATTTTCACTTTTATTTTGTCTCTAATACATATATGGAAAGATATTAGTACAACAAAATAAATAGTATATTAAATTGAGATTAAAGAATAAATAAGAATAATTTAATTAAATTATTTTTAAAAAAGCATAAAAATAACATGATCAATAAAATGAATAGGATGAAATACTTGCAACTAAAGTAAACTAGAAGTGTACACTAAATGCTAAAATAATAGTTCTTCATCTAAACAAAGAATCAAGTTTGTATTTTATTTCATTTCAAACATATTAATTTAAATATTTGAACTAATGTAAGTTTGTTATAGTTTTGATGTTTCTTAATCAAATTTTGATAAAAAAATAAGTGTCTTTTCAGTCTAATTTATGTATATTGACAATATATATCACGACCCAATTTCTCGGTCATAATGGCACCTACAACCCCAGTAGGCGAACAAATCCCCGTAGACAGGAACAGTCACTAATGGGATACTATCTAACAAGCTAAGCGGAAGAATAGTTTAATAAGCGGAAGCAAGGGAACAAGGTAAAGAAAATAGACAAAGATGTCTCCGAGTAGTAATAGAGTACAAAATATACAGATGAACTAAAACGTAAGATCCGGTCGTCAAGAGCTCACCCTCAGTCTGGACGGCCCAAAATAACACGTCGCACGAGTCTCCGACGAGCTAACAATGATGGCTCACACTAGGATCTGCACCAGAGGATGCAGAGTGTAGGGTGAGCACCAAATGCGAAGCATAAGGTACCCAGTAAGTATCATAGGCCGACTGGGCACATATAAGATAAAAGAGCAATAAAAGATAGAATAGGAACAAGCAGTTACGGAAAACAATGAAAAATGTACACAGGAACTAGCCTAGAGGGAAGACAACAATACAACATACAAGGCTAGCAAGTAGGAATATATACATACAGGCATAGGTGAAAGTAAGAAGTGGCGCACCTAGGATCCATGCAACAACAGTATATACATAACAAGTTCTATAAATGGACGGTATACCGGTAACCTCAATACAAGGAAAGGAAGAGGAGAATGGAGATAGGCATGCTCGAAAACAGGAATCAACAACCCAACTAGTCATACCAATCTCAAATCCAACAAGTAACAACTCAATCATAAATAATCTTATAAGCATTACCTTAACAGAGGGATAACACCGTGGTAAAGTAACAAGAGACTACCTATAGTCCCCTGACCGCCCATACAACTGAGGAACACAAACAAGTAAAAACAAACCCTCTGGCATCCCATACTACCGGAGCGTACAATCAACAAACAGCAAACAAGGGTGGATCCTCAAACAATGAATGATATGAGGCATGAAGGTCTCAGGTGAAATGGTATCTATGTATGTACCCCCTGCGGTGATGATCGGGCCCAGCACGTGGGTTCCATGGAAGGACACTACCCGTATACCTCTACTCTGCCATATTCCCTCCCTCCGGCACACACAGCCCGAAGCCCCAGGCCCAGACGGCAAGGTCCATGGAGGTCCCGGACCCCATACTAAAACTCAGTATCAAAACATGTCCTCCGGAAGCATGTTCGGGTTAAAGATGGAGACCCACTCTCGAGTATGCATGCCCAGACCCTATCCAGGATAAAAGTAGTAAAACAATGTCCCAAAACCCCCTCCAAGAGTGCCCTGGTACAACCGGGTCTAAAACAGTAGGAAGTCATCTCAGGTGCTCAGTCCGACCGAGACTAAAATCACCCCATATCAGTAGAAAACTCAAATAGCACCCCGGCCCTGCCGAGTCTAGCATTAATAGAAAAACTAGTGATAGAAATCATAATATAACCTTCTCTTACCTCAAAAAGATTCACAAGTAAAATCAAACCATTTCCATCGATAATGGGCCCTATGGGCCATGCAAGGTTTAGAAAGACAATACCAGTAGGCTCGAAGCCAAAACCATAGTAAAATGTGGGTAAATCCTCTTTATATGCATGGAAATGATATGATCAAACACAAATAGCCTCCGAGCAGCTCACAATCAACCTATCGGCCCTACACAGGCTCCAAAGCTACTCAACAAGCATAACCAGCCTAGAAGGATATTTATATGTCCGGGACTCACGAGCATTCCCAATACCCTACATTCTATGTTCCAGAGTCAACAAGGCCTCACAGGACCACAAAGGTGAATAAAATGTATCAAGCAAGTACAACAAACATCGGGGGAAGAAAAGTAGGTTGGACATGAATAACGCGGTCAAGGTCTATGGTACTAACCTAATAACCCACCCCAAGGATGCCAGCTAGTACAATTTTATCTGATATATGCTAAGTCTAGGGAGTTTAGACCGTAACCTACCTGTCGTCCGATGACAAGCTGCCTGAAAAACAATGCCCAAGCCTAAATCTCTCTAAGATCTCCTGAATTATAATTAAACTAGCATAAGCATAAATAAAATGTGAAAATGAGTCTAATGATATCCATATTGCTATAATTGTAGCCAGGTCGAAATTCCGGTCAAAAGCAGGCCCGCGGGGCCCACAACCTGAAACCCCAAACGAAGAAGAGCACGATGATCCTAATGATGCCAAAAGGCATGCTCCAAAACTGAGCACAATTGGCCAAGAGAAGGCGCCAAAACAGCCCGCTCAAGTTGGGGTTTAAAGATGGAATTTCAAGAATAAAATCGGAAATTTGGTTAGAATCACTTACCAAAAAGATAGAATTTCAAGCCAAGACGGATAAAACTCCATGCCCACTAACATGCACCAGCTAAAGAGGCAAAATATACACAAAATCCAAGCTTGGGTGTGAGTATCAATGGAGGAATTTAGAGGAAAAACAAAGAATCCAAGTGAGGGAGAAGCTTACCAAGAGAGGAGGAACTATGGATAATCGACGAACAAATGATTCCCCAAGATTTAGAATTGAACTAGGAGTAATTTAGGAGACAATTAACTATTGGAACTGGGAAAAGTTTGAGCAAAGACCTAGAAAAACAAAGAGAGAAGGTTATATACTACCAGGGGTCCTTCATCGCGGTCGCGGGGACTACGCTGGCTAGACTATCATCATCGTGAAGGCTAGACACGCGGTCGCGAAAAATATAGAAGGAGGGACTTCATCGCGATCGCAACCAACAATCAAGCAATCGCAAAGAACACGGTGCCTGGCGCCTCATCGCGGTCGCAAAGGGTGAGTCTCGCGATCATGATAGAGTCTAGATTCTTGCACCTGCAACAAGTAAAAGTCTGCAACTTTCCATAACTTGATAGGGTATTCCGGGCACAATCATAAACCGATATTCAGAAACCAATAATGCTAACATAGTGGAAACGACGTTCCAGACTTAATGGAATTAACGAAACTTCCATACGAAGTAGTTTTGAAGAAGTGTTGACTCAAGTCAACACTAACAAAAAGGAACTTAAAGGCTCGAAATGAGTCTGGCACACCTTAAACCTGTACCAACCACCTTCCCAACCCAAACTTATCATTCCGGAGCTGATGGAGTCGTCGAATTTCGAATCCGACACTCCAAACATCAAAAGGCACCCAAAGCTACACTTTCAACTCTAAATGGCCTCAAAACAGAGAAAACCACACAAAACCCACGCCGGAAGTTCTCAGGCTTCAATTGAAGGTCCAACTAGACCAAACTCAAAGCTACAGAGCTAACAGGACTGTTAGAATTCGATTTTGAGCATGTTAGCTAAGAATGTTGACTAAATTCAACGATATTCTAAGTTAAAGCTCTAAAATAGGAAAAAGGGAAAAACATCCAAAGGAACGACCAGGGCACTGAACTATTGGTCCCAGCAAGCCATAAATGACTTGGGGCCACTACAAAAAGGCTCTAATAGTACAATGAATGTGTAAACGTGAAGATAATCAGAAGGGTCATCACAATATCCATTACTAAAAAGACTTTCATCCTCGAAAGTCAAGAAGAAGGGAGTACCTGATGGCTCAAACAAATGCAAATATTTAGCACACAACTCACTCTTAGTCTCCCAAGTAGCCTCCTCGATCGGACGATGTCCCTACTGAACCATCAAAATTGGAATATCTCTAGATCTCAACCTCCTGATATCTCTATCAAGAATAGCTATCGGCTCCTCAACAAATGACAACCTATCGTCTAACTGAACCGAATCCCAATATAACACATGAGACTCATCTGGCACATACCATCGCAGCATCGAGACATAAAAAACTTGATAAACAGCTGAAAACATCAGAGGCAAGGCTAACATATAGGCAACACTACCAACAATCTGCAGAATCTCAAACGGCCAAATAAACATGGGGCAAAGCTTGCCCGCCAGCCAAATCTCACCACGCCTTTCACGGGCGATACTCAAAGGAATACCAAGTCACCAACACTGTACTCCAAGGCACAAAGTCTACAATCAGCGTAGCTCTTCTGCCTACTTTGGGCTGCTTTAAGTCTGTCCTGAATAAAATGGACTCAGTCCAAGGAATCTCTAAGCAAATATGTACTCCGTGATCTGGACTCTAACCCATCAAACTAACCAATCGGTGATCTGTAATGCCTTCCATACAAGGTCGCAAAAGGTGCAATGCTGATGATCGAACGGAAACTATTATTATAAGCAATTTCGGCCAAAGGCACAAACTGATCCTATGAACCCCCAAAGTCAAGTACACTAGCCCGTAGCATGTCCTCTAGGACCTGAATAGTCCTCTTGGACTGGCAATCTGTCTGAGGGTGGAAAGCGTTACTAAGTTGAACCTCCGTACCCAAACCTCTTTGTATAGCTCTCCAAAACTGAGATGTGAATTGTGTGTCGCGGTCTGAAATGATAGAAGATGGGACCCCATGAAACCAAACAACCTCATGAATGTAAATCTGAGCTAACCTCTAAGCACCGTAGGAAGTATGGACCGGCAAGAAATGGGCTAACTTAGTCAGCTGATCCAGAATCACCCAAATGGAATCAAAACCCCTAGAAGTATGAGGCAAACCAATAACGAAGTCCATAATAATACCTTCCTACTTCCACTCAGGAATGGGAAGTCGCTGCAACAAACCACCCGGCCTCATGTGCTCGAACTTCACCTACTGATAGTTTAAGCTTTGAGATACAAACTCTGCTATTTCCCGCTTCATACCACACCACCAGTAAAGCTGCCTCAAATCTCTATACATCTTTGCCGTGCCAGGATAAATGGAGTATCTAGAACAATGTGCCTCATGGAGTATCAACTGAATCAAATCACCAACCCTCAAAATACAATGTCGGCCATCAAACCTCAGAATATCGTCAGAACCCAAAGTAGCCCGACTGGTTGATGTGCCGAGATTTGACGGCATTTTTTATGCTTAAAACATAGGATTTTTGGGAGTTATTAAGTACTTTTAGTTGGATTTAATGTCATTTGTTAAGTGTGTAGGGAAAAAGTAGGAAGTAGAAAATAAAGCCAAAAAGTTGCAGTTTCAGGGGAAAAAGGAGGCCACCACGGGCTTCACATCCACGACGGACCATGGGGCTGACCGTTAAAGTGAGGCAGCAAAAGTGCCAAGTCTGGAGAGCCCCAATGGGCTGGCAAACTGCCCGTGGCAGACATGACGGGGCATAGCCTTTCCCGTCAAAGTGCTCCAAGAGATTATGCTAAGGTTAAATGAAGGACGACGGGCTCCACGATGTCCCGTTGCCAGCCTGACATCCCGTGACAAGCCGCCCATGGGAACGTGGCAGTGAATTTTCTGAAGACCTAAAGAAGGCCGACGGGAACCCATGACGCCCATCGCCTCAGCGACGACTCGTGAGGCGACCCAGAGGATCTGACCGCGTCTAGTTTTCCCAATCTTATTAGGATTTGGCTTCTTTATCTATAAATACTTTACCCTAGGTTTTATTTTACCGTTGTTACGTGTGGTTACTAGTTTGTTCATGAATTATTTCAAGTTACTTTCAGATATTTTGTTACTTTGATTTTGGTATTGATTTTGGACACAAGTTCTTGGTATTGGAGTGTTCTTGAGATTGTTCTTCAAGATTTTGGTTTTCTTTATTCTTATTTGTAAGTATCTATTAATGATTGCCCAAACAAACATTAATCGCATGCTTATGAACATGAGTAGATAAATCCACAACTAGGGTTGTGGGAACCATGAAGGATTAATAAAGTAGGCAAAGTACTTAGGTAATCTAGGGAGGTGTTTATGCATGTATTGTTCTTCCCTTCGTTTTGATTGCTCTTTAACGGTGTGCAACGTTAGAACTCGCCTTCTCCTTACTTGCCGGACTAAGGAGGTAACGGATGGGAAAAAGGTTGTTACCAATGATATTTGAGGCTATCAACCATCATCTAATAGCTTGACCTTGTCCGGGAATAGCTAATCTGGGATCAAGGGTAAGGGTTAGTAAAGCATCACCCTCGGCCAGACCAAGGCGTGTGGTGAAATTCACCTAGTTGCCGGACCAAGGAATTAGGTGAACTTAACTTACCGATTCTGCATGCTAATCACCAAACTAGTTTACCAAGTAAAAAAGCCTTACTAAGTTATGATCTCATGGGGAACACTACCCTAGTCACTTCTCTTATTGATAACAATTGTTGAAATTAATCTTTGTTACTTGTTTACTTTTGATTTACAATAAACACTTGTTACTTTAAAACCCCCCCTTCTTGCGGGAAATAAACGACTAAAAGACTAAGTAAACACTGATTGACCCTAGTCCTACCATATTCCCTGTGGGATCGACCTCAAACTTTAGGTAGGTTTTATATTTGAACAACGACCGCTTTATACTTCTTTTGGAGGTATAATTTGGGTGCATCAAATTTTGGCGCCATTGCCGGGGAATACAATTTAGGATTAATAGAGATTATGTTTATTCCACTTATAGTCCTTATTTCCTGATTTTACTTTTTTTGTTGTTTTTGTTTTGATCACAGGTTGCACACTTGTGCATGCCAAGCACAGGGATTCAAGGCAATCCCTTGATCCCTTACGATATGGAGCTCTCCAAAATATTACAAAACATGTCTAAGGATGGAGAGAACGAGACTCAAGAGCAGATCACAACTCGGTTACTAGCTGAGGCCGAGCAAAAGTAAAGGGAAGAAGCAGCATGCCAAAAAAAGGGTAAAGATGCCCTAGCTGTTGAAGATGCTCGAATAGCTAAAGATCTCACAGCTCAAAATGTTGCAGCTGAGCAAGTAAGGTTAGGAAGACAACATATTGTCCGAGATGAGGCAGAAACTAGACGCATGCCACATAATCGGGGTCGACAGGTGCAGCAACAAAGGCATATTCCTCGGTATTATGATGAAGAGGATGATGATGATGAGGAATTCAAAAATACTGGACCCATAGTGCTGCCACCATTGTCTGAAGGAACAAAGTTTGATATCACCAGCGCCATGATCCAGCTGCTGAACCTGAAAGGACTTTATTCAGGAAAGCCCACAAAGGATGCAATTAGACATGTGCAAATTTTTTTGGGGATTAGTAAATCATACATTATGCCAGGAGTGGGGCAGGAAGATATCAGACTGAGGCTATTCAATTTTCATTGATTGGTGCTGACTGCATGGTTGTCAGAACTGCCTAATAATTCCATATACACATGAAACGAGCTGAAGAATCAGTTTCTGGAGCGGTTCTTTCCTCCATCAAGGATTTTGATACAAAAATAGGAGATCTATAATTTCAAGCAATTGCCCGCAGAAGCATTGTATGAGTCTTGGCTGAGGTTTAAGAAGAAGCTGAAACAAGTTCTAAAACACGAAATTCTTGCAAGGAATCTGATGGAGATCTTCTACAAGGCTTTGAACGCAAACACCAAAGTAGTAGCTGATACTGTAACTGGATGAGCATTCATGGAGAACTCATATTATGAGGCTGTTGAGATGCTGGATAGGGTTGCAAAGACTAATCGAGCATGGCATACTAGAGAGGCTGAGGTTCCAGTAGGCACTTATGCAGTTGGTAAGTCTGTGGATCCTAATGAAATAGAAGGCATTAAGCAAACAGAGGCTGAGATGAACACGACACTGGGGTTGCTGGCAAATAAATTCTTGGCTGAGAGAGTAGAGAAAGTTAAAGTCGTAGGTTCTTAGGTAAAAAGCCAAGGTCAGACGGTTACTAATCTGAAGAAGAAGTAAGTTATCTTAATGATCAAGGTTCGGGTTTCCGGGCCTCTGGCCAAGGAAATCAAGGTCGGAACAGAGATAGGGATGACTATTACAATCGGGCCGGGTACAGAAATAGAGATAGAGATGGTGACTGGATGATGAAGGATGGGTATAAGAATGAGAGAAGTGGTCTCTACATTCCACCTGCAACTCGTAAAGAGCAGGCTGGACAACCCACCATGAGAGAGTTGATCAATAAAGTGTTCCGAATGGTTGACTCCACGGATATGAGTATGAAGAAGATAAAAGCTGAACTTTTAAGTATTAATCAGAAGGTGGAGTCCCACGCTGTATCCATCAAGCAGCTTGAGACACAGATGCATCAGTTTTCAACCAACATGAATCCGTGCCAAAATGGAACTCTCCCAAGTGACACTGTTCATAATCCGAAAAATGATCGATAGGTTTGGTGGTGACTACTCGGAGCATAAATCAGACTATTGATCCACCCTTGCCTATTGTTGTTGATGAGCCAGCCGAAGCTGAGAAGGATAATGCTGAGAAGGTAGCCGAGTCAGAAGATAAAGATAGTGGTGAAGGGTCATCTGAAAAACAACCTTCTGAAAAGAAAGAGAAGGGCAAAGAAGTTGCACCAGTCCTGAAACCCATGCCACTGCCTACTCTACCTTACCCCCAGAGGTTGAAGAAAAAGGTTGAGGATGGAAAATTCCATAAGTTCATCTCCATGCTGAAGCAGCTATCAGTCAATATCCCTTTGGTCGAAGCCTTGGAGAAAATGCCTGGCTACACAAAATTCATGAAGGATCTAGTTACGAGGAAGAGGATGGTTAGCTTTGAACCAATAAATAACTTGCACAACTGCAGTGCAATAGCATCCCATTCGATTGTACAGAAGAAGGAAGATCCTAGAGCCTTCACCATTCCGTATACTATTAGAGCATTCTATTTCGCTAAAGCTTTGTGTGATCTGGGTGCTGGTATAAATCTGATGCCACTTTCAGTTTATAATCAATTGGGCTTGAGATCCCCCTCTCCGACTATAATGCGGTTACTTATGGCACATCGCACGGTGAAGAGGCCTGTGGGAATTCTGTATGATGTATTGTTAAAGGTTGACACGTTTATCTTTCCTGCATATTTTGTTATTCTACATTGTGAGGTTGACTTTGAGGTGCCCATCATCTTGGGGTGACCATTATTGTCTATTGGGCATGTGTTGGTTGACTTTGAAATAGGTCAGATAAAATTTAGGCTGAATGACAAAGAGGTGACTTTCAATATGTGCAAGTCGATGAAACACCATGATGATATGAGATTGGTGTCAGTTGTTGATGATGACCAGCTGGTTGTACCTATTGAGGAGAGACTTGGTGTCGAGGCCCTTGCAGCAGTCATTATGAATTTTGAAAGTGACAACATTAATGAGTATGATGAAATGGTTGCAGCACTAACATGGTTGGGATCTTACACTTATGCACCAAAGAAGCTAGACTTGGACCTGAAGAATAGGAAGACACCACCTGCTCGCCCATCTATTGAGGAGCCTCTAGTCTTAGATCTCAAATCACTTCCAACTCATCTTCGGTACGTATTCTTAGGAGATAATGAGACTTTAACCGTAATCATTGCTGCAGATTTAGGTGAAGTGTTGGTTGAAGCTCTGGTTTCAGTATTGAGAAAGTTTAAGAGAGCTATTAGGTGGACCATCGCAAACGTTATTGGGATTCCGCCTGGAATCTACACTCACAAAAACCAGCTCGAGCCTAATTATGTTCCATCTATTGAGCATCATCATAGGTTGAATCAGCCTATGCAAGAAGTTGTCAAGAAGGAGATCATAAAGTGGATGGATGCATGTGTGGTTTACCTGGTTTCTGACAGCAAGTGGGTGAGCCCAGTTCAGTGTGTACCAAAGAAAGGATGGATTACGGTGGTTCGTAATGCAAATAATGAGCTGATTCTGATGAGGCCAGTCATAGGCTGGCACATATGCATGGACTACATGAAGTTGAATGCGTGGACTGAGAAGGACCATTTTCCAATGCCATTCATAACCAGATGATAGAGCGTCTTGCAGGTAGAGGTTGGTACTATTTTGTTGATGGTTACTCAGGGTATAATCAAATCTCTATTACCCCCGAAGAAGAAGAGAAAACAACATTCACATGCCCATATGGTATGTTTTCCTTCAAGAGGATGTCATTCGGTCTTTGCAATGTGCCAATGACTTTTTAGCATTGTATGATGTCTATCTTTTCAGACATGGTGGAGGACACTATAGAGGTATTTATGGATGACTTTTCAGTGGTAGGTGACTCTTTTGAAGATTGTCTAGAGCATCTGGGATGTGTGTTGAAGCGGTGTGAAGAGTGCAACCTAGTGCTGAATTAGAAGAAGTGTCACTTCATGGTCAAAGAGGGCATAGTGCTTGGTCACCGGATTTCGAAGAATGGCATAGAGGTTGATAGAGTGAAGATAGAGGTGATTGAAAAATTGCCTCCACCAGTTTCCGTGAAGGGTATTCAAAGTTTATTAGGGCATGCTGGCTTTTATAGGAGGTAAAGTTTGTTTTTGATGATGCATGTCTGAAGGCATTCGAGTGCCTTAAAGAGAAGTTGGTTACAACTCCTATCATTATTGCTCTTGATTGGTCTAAACCTTTTGAGGTTATATGTGATGCTAGTAGAGTGGCGCTAGGAGCAGTCCTAGGCCAAAGGCGTGAAAAGATTCTCCATCCCATATACTACGCTAGAAAAGCACTTAACCCGGCTCAGAAGAACTATGCAGTGACTGAACAAGATATGCTTGTTGTGGTCTTTGCATTCAAAAAATTTAGATCTTATTTGTTGGGCACCAAGGTGTTGGTGCATACTGACCATTCAGCTCTTCATTATCTTATGGCAAAGAAGGATGCTAAACCTAGGTTGATTAGATGGGTATTGCTGTTGCAAGAGTTTGACTTCGAAGTCAAAGACCAAAACGGTACAGAAAATCTAGTGGCAGATCATTTATCTAGGTTGGAAGAGGAAGCTATGCTGAAGCTAAATGATGAGCTAGAGATTGATGACTAGTTTCCTGAAGAACAGGTATTGGCTGCTTCTCAGGATTTGATCCCATGGTTTGCAGACATTGCCAACTACTTGGCAAGTCATTTAGTGACTAATGATATGTCCGTTCACCAAAAGAGGAAATTCATGTCTGATGTGAAGAAATACTTCTAGGAAGAGGTATTCTTGTTTCATGTGTGTGCTGATACCACGATGCAGAGATGTGTGCTAGAAGCTGAAATTATGGAGATATTGGAAGCATGCCACTCCTCCCCTATTAGAGGTTATCATAGTGGTATTCGGAGCACATAAGATCCTGCAATGCGGCTATTATTGGCCTACTATTCATAAAGATGCCCATGAATTTGCTAAGACTTGCAGCAGATGTCAGAGGGAAGGAGGCATATCAAGGAGACATGAGCTTTCTATGAATCCCATTCTTGTGATTGAGCTGTTCGATGTATGAGGCATTGACTTCATGGGTCCATTTGTGTAGTCTGATGGGAACCAATATATATAGTGGCTATTGATTATGTGTCTAAGTGTGTGGAGGCGGTTGCGCTTCCAAGCAATGAAGGTAAATGTGTCACAGCATTCTTGAAAAAGAATGTCTTCTCCACATTCGGTACGCCAAGGGTCATTATTAGTGATGGAGGCTCTCACTTTTACAATAAGTTATTTCGTGCCTTGCTGGAGAAATATGGAGTGAAACACAGAGTTGCAACCCCTTATCATCCTCAGATGAGTGGGAAAGTAGAGGTCTGCAACAGAGAAATTAAGTCAATCCTATCCAATATTGTCAATGCAAATAGAAAGGATTGGTCATGGAAACTTGAGGATGCATTGTGGGCATACCGGATTGCGTACAAGACTCCAATAGGCATGTCTCCATATCAGCTTGTGTTTGGTAAGGCGTGCCATCTTCCGGTTGAACTAGAGAACAAGGCCATGTGGGCTTTGAAGAAGCTGAATTTGGATTGGGGTGAAGCATAATTACAGAGGCTAGGACAGTTGAATGAGTTGGATGAGTTCCGCCTAAATGCATATGAAAGTTCAGCTCTGTACAAGGAGAGGATGAAGCTATATCATGACCGGAAGATAGATAAGAGAGATTTTCAGCCAGGTGACTTGGTCCTGCTTTTCAACTCCAGACTTCGCTTACCACCTTGAAGGGAAAAGGTTCAAAGCAAATGGGCAGCGGATCAAGGCTTATTTCGGAGAAGAGGAGATCAAGACTATTAAAGCTTGGAGCATAGATGAGTTCGTCTCACAAAAAGAGGTTGACGAAGTATAAGTAGTCAAGCAACTTGCGTCGTGCTGCGACATTAAATCAGGTGCTACATGGGAGGCAACCCATGCTGTTGTAATTCACTTTATGATTAGTTGTAGTTGTAAAGACTGTAGCGTGTTTTGGAGAAGTCTGAGTACCCAAAACACTTGCATCATGCCGTGACGTAAATTAAGCGCTGCATGGGAGGAAACCCATTGGTTAATATGTTTGTTTGTTTTGTAGGAGGATGAGAGATGAAAGAAAAATGCTAAAACTATAGGCAAAACGGGGTCCGACGGGCTCTGTGACGGGACGTCAAAGATACCGTGCCCGTGGGACTGAAAAAATCACAAAGAAAAATTTTCTATGTGTGGAGAAGAGGACCATCTGCCCCATTCCAACGTCCCACTTGACGGGCCATCGCAGCCTCGATGGGCGTCAGAATTGGCGTCGCCAGGTAAGTACCCTAAATTTTTCTAAGTGTTAAAAAGGGAGTGACTGATTCACTCCGACGACCGATATGATGGGGAGTTGCACCCTTGACAGGCATCAGAATGGGCGTCGCTCCCCACAGGCCAAATATAGGCCGATGATCATGTAATAGCAACCAGCGATGGGACATCGCCAGTCCGATGGGCGTTGCCTTACCCGTCGTATGGGTCGGTCAACAAGGGGTCAACATTAATTTTTCATATCTCTTTTTGGTCTGACCCGGCCCGACCTGACATTTCCTTTCTCCTTCCCCACCTCTAATAACGTTTTGACCTCATTTTTTAGGGCCAATTCATTCCCTCATCACTCCTCTCTCTCTCTAACTCCCTTTCTCTCTCAAATTCATGACTCCAAAACCCCCACCCCATCAAAGATCCTCACCACCATCTCCTACACACACAACTCACAAGGCACTCCATTCATCAAGCTTGTGCAAGAAAATTTTGAAACCAACAAAGTAAGTTCTTTTCTTCCTTGTAGTTGGTTCTCAAAAACTAAAGGGTTTTGATGGGTTGAAGTTTTATCATATTGCTAAAATATCGTAACCCCAAGTGTTGAAAGTGTGTTTGATGGTGGGGTGAATGAATGGGTTGTGTTGGAAGTTTAGGGTTTGGAAATATTTTTGTGTATGAATGCCATATGGTTTTTGGGTGTTATGTTGGTTGTATATTGGGTGAGAAGTTGTTGGATTGATAAAATTAAAAAGAGAGAGAGAGTTGTGCGCTGATTGGATCCGACGGGCCTTCACACGGGACATTTGAGGCACGACGGATCATCGAACAGGGAGTGGGGCTGGCATAAAACATTAAAAGGTTTCTGGCCAGTTCCTACACCCAAGACGACGGGACATCAGACCTCCAACGCCCGTGGCAGGAGGCCGTGGGAGGACCGATGTCCTTAAACAACCCACTGCCACCTTCTGATGCCCTGTTCCATGGGACATCGGAGCTCCCATGCCTGTGGCACAAGGACGTGGGAGGAGGAATTCCTTTTGTAAAATCACTGGATCACTCCAACGCCCGGGACCATGGGACGTCGGCCCTCCCACGCCCATGGGAGGTGCTTTTTTTGATAAAAGTCTTTAAGTGTTAAATTTTCCTGTGTTTGCTTATTTGTCCCCGATCTATAACAATGGTTCCCTACAGGTACTAAATGGCTCACAAACCATAGATTAGGTGAGGGCGGGCACGCAAAGCAAAAGATGACTCTGTACCATCCCGGCTAAAGGATTACCCCACTGATTCTGAAGCCGAGAAAAGTGATTCTGAAAATGCCCCCTCATCAAGTCTGTACGAAGGATGCTGGTGGTATCCTCCTCTCACTCTGAAGAGGAGGGAACCAAATCACCCAAGGACAAGCAAGCATCCTCCTCCGGGTCCTCAAAATCTGGCACTGAAAGTGTAGAGGCACCTACAGGAAAGGAATTGATCACTCAAGCTTCTAGTGGCACCGGAGGAGAATCCGACTCTGAAAATGATTCTGAAAGAGTTGAGAGAGGAGGGGCAGACTCCGACACAGAGATGACCACACCAGAGCGGAGTACTTTTTCTTCATCTATTCCCATATCTACAATAGGACGTGCTCAAGAAACGGTGTGATGGGCTGTTGAAGGATCGAAGACCATCTATGAATACGGCCTTGTAGAGACTGCAAGAGGTCATTTGAGGAGGCCTATTTCTAAAGAGTGGAGGATTGATCCTTTCAAGCTAAACAAGTTCCCCAAGTTGGATGAGTATTTCAGACATTACAAACTGGGATGGACTACCAATCCCCTCCCTGATTACCAGCCAACTCTTGTAAGGGAGTTCTAAGTTATTTATCAGGCTATACAGGAAGGGTTGCACAAGAAAGGACAAAAGATCACAGAATTTCCCGCTCTCGAAAGCGTTCCAGTTAGGGGAATTCCCATCAATATCTAGGAAGAAACAATAAACAGATTCTTTTTCGGGATGTGCTACGAGGCACCCACAGACCTGGTTGACTATGAGTATCAGGTAAAGCATGATGCGAAAAGGACTCAAAGGTTAGCTAAGCGCCTAACTACTACCAGCACACCACTATGGATTAAACAAGACAAACCGGTTATTCTGAAGGCCTCCTTATCTTTTGAAGCTAAATTTTAGTAGGCTATTGTACGACTCAGATTGATGCCGACCGGTGCAGACAACCAACTGACTTTGGATAGAGCTATTCTAGTGGCCTCCCTCATTTCAAGACGTAATTTAAATTTTGGGCGGATCATAGATGAGGAGATCAGAAACAGAGTGACCAAGCCTGCCTCCTCCTACCCATTCCATTATTTGATCAGAGAGCTATGTGAGGAGGCTCAGGTGCCCAGGTTTGGGGAGTTAGATCGCCCTTTTTGAGCTTCACGGACCCATCATCCGGAGAGGTCTAAGGATGAGACTAGTGTGATTGGTTGTACAAGCACTACGGAGCCATTGGCTCTAACTCTTGAGGAGAACGTCCTCACACTGGATGTGACAACATCGCCCACTACTAGACCTACCCCACAGGGTAGTCAGTTGGAGCAAAATATTGTCGATCCAACCATTTTGGCAGCCGAGCCAGGCCCCTCTGCAGCACCTTCAGATACTAATTCTGTTGTTATCTCTACATTCCACCCGACGAACTTCACGAACACTGTCCAGCGTACACTTGATCTCAAAAATCAAATGAATGCGTTCACTCTACAGTTTTAGCTGATTGTGATCGCCTCTATCCAAATGGACATAGCACTGTTCCTCACTGTCAACGCCCAAATAAATGCTTTGGAGGATAGGATAGATGAGCGCTTAAAGAAGATGGGTGCGATTGATTTGGTCGGTATGTAAAAGGAGATTGTAGAGCTGAGGGATGATGTTGATGAATTGAAGAATCCTCTATCGACCCAAGCCAGAGCACCGATTGTTTTGCCACAGGTCACAGAGGAGCCCACGCTAAATCTATGGGATTTTGTAGATCCTGAGCTCCGTACGACACATTTAAGTTCGACTATAGAAAAGGAGTTTGAGAAAGTTGATGAACCTCCTCCTGAGCCTGCCACGCACAAAAGAAAAAGGAAAATTAAGGATAAGCAGGTTAAAGAGGGTGATGCTCTGATTAGCCCGAAATCTACAAAGAAGAAAGAGGAGAGAGCTGAAAAGAGGGCCGAAAAAGAGCTGGGTAGAGTATCAAAAGATTCTTTGTCCATACAGCATATTGAGATTGACGATGTTGGTCGAGGTGGTTCAGCGAGTGGTATTGTTGAACAAGTTGATATCCCTTCTTTAGACCCCATTGTGGGAGAGGTTACTGATGAAGCTACTCGGGTATCTATTAATGTTGAGGAGAGGTCTGCGTAGGCAGCCTCTATTGAGGAGAGTACTACGGGCACCACTCATGAGGGACCGACAGATGTGACACCTTGTACTGGCGCTTAGGCACCACATGTATGTTCTCACTCCCATTTGTTTATAATTTTTGAACATTGAGAGAAATGCCCTTTTCTTTTTGGTGGGGTGGGGGTAGTACTACGTGAGTTGGCTTTTGATGGATTCTTTGAAAAGTCTGACTAGCAAAGAAACTCGAGCGCTGCATGGGAGGCAACCTATGAGGGTACTCACAACGTACCCGACTCCTTAGGGTTTTCTTGCCTGTGTTCTTTCCCTAATGAATTTAATTTCTGTTGAACCAGCAGGTTTAGGATATATTGTATATAGTAAAAGAAGAAAATGAACTTGGTGCAGTCTATGATGTGATTTTAGAACTTGATTTGAATTGAAAAACTGGAGACCCCCTCTAAAATTTTGAGTGTTCATATTAGTATCTGGTTATGATAGACTGACCATTGTGGATCCTTGCATGACATTGTGTTTATCGATTTAATGATTGGCTTAAGCTAGAGTACGAACCTGCTAGGTAGCATGTTACTATTTACTATGTGCCATGTGTTTGTGAGCTAAATTTGTTGGGTTCTTGCTTTGTGTGCCAATCTAGAACTTTTCCAGTTAGTCGTGCCATGGTCGTAGTGTAGTTGGTTAGGAAAGGATCATAGGACATTTTTGAATTAGTCCACTTTATCCCAAAAGATCTACCAAATGATTTAATACTCTTTGATCCCTGATTTTGAGCCTATAGTGACCCTTTTTGTTGTTTAGCCTAATCATCTTCCCTGTTTCTTGTTATGAACCTTTAGTTTGGCCATGGTCCCTCATTGGACATTGTGTACCTCAACTCAGGCAAATCTCCTAAGTTTAGGGTGGCTACTATAGAGGTGAGTAAGAAGTTTGGGTATGTATAGAAGAGGTTAGAAATAAAAAGGAGAGAAAATGGGTGCGGCGGCTATGTTAAAGAAAAGAAAAAGAAAAAGAAAAGAGAAGAAGAAGAGCAAAGAAAAAGAAAAGAAAAGAAAGAAAAATAAGTGAGTCTGAAACAAAAGCCGCACTTGTCACTTGTTGAAAACGAAACAATAAAAAGGGAGAAAAAGAGTAAAAGTGGTTTGTTGGGTGGAATCAAGATAGTGTAGTGTCAAGAAGGGTTTAGTCACTATTTCCTATATCTATCATACTCGTCCCCAAGCCTACGTTACAAGCTGAGAAAGTACTATAGTGATCCTAACCCAATTGTTTGAAAACTGAGGCATAAAAAATAAGGGCAAGCCTATGGTATTGTGCACGCATTGCTTGAACATCTTTATGAGTGAGAGTGTTTAGTTCAGTCCCCAAAATATAATTGTGTTACTATGTGAGTGGGACTTGTTTGTAGTGAGGGCACTAGAGAGATTTTGACTTCCAACTGTTAGTGTAAATATCATATGTCTATGCCTGGTTATCTATTGATAAGGTAATGTCATCCTTGGATCCCGTTGTGTTGTCTTGATGAATGGAACATGTGCACTGATTTTTGTTTTGAAAGAAGACGGGGGGTACATGTTGTGTATTGAATTTATGAACCAAAAGACTGCCATAGTTCCTGATTCTTTTTTGCTTAAGCGTTGTTTAGTTTTGTTTTTGCGTCTGTTGCTTGAGGACAAGCAAAGATTCTAAGTGGAGGGTGTTGATGTGTTGGGATTTGATGGCACTTTTGACGCTTAAAACATAGGATTTTTGGGAGTTCTTAAGTACTTTTAGTTGGATTTAATGTCATCTGTTAAGTGTGCAGGGACAAAGTAGGAAGTAGAAAAGAAAGCCAAAAAGTTGCAGTTTCAGGGCAAAAAGAAGGCCACCACGGGCGTAATATCCACGACGGCCCGTAGGGCTGA
Source organism: Jaltomata sinuosa (assembly GCA_003996215.1). Taxonomy (NCBI): domain Eukaryota; kingdom Viridiplantae; phylum Streptophyta; class Magnoliopsida; order Solanales; family Solanaceae; genus Jaltomata; species Jaltomata sinuosa. Next base: position 162,105 of record QJPP01002945.1, read on the forward strand.
CCGTTAAAGTGAGAAAGTAGAATTGCCAAGTCTGGAGAGCCCCGACTGGCTGGCAAACTGCCCGTGGCAGACGTGATGGGGCATAGCCTTGCCCGTCAAAGTGCTCCAGGAGATTATGCTAAGGGTAAAGGAAGGACGACGGGCTCCACGACGTCCCATCTCCAGCCCGACATCCTGTGACAAGCCGCCCATGGGAACGTGGCAGTGAATTTTCTGAAGACCTAAAGAAGGCCGATAGTCACCCGTGAAGCGACCAGTCGGATCTGACCGCGTCCAGTTTTCCCAGTCTTATTAGGATTTGGCTTCTTTGTCTATAAATACTTTACCCTGGGTTTTATTTTACCGTTGTTACGTGTGGCTACTAGTTTGTTCATGAATTATTTCAAGTTACTTTCGGATATTTTTTTACTTTGATTTTGGTATTGATTTCGGACACAAGTTCTTAGTATTGGAGTGTTCTTGAGATTGTTCTTCAAGATTTCAGTTTTCTTTATTCTTATTTGTAAGTATCTCTTGATGATTGCTCAAACAAACATTAATCGCATGCTTATGAACATGAGAAGCTAAATCCACAACTAGGGTAGTGGGAACCATGAAGGATTAACAAAGGTAATCTAGGGAGGTGTTTATGCATGTATTGTTCTTCCCTTCGTTTTGATTGCTTTTTAATAGTGCGCAATGTTAGAACTCGCCTTATCTTTACTTGCCAGACCAAGGAGGTAACGGATGGGAAAAGGTTTGTTAACAACGAGATTAAAGGCTATCAACCCTCATCTAATACCTTGACCTTGTCCGGGAATAGCTAATCTGGGATCAAGGGTAAGGGTTAGTAAAGCGACACCCGCGGCCGGACCAAGGCGTGTGGTGAAATTCACCTAGTTTCTAGACCAAGGAATTAGGTGAACTTAACTTACCGATTCTACATGCTAAGCACCAAACTAGTTTACCAAGTACAAAATCCTTACTAAGTTATGATCTCATGGGGAACACTACCCTAGTCACTTCTCTTATTGATAACAATTGTTGAAACTAATCTCTGTTACTTGTTTACTTTTGATTTACAATAAACACTTGTTACTTTAAAACCCCCCTTCTTGCGGGAATTAAACGACTAAAAGACTGAGTTAACACTGATTGACCCTAGTCCTACCATATTCCCTGTGAGATCGACCTCAACCTTTAGTTGGGTTCTATATTTGAACAACGACCACTTTATACTTTTTTGGAGGTGTAATTTGGATGCATCACTGGCCTCACCACGAACTACCTGATCCTGAAGGTCACACAAACTCTTATCCTTAAATTGTCGGCTCTAAATCTGATCAACTAGAGTGGGACAGACCTCAAAACTGGCAAGCACTCTGCTAGTATCCGACATGTCAAGCTTAACCAATCGGTTAGCCAAGGATTGGATGTCCAAGGTCAATGGTCGCTCAGAAACTGAAAGTGAAGCTAGGCTGCCCATACTCACCACCTTCCAACTCAAGGTATTCGCTACAATGTTTGCCTTGCCCGGATGGTATAGAATAGTTAAATCGTAGTCCTTAGTAGATCAATCCATCTCCCCTTCCTCGAGTTAAGCTCCTGCTGACTCGTAATATACTGAAGACTACGGTGATCGGTGAATATTTCACAATGAACTCCATATAAGTACTGCCTCCAGATCTTGGGCGTGAAGACTACCGCCGCCAACTCCAAGTCATGAGTAGGGTAGTTGCACTCGTGAACCTTCAACTATCTTGACGCATATGCTATCACTTGACCCTGCTGCATCAACACACAACCAAGACCGACCCCTGAAGCATCACAATACATGGAGAAACTCTGACCCTCAACCGGCATAGTCAGAACTGGAGCTGAAGTCAATAAGGCCTTAATCCCCTGAACGTTATCCTCGCACTGATTTGACCACTCGAATGGGACAGCCTTCCTAGTCAGCATAGTCAAGGATGTGCTATGGAAGAAAATCCCTCAAGAAACTACTTGTAGTATCCGGCTAACCCCAAAAGGCTGCGAACCTCTGTAGGAGTAGTAGGTCTATGTCAATAACGAACGGCAGAAATCTTACCCGGATCAACTCTAACCCCATCCTTAGACACCACGTGTCCTAGGATTGCAACTAATTCAAGCCTAAACTCACACTTTGAGAACTTCGCATAAAGTCGATGATCTTTCAATGTCTGAAGTACAGTCCTCAAGTGCTCCTCATGCTAATCCCTACTCCTCGATTATATCTGAATGTCATCAATGAAGACTATCATGAACATATCCAAATACTGGCTAAGCACCCTATGCATAAAATCCATAAAGGCTGCGGGGGCATTAGTAAACCCAAAAGACATCACAAGGAACTCGTAGTGGCCATAATGTGTCCTGAATGCTGTCTTAGATATGTACTCCACCCTAATCCTCAACTGATGGTAGCCGGACCTCAAGTCAATCTTCGAAAACATGGCTGAACCCTAAAGCTGATCAAATAAGTCATCAATCCTCGGCATCAGATACCTATTCTTCACTGTCACCTTATTCAACTGTTGATAATAAATACACATCCGTATCGACCTATCCTTCTTCTTCACGAAGAGAACAGGAGCACCCCAAAGAGACACACTCGGTCTAATGAACCCTTTAGCTAACGAATCCTGGAGCTGCTCCATAATATCTCTCAACTCAGCAGGAGCCATACGGTAGGGAGGAATAGAAATGGGCCTGGTGCCCGGCTCTAACTCAATGGCAAAATCAACATCTCTCTCAGGTGGAAGGCCTGGAAGCTCAGTAGGAAACACATCTAGGAAGTCTCTAACCACAGGAAAAGACTCAGGAGGCGTAGGGTCAGTACTAGCATCTCGGACATATGCTAGATAAGCTAAACACCCATGGAAAATTAACTTCCTAGCTCGAAGACAAGAGATGATCCCAGATGGTGTATGGCTAACAAAACCCTGCCACATAACTGGGGGTACACCGGGTACGCCTATGTTACCAATTTTGGTATAACAATCCAAAACCACACGATGAGCGGATAACCAGTCCATTTCCAGTATCACATCAAAGTCTAACATATCAAGTATCATCCAATCAGCCCAAGTCTCCAAATCACCAATAGATATCACACAGGATCTCACAATCCGATCCACTGCTAAAGAATCTCCTACTAGGGTCGAAATAAAAATAGCAACAGATAATAGCTCACTAGCCAACCCTAAACAAGGTAGAAAGTAGGCAGATATATATGAAGAAGTGGATCCAGGATCAAAGAAAGCATAAGCTGGCTGAAAACATACAGAAATCATACCTATGATTGCGACATCCGAGGCCTCTGCCTCTGGTCACCCAGGGACCACATAGAACTGACGACGACCTCTACCGACCCAACTGCCACCCCTACCACTTGCTCTGCCATGTGGGGCACCACCCCTAGACTAACAACCACCCCCTCTAGCTGGAGGCTGAACTGCTCATAATGGCTCGGCCAACTGAACTGTACCCTACTGGGGGCAATCTCTAGCAAAATGACCAACCACACCGCAAGTGAAATAAGCCCCTGATGACCTACTCGGTCAGGATGAGCTAGCAGAACCTGAATGGTCACCATGACCTCATGCCCCAGAATCTGTACCTCTCGACGGCTGACCACTGTGACCTCGCTGATTGCTTGGACCCTGCTCAAACTAAGAATTAGAAGCCTGAAGTGAAGCCTAAACTGGTTGATTGGACTGACCCTGGTGTTGATGTGGCTGATAACCCCGAACTCACTGGCTTGAACCTCTACTACCATTCCTGGAACCACTGTAGCAACCCTGGTATCGAGGCCTCTTATCTCTGGCCCCGGTGTCATGACGACGCAAATCCTCAACTGTATGGGCATAGTTCGCAATGGCTTAGAATGAGCGACCGCTAGCAACCAATATCTCTGTAGGCTCTCTAAACTGTCTCCGTAACCCCCAAACAAATCTACGGACCCTGTCAGCCTCAGTAGGCATAATCATGGCCCCAAATGGAGCAAGCTGATGGAAATGGGTCTCATACTCTTAAATAGTTATAGAATCTTGAGAAAGTCTACTGTACTCTTCCCTCCAACGCTCTCGGACTCGCTGTGGCAAGAAATTGGCCATAAAGGCCTCATAAAACTTGAACCAGGTCAAGGGAGGTGATGTCGAAGGCCTGCAAGCAACTTGTTTCCTCCACCATAACTTCGCTGGGCCTTCCAGCTGATATGAAGTATAGCCAACCTAGTGAGTCTCCAACAAACCCAGATGGTGCAACATCTCCTCACAAGTAGTAATGAAGTCATGTGGGTCCTGACCCGACATACCAGCAAACCTTGGTGGTTCCAATTGCAAGAACCTACCCAAAGCCTTCTGCTCCCCATCTATCATAGCTGGGCGAGGAGTAAAAGGTTGTGCAACTGAAGGGATCAGAACAACCTTGGCACGGGAAGCCGCAGTAGCAGGCTGAGCTCCTGAACTCTGAACACCTAGGGCTACCTCTTCGCGGGTGTTTGTACTACCTTAGAAGGTCGCTCTCCAATCATACCCAATAGCTGAACAAGTAAACCCCTAATATTCGAAGACTGAAATGGGGATGAAGTTGGCACAGAAACTGGTGCTGGAACTGGTACTGGAGCTGGTGGTACCTGTGCTGCCCTCGGGCCCATATGTTGCTGCTCTGGAATGAACTCTGGCTTGTAGTCATGCTCGGGCTCTACCTCAATCCTAGCATCTCTAGCTGGTGCCGCTACTTTGGGGCATCCATTACACCTACCCCTACCCTTGCGATCACGTTGACCCTTAGCTAGAGTCGGAGGTGCAGGGGAAGCAGGCTCTCCTCTGCCAAAAGCTGAAGATCTCATACAAACCATCTGCGGAAGAGTGAACCAGAGTAAGAAAGATTTACAAAAACTACCAAGGATACTATGCACGAGATAGAAATAAAAAAATGTCTAATTCTTCCTAAGATGTCACTGTAGCCTCCCAAAGATTTAGTACGAACGTCTCTGCCCCGATCTGCAGGACTCTACTAGAAATTGTCTCCTATACTGATGATACCAATGAACCTAGGGCTCTGATACCAAGATGTCATGACCCAATTTCTTGGTCATGATGGCACCTACAACCCCCCAGTAGGCGAACCAATCCCCATAGCTCGGAAAGGTCAGTAATGGGCTACTATCTAATAAGCTAAGTGGAAGAACAATTTAATAAGCGGAAGCAATGGAACAAGGTAAAAAAAATAGACAACATGAGTAATATATGCAATGCGAAAGCTAATACAAACTCAAAACCTGATATCATAGCGTATAATAGCCTGATCTACATAAGCAGTACAAAGGATCCAAAAGCAATATATACAAAGCTGTTTCTGAGTAGTAATAGAGTAAAAAATATACAGATAAACTAAAAGCTAAGCTTCAGTCGCCAAGAGCTCACCCTCAGTCTGGACGGCCCAAAACAGCACCTCGCACGAGTCTCCAACGAGCTAACGGCGATGGCTCACACTACGATCTGCACCAGAAGATGCAGAGTGTAGGGTGGGCACCAAATGTGAAGCATAAGGTACCTAGTAGGTATCATAGGCCAACTGGGCACATATAAGATTAAAGAGAAATAACAGACAGAATAGGAACAAGCACTCACGGAAAACAACGAAAAAAGTACACAGGAAATAGCCTAGAGGGAAAACAACAATACAATATACAAGGCTAGCAAGTAGGAATATATAGACACAAGCACATGTGAAAGTAAGAAGTGGCACACCTGGGATCCCTGTAACAATAGTATATACATAACAAGTTCTAGAAATGGATGGTATATCGGTAACCTCAAGTACAAGAAAAGGAAGAGGAGAATGGAGATAGGCATGCTCGAAACCAGGAATCAACAACCAAACTAGTCATATAAATCTCAAATCCAACAAGTAATATATCAATCGTATATAATCTTCTAAGCATAACAGTAACAGAGGGATAACACTGTGCGATAAAGTAACAAGACACAACCTACAGTCCCTCGGCTGCCCATCAACTGAGGAACACAAACAAGTGAAAACAAACCCTCCGGCATACCATACTACCGGAGCGTACAATCAACAAATAGAAAACAATGAATGATATGATGCATGAAGGTCTCAGGTGAAATGGTAAATCTGTATGTACCCTCTCCGGTGCTGATCTGGCCCAGTGGGTTCCATGGCAAGACACTGCCCGTATACCTTTACTCTGCCATATACCCTTCCTCTGGCACATGCAGCCTGAAGCCCCAAGACTGGACGACAAGGTCCATAGAGGTCCCGGACCCCATACTAAAACTCAGTACCAAAACATGTCCCCCGGAAGCAAGTTCGAGTTCAAGATAGAGACCCAGTCTCGAATATACATGCCCAAACCCTGTCCAAGACTAAAGTAGTAAAAAGATTTCTTAAAAAAACCTCCAAGGGATCCGGGCACAACCGGGTCTAAAACAGTAGGAAGTCATCTCTGGTGCTCGGTCAGACCGAGACTAAAATCACCCAAAATCAGTATAAATATCAACTAGCACCATGACCCTGCTGAGTCTAGCATTAATAGAAAAACTAATAATAGAAATAATAATATAACCTCCTCTTACCCCAAGAAGATTCACAAGTAAAATCAAACTTTTTCCATAAAAAATAGGCCCCCGGGGCCATGCAAAGTTTAGAAAGACAATACGAGTAAGCCCAAAGCCAAAACCATAGTAAAACGTGGATAAATCCTCTTTATATGCATGGAAATTATGTGATCAAACACAACTAGCCGCCCAGCAGCTCACAATTAACCTATCGGCCCTGCACAGGCTCCAAAGCTACTCAGCAAGCATAACAAGCCTAGAAGGATATTTCAATGTTCGGGACTCGTGGACATTCCCAATACCCCACCTTCTATGTTCCAGAGTCAATAAGGCCTCACAGGACCACAAGGGTGAATAAAACATAGCAAGCAAGTACTACAAACATCAGGGGAAGAAAAGTAGGTCAGACATTAATATCGCGGTCAAGGTCTGTGGTACCAACCTAATAACCAACCCCAACGATGCCAGCTAGTACAATTTTATCCGATATATGCTAAGTCTAGGGAGTTTAGACTGTAACCTACCTGTCGTCCGATGACAAGTTTCCTGAACAACAACGCCCAAGCCTGAATCACTCCTAAAGCTCCTAAGTGACAATCAAACTATCGTAAACATAAATAATACATTAAAATTAGTCTAACAATACCCATATTGCTACAATTGTAGCCGGGTCAAAATCCGGGTCAAAAGCGGGCCCACAACCAAAAACCCCAAACGAAGAATAGCACGACAACCCCAATGATGCCAAGAAGGCATGCTAAAAATTGAGCACAATTGGCCAAGAGAAGGTGCCAAAACAGTCCACTCAAGTTGGAGTTTAAAGATGGAATTTCAAGAATAAAATCAAAAATTTGGCTAGAATTACTTACCAAAAAGATAGAATTTCAACCCAAGACGGATAAACCTCCACACCCACAAACATGCACCAGCTTAGGAGGCAGAATCTACACAAAATCCAAGGTTGGGTGTGGGCATCAATGAAGGAATTTAGAGGAAAACCAAAGAATCCAAGTGGGGAAGAATCTTACCAAGAGACGAGGAACTACGGATAATCGACGAACAAATGATTCCCAAAGGTTTGGAATTGAACTAGGAGTAATTTAGGAGAGAGTTTACTGTTGGAGTTGGGAAAATTTTGAGCAAAGAGTTAGAAAAACAAAGATAGAACGTTAAATACTGCCAGGGGTCCTTCATCGCAGTCGCGAAGGCTAGCCACACGGTCACAAAGGCTAGACACGCAGTCACGAAGAACAGAGATGGAGGGACTTCATCGCGATCGCGACCAGCGAACATGCGATTGCGAAGAACACAGTGCCAGATGCCTCATCGCACTCGCTAAAGGTGAGTCTCGCGATCGTGATAAAGGCTAGATGCTTGCACCTTCAACAAGGAAAAGTCTGCAACTTTCCAAAACTCGATGGGGCATTCCGGGCACAATCGGAAACCGATATTAAGAAGCCAATAATGCTAACAGAGTGGAAATGACGATTGAGACTCAATAGAATTGACGAAACTTCCATATGAGGTCGTTTCAAAGAAATGTTGACCCAAGTCAACATTAATGAAAAGGAACCTAAAGGCTCGAAATGTGTCTGACACACCCGAAACCCAAACCAACCACCTTCCCAACCCAACCTTATCATTTCAGAGCTGATGGAATTGTCAGATTTTGAATCTGACACTCCGATCATCGAAAGTCACCCAAAGCTACACTTTCGACTCCAAATGGCCTAAAAATAGAGAAAACCCCACAAAACCCACACCAAAAGTTCTCAGGCCTCAACTAAAGGTCCAACTAGTCAAAACTCAATGCTACAGAGCTAACAAAACTGTCAAAATTTGAATCCGAGCACGTTAGCTAAGAGTGTTGACTAAAGTCAATGATATTCTAAGTTAAAGCTCTAAAATAGGAAAAAGGGCAAAACAACCAAACGAATGACCAGGGCATCGAACTACTGATTACAGCAAGCCATAAAATACTTGGATCAGCTACAGGAAGGCTCTAACAGTACAATGAATCCGTAAACGCCAAGATGACCGGAAGGGTCATCACAATATAATATCATTTACTTTAAAATTAATCAAATTAAAATTTAATTAATTATATTAAATTACTTACTTTATTTTTCAAGTTATCAGTTAATGCTTAATATTGTTGTTCTTTTTAACTAAATAAAAATGGGGAAATAATTTATTTTTTAAGCAAGTTATCTCTTTTAGAAAATGTTAATAAATCCCATGAAATGATATATTTGAGAAATTTGAGTTTTCACAAACGTTAGATTCATAGAAAAAATTAATAAAATAAAGTCTTGAATACAAAAAATAAACTATTACATGGAACATGTGTTGAACATATAACTTATTAACAATTAGAGAAGTAAATGAATTAAAGTGGGTCACTACTCAGAAAAAGATGATAAAAATGACAAATGCATAGTCGTAATTTAAAAAATTACATATTCAATCAATATTGATAAGAACAAATCTAGGGAAACAAATGAATTTGATATGTAGTTATATATATAGGATAATTTCAAATATTTACAATAAAGTAATTAGTTTACAATAAATATAGCCAAGTTCTTTTTACAAAAAAAATAATCCAAAAATGAACTAGCCACAAAAAAATTACCAAAAATAATAGCCTCATGTATATGTAATGCATCTATAGTGTATCAAAATTATGTAATGTATCAAAATTATATAAATAGTGTATAAACGTGTATCGATAATATATAAAAGTTATGTGATGTATCAAAATTGTATAAATAATGTATAAACGTGTATCGATATTGTATAAATAGTATGCACACATATATCGATATTATATAAATAGTATATAAATGTGTATCGATATTGTATAAATAATGTATTCTTTTTTTCCAATCATTAAGTCTCTAAATAGAAGAATAATAAACAACAAAACTTTCAACCATCAATACAACCTCTACACTATTGTATGAACAAGTACAACAAATCAACAATTAATGCAATCGTTGTCGGACATACAAGGACCATAATAATAGGAAATTTGAGGGAGTAGCCTCCTCTTGATTCCAGAGAGACCATGATCAACATTCCTCAAAGCTGGCGTAGCGCGATCGCGCTCATGTGCATTTCGGCTGGCCAGCGTGATAGCGCTGACTACTACTTGCTTCTATTCTGTCTGTTACTACGCTTTTATCTTATGTGTTCCTAGTCAGCCTATGATACCTATAGGGTACCTTGTGCTTCGCATTTGCTGCTCATACTACACTCTCCATCTTCTGGTGCAGATCCTAGTGGGGGCCATCATCGTTAGCTCGTGGAGACTCATGCGAGGAGCTGCTTTATGATATTCTAGACTGAGGGTGAGCTCTTGGTGATCGGAGCTTAGGTTTTAGTTTATCTTTTGATTATGTACTCTATTTCTACTCGGAGACAGCTTTGTATATATTGTTTTGGACCCTTGTACTCCTTATGTAGATCTATCTCTTATATGCTATGATACAAGGTTTTGGGTTTGGTTTAGCTTCCGCATTGTGTATATTATTCCTCTTATCTATTTTCTTCATCTTGTTCCCTTGCTTCCGCTTATTAAACTGTTCTTCCATTTAAATTGTTAGATAATAGCCCATTACTGACCGTTCCAAGCTATGGGGATTGGTTTGCATACTGGGGGGTTCTAGGTGCCATCATGACCGAGAAATTGGGTCGTGACACCTGGTCGTCCACGTCCTTTGATGGGGGGCTTATTAATTCCTAAGCCTCAAGTCCATCTTCTATATATTACTTGGCAGCCGAAATGTTAGCCGTAGTTTTCTATTTTATGGGTCCCATTGTATTTTCCATTCTATTGGCCTCATTTGTAACTCACCACTTTAATTAGTCTAAGCTGGTAGGATAATTATAAGGAACAAACACAAGGTCCTATTATATAATGACCCTTCTGGTCATTTTTGCGTTTACGCTTTCTTTATACTGTTAGGCTTTCTTGTAGCGACCCAAGTCATTTATTGCTTGCTGGGACTAGTGGTTCGGTACCCTGGCCATTCATTTTGTCTTTATGGAAATTTCCCTATTTTAGAGCTGAGTCTTAAGAGTTGAATTATCAAAATCGTGCAATAGTGATTTACGATCGTATGACCTTAACTGACCTTATGAGTAGGTTGATCTTGATTCTAGGTGTCGTATGGCCGTAACCTTCATCCCTATCAAAGGCTTGTGAGCCTAAATTTGAGAATTTTATTAGCATCCCGCGTATTTTAAAATATTTTATTTAAAAGTTGAATGTGGTAAAAAGTTATATTTTTATTGCCTTCCTAAAATATTTTAATATTTTAAAAAATGACATAGTTTTTTCTTATATCATTTATTGTCCAAACACCTTTATGCCTATTACAGATACATATAAATAGGTACATCCTTGGCACTACTTCGGCACTTCCATTTAAACGTTGAGAAATAACAGTAGCAAGGTTCTTTGGCTTTTCCCTCTCTTTATGTATTCATACGAGTGAAAAGGATTTAAGAGAAAATATTTTGCCATTATAATTTGATTCTCGGAAGCAAATCGATTATCTATGCCAAGTTATTCAAATCTAAATTTGAGTTTTTTTTTGTTTCAGAGGTTCTTGGAGTGGGTCGGGCTTGGACATCGTCGTCCTAGAAGCTTGTCATCAGACGACAGGAAGGTTACGGTTTAACTCTTTTAGACCTTGCATATATAGTATATAATTGTACTAATTAGCATCCTTGGGTTGGGATTATTAGCGTGGTACCCCAGACCTTGTCTGCTTCTTCATGTCCATCTTATTTTTGCTCAGTTGATTGTAGTATTCGTTGTAGTTGATAGTATCACCCTTGTAGTCCTGTGTGACCTTGTTTTGACTCCAGACCCTAGATTGTGGGTTTTTTGGGAATGTCTATGAGTCCCGTACATCGATACCATTATTATAGAGCTGGTTATGCTTGTTGTAGAGCGATTGAAGCCTGTGCAGCGCCGGTAGGTTGATTTTGAGCCATTGGGCTAATGCCTGTGTTTGAGAATGCCAATAGCATGCATATAAAAGGCTTTTCACATGTTTTACTATGATTTTGGCATAGGGCCTACTATTGATGGTTTTATAAGTCTTGCATGGCCTTACGGGCCCGTTTTCCATAAAAATAGTTAATAAAGGTTGGGACAGTTTTCATGGATCTTTTTGGGGTAAAAAAAAGAATTAAAAGGATGATTTTTATCACTGTTTTCATACTTATACTAGACTTGGCTGAGCCGTAGTGCTAGAATTGATTTCCTATTGATTTGAAATGATACTAGACTCGATCGGATTAAGCAACAGATTAGTTTTACTACTATTTTAGACCCGGTTGTGTTCGAGCACCCTTGTTGGAGTTTTTGAGACTTGATTCACTTATTTAGACCCAGGTAGAACCCCGGGCGTGCATTTTTGAGGTCTGGTGACTTATTTGGATTCGGCTACATTCCAGACAATTATATTGAGATTATGAGTTTTAGTATGTGGTCTATAAGTAGACCTCCATGGACCCTGCCATTTCGAACAGAGAGCTATGGGCCGAGGGTGACCGAAGGAGGGGTGTGCAGTGGAGTTGAGGTACTCGGGGGAATCCTTTCCATGGATCCTGCCTCTGTTAGGCCTTTTAGGTACCGGAGGGGGTAACATACGACACTACTATCACTTGATTTCAGCATATCATATCATATCATCCATATTGTGTTTGGATCCACCTTTATTTGCTATTTGCTTAGTGTACGGTCTGGTAGTATGGGATGCCACAGGGTTTGTTTTCACTTGTTTGTGTTTCTCGGGTGTATGGGTGCCTGTGGGACTGTGGGTAGACTTTTATTTATTATTATTCTATTATGATTTTGACTTTGATTATGGTTTTACTAGCATGACTTGGTGTTAATATTGTTTTCAAATGTGTTATCGTTATTTTCCTTGCCTCCGTCCCTTCTTACTTGAGGTTACCGGTATACTGCCTTCTCCTTTAACTCTCATTATTTACAATATTTGCATGGACCCCAGGTGCGTTCCTTCTTCCTACGCCTATTTTCTGTGGTGTTTAGCTCTATTAGCTAGCCTAGCATGATTGTTTCCTCCTTGTAGTCTTTCTGTGCTAGCTTCCATGTACTTGTTCGTGGTTTCTATGACTACTTGTTTCCTTTCTGCTATATTATTGATTTTATATCTTATATGCACCTTGTCAGCCTATGATACCTACTGGGTACCCGTTGCTTTGCAATTGGTGCTCATACTACACTTCTGCATCTTTGGGTGAAGATCTGAGTATAAGTTCTTTCCCCAGACCATGCTTCCTCGTGCGAGGTGCTTTTGGACTAGCCTAGTCTGAGGGTGAGCTCTTCACAATTGGGGCTTAGCTTTAGTTCGTCTTCTATATTATGTACTCCTTTATCATTCAGAGACATATGTATATATTCTTTTTGATCTTTTGTACTATGTATACTTAATTCCGGCTCTTATACTATGATACCAGGTTTTGGGTTGGTGTTAGCTTCTATATACATATTCCTATTGTTCCTTTTCTTATTCTTATATCCCTTGCTTCCGCTTCTATATATGTTTTCTTCGGCTTGTTGGTTGGATTGTAGCCTGTTACTAATCGTTCCTGGCTACAAGGATTGGTTTTCCTACTTGGGGTTGTAGGTGCCATCATGACTGAGAAATCGAGTCTTGATAGTTTGATATCGGAGCCTAGGTTCACCGATGTCATCGGTATAGGAGCCAATGTCTAGTAGAGTCCTGTGGATGAGGGCGGAGACGTCCGTACTAAATCTTTGGGAGGCTATATTGATATCTTAGGAAATATGACTCTCTTATTGCTTCAGTATCATGTGTAGTCCTTGAAATTTTCTTGAAATCTCACTTGTTCTATTTCATTCTTCCATAGATGGTTCATATGAGAGCATCGGCGTCAGGTGGAGACAAGCCTCTGACTCCAGCACCCCCGACACTAGCTAGGGGCAGGGGAGGTCGTAGAGGTAGGGGTCGAGGATGTCCCCAAGCAGCGGCACCTGCTATAACTGTTAGAGTGGAGATAGAGCCCGACCATGAGTATGAGCCAGAGTTAGTTCCTAAGCAGAAGTATGTGGACCAGGGGAAGCCCAAGTACCACCAGCTCCAGTACCAGCTCCAGCACCCACTTCTGTGCCTGCTTCAGCCCCAGCTCAGTCTTTAGATATTCGAGGTTTGCTATTATAGCTTTTGGGTATGATTAGAGATTGGCATTCTGAGGTAGCACAAACATCCGCTCAAGGGGAAGCCCGGGGTACACCCAGTTTTAGAGCGCAACCTACCACTGCAGCTCCTTATGCTGAGGTTATTCTGGTCCCACTAGTTGCACAACCTCTTGCTCCTCGCCAAGCTATGACAGAGACAGACTAGAAGGCATTTGGTAGGTTTTTGAGATTGGCACTCTCGAGGTTTGCTGGTACTTCTAGACACCCATATGACTTTATTACTACCTACGAGAAGATGTTGCACCATCTGGGTTTATTGGAGACTCACGGTGATGAATAGACTATATATTAGTTAAAGGGTCCAGCTAAGCTATGGTGGAGGGCCCAGGTTGCTTGTAGACCAGCATCGTCACCTTCATTGACTTGTTCTGAGTTCTATGAGCCCTTTATGGCTGATTTCTTACCCCAGAGCGATAGAGAGTGTCGGAGAGAGGATTTCACAAAACTTGCACAAGGTTCTACGACCATATCAGAGTATGAGACCGATTTACATCAACTTTCTCCATTTGGGGCCATGATTATGCCTACCGAGCCTGACAGAGTCCGTAGGTTTATTTGGGGGCTACGGAGAGAGTTTAGAGAGCTAGAAGATGTATTTGTTGCTAGTGGTGGGTCATTCTAGGCTATTGTGGACTATGCCCATACTGTAGAGGATTTGCATCATTATGACTCTGGGGCAAGAGATAAGTGGCCTCGACATCAAGGTAGTTACAGTGGTTCTCGTCATTGTAGTAGATGTTTAGGATAGTGGGGCCAAGGTTATCAGCCACAATAGTACCAGGTTCAGTCTAGTCGACTGGTTCAGGCTTTGCTTCAGACTTCTAGTAGTTCTCAGCTTGAGCAGGGGCAGAGTAGCCAGCAGGGTTACTGTGGTCAGACTCCGAGGGGTTCAACTTTGGGGGTATCAGTCGGCAAGGCCAACACAGGTTCCGCTGGTTCATCTCGACAATATAGGCCATTTGAGGCTTGCTATGAGTGCAGAGTTATTGGGCACTTTGCTAGAGATTACCTCCAGCGGGGTACAATTCAGCCAGCCGTTTAACCTATTCATGCAGTCCATCCACCAGTTATAAGGGGTGGTAGTCAGGCTAGAGGTGGTTCCCAGCATGGTAGGACAGGTGGTTAGGATGTCGAACGGTCAGGTGGTGGTCATCATCAGTTTTATGCGGTCCCTGGAAGACCGGAGGCAGAGGCCTCAGATGTTGTGATCACATGTACAATTTTTGTATGCCGTCAACCAGCTTATGCTTTATTTTATCCTGGATCTACTTTTTTGTATCTTTCTGCCTACTTTTTGCCTTGCTTGGGGTTGACTAGTGAGCCATTATCTATTCATGTATATGTTTTGACCCAAATAGGAGATTCTTTAGTAGTGGATCGGGTTGTGAGATCCTGTGTGATTTGTGTTGGAGATATTGAGACTTGGGGTGATTTGATGATTCTTGATATGTTAGACTTTGATGTCATTCTGGGCATAGATAGGTTATCCCCTCATCGTGCAGTTTTGGATTGTTATGCTAAGACCGTTACTATAGTCCTGCCAGGTGCATCCCGGTTGTGTGGCAGGGTTCTGTCAGTCATGAACTGTCTGAGATCATCTCTTGTCTTCGCGCTAGGAAGTTGATTTCTCGCGGGTGTTTGTCTTATCTAGCATATGTCCAAGATGCTAGTGCTGACCCTTCATCCCCTGAGTCAGTTCCTGTGGTTAGAGATTTTCTAGATGTGTTCCCTACCGACTTGCCAGGCCTTCCACCTGAGAGAGATATCAACTTTTCTATAGAATTAGAGCTAGGCACCAGGACTATTTTTATTTCTCTTTACCGTATATCTCCAGCTGAGGTGAGAGAGCTTAAGGAGAAGCTCCAGGATTTGTAATCTAAGGGTTTTATTAGGCCAAGTGTATCACCTTGGGGTGCTCCTATTCTGTTTGTGAAGAAGAAGGTTTAGTCGATGCAGATGTGTATTGATTATCGAGAACTGAATAAGGTGACTATGAGGAATGGGTATCCGATGCCACACATAGATGATTTATTTGATCAGTTTTAGGGTTCAACCATGTTTTCAAAGATAGATTTGAGGTAAGGCTACCACCAGTTGAGGGTTAAGGTGGAGTAGTTTAATAATGCCCCTGCAGCTTTTATGAACTTAATGCACAGGGTGCTTGGCCCGTATTTGGACTCATTTGTGATAGTTCTCATAGATGACATCTTGGTATACTCGCGGAGTAGAGATGAGCATGAGCAGCACTTGAGGATTATACTCTAGGCTTTGAGAGATCATAGGCTTTATGCCAAGTTCTCAAAGTGCTAGTTTTGGCTTGAGTAAGTTGCATTCCTAGGACACGTGGTGTCTAAGGATGGGATTAGAGTTGACCCGGGTAAGATTTCAGCAGTCCGTGATTGGCCAAGACCTACTACTCCTACTGAAGTTTGCAGCTTTATTGCGTTAGAAGGTTACTATAGAAGGTTCATCGAGGGGTTTTCTTGCATAGAAGAACCTTTGACTAGGTTGACTAGGAAGGATGTCCTATTTCAGTGGTCGAATCAGTGCGAGGATAGCATTCGGAGGCTTAGCTCTAGTGTTAACTTTACCAGTTGAGGGTCAGAGTTTCTTCGTATATTATAATGCTTCAGGGGTTGGTCTGGATTGTGTATTGATGTAGCAGAGTTGTGTGATAGCAAATGCATTGAGACAGAAGAAGGTTCACGAGTGCAACTACCCCACTCATGACTTAGAGTTGATGGTGGTAGTCTTCGCACTTAATATTTAGAGGCACTACCTATATGGAGGTCATTGTAAGATCTTCACCTATCACTGTAGTCTTCAGTATATCACGAGTCAGCGAGAGCTAAACTTGAGGTAGAGGATATGGGTCAAGCTACTAAAGGACTATGACTTCACTATTCTGTATCATCCGGGCAAAGTAAATGTGGTAGCAGATGTCTTGATCCATAAGGCGGTGAGAATGGGTAGCCTAGCTTCTCTGTCAGTTTTAGAGCGATCATTAGCCTTGGAAATTCAGTCCTTGGCTAACCATTTGGTTATGCTTGACTTGGCGGATCCTAGCAGAGTTCTCGCCAGTGTCGAGGTTCGTTCTACTTTGGTTGATCAGATTTAGAGCTGTTAGTTTAAGGATCAGCGATTGTGTGACCTTCGTGATCAGGTTATTTGGAGTGAGGCCAGCCGGGCTACTCTAGATTTAGATGGGGTTCTGAGGTTTGATAGCCGCCTTTGTGTTTCAAGGGTTGGTGATTTGATTTAGTTGATTCTCCTTGAGGCACATTGTTCTAGGTATTCCATCCATCCTGGTGCAGCCAAAATGTACAAAGATTTGAGGCAGCTCTACTGGTGGAGTGGTAAGAAGAGGGACATAGCGGAGTTTATGTCTTGGTGCTTAACTGTAAGCAGGTGAAGTTTGAGCACTAGGACCTGGTGGTTTGATATACCGTCTTCCCATTCCTAAGTGGAAGTGGGAAGGGATCACTATGGACTTTGTAGTTGGATTGCCTCATACTTTTTGAGGGTTTGAATCCATTTGGATGATTGTTGATCAGCTGACTAAGTCACTGCACTTTTTTCCGATTCAGACAACTTATAGTGCAGAGAGGTTAGCTCAGATTTACCTTTGCGAGATTGTTCGGTTACACGGGGTTCCAGCTTCTATCATTTCAGACCGCAACACTAAATCCACATCTCTGTTCTGGAGAGACATTCAACGAGATTTAGGTACAGAGGTTCAACATAGTAGTGCATTCCACCCTCAGACAAATGGCCAGTCCGAGAGGACTATTCAAGTCCTGGGGTACATGTTTCGGGCCTGTGTTCTTGACTTTGGAGGTTTTTGGGATAAGTTTGTGCCTTTGGCTGAGTTTGCTTATAATAATAACTTTCATTCGACCATTGACATGGAACCCTTTGAGGCACTATATGGTAGGCATTGCAGATCATCGATTGGTTGGTTTGATGGTTTTGAGTCTAGGTCGTAGAGTATAAATTTGCTTTGATATTCTTTAGACCGAGTCCGAGTGATTCAGGACATACTTTGGGTAGATCAGAGCAGGCATAAGAGTTACGCAGATCGTAGACTTCATGCTTTAGAGTTCATTGTTGGTGACTTGGTGTTTCTCCATGTATCACCCATGAAGGGCGTTATGAGATTTGGTAGGCGGTGCAAGCTTAGCCCTAGGTACATTGGGCTGTTTGAGATTTTTTAGAAGGGTGGTAGTGTTGCCTATCAATTAGCTTTGCCTCTGATCTTTTATTCTATGCACCCAGTTTTCCATGTATCGATGTTGCTACGGTATGTTCCAGATGAGTCTCATATGTTGAAGTGGGATTAGGTTCATTTGGATGAGAGGTTGATTTTATTTAGGAGCCGGTTGATATTTTGGCCCGAGATGTCAGGAGGTTGAGATCTAGGGAGATTTTGATTGTGAAAGTTTAGTGGAGGCACCGTCTGGTTGAGGAGGCTACCAAGGAGGCCGAGAGGGAGATGCAGGCTCAGTACTTGCAGTTGTTTGAGCCTTCAGGTACTTCTTCATTCTTGACTTTCGAGGATGAAAGTCCCTTTTAGTAGTGGATAATGTGATGACCCTTCTTCTCATTTTTGCGTTTATGCTTTCTTTGTACTGTTAGAGCTTTCCTGTAGCGGCCCCAAGTCATTTATAGCTTGTTGGGACCGGTGGTTCGGTGCCCTGGCCATTCATTTTGTCTTTATGGCCATTTCCCTGTTTTAGAGCTGAGTCTTAAGAGTTGAGTTATCGAAATTGTGCGATAGTGATTTGCTATCGTATGACCTTAACTGACCTTGTGGGTAGGTCAATCCTGATTTGAGGTGTCTTATGGCCTTAACCTTCATCCGGTATCAAAGGCTTGCGAGCCTCAATTTGAGAATTTTATTAACATCGCGCGTATTTGAAAATATTTTATTTAAAAGTTGAATGTGGTAAAAAGTTATATTTTTATTGCCTTCCTAAAATATTTTAATATTTAAAAAAAATGACATATTTTCTACTTAAATCATTCATTGTCCAAACACCTTTATGCCTCTTACATATATATATAAATAGTATATCCTTGGCACATATACTTCGGCACTTCCATTTAAACGTTGAGAAATAATAGTAGCAAGGTTCTTTGGTTTTTCCCTCTCTCTATGTATTCATACGAGTGAAAAGGATTTAAGAGAAAATATTTTTCCATTATAATTTTATTCTCGGAAGTAAATCGATTACCTACGTCAAGTTATTCAAAACTAAATTAGAGTTTGTTTTTGTTTCAGAGCTTCTCGGAGTGGGTCGGGCTTGGACATTGTCGTCCTAGAAGCTTGTCAATAGACGACAAGTAGGTTACGGTTTAAATCTTTTAGACTTCACATATATAAGATATAATTGTACTAATTAGCATCCTTGGATTTGGTTTATTAGCTTGGTACCCCAGACCTTGTCCGCTTCTTCATGTCCGTCTTATTTTTCCTCCCTTGTTTATAGTATCACCCTTGTCGTCCTGTATGGCCTTTGTTTTACTCTATACCATAGATGGTGGGTAATTTGGGAATGTCCATGAGTCCCGGACATTGATAGCATTATTATAGAGCTGGTTATGCTTGTTGTAGAGCGATTGGAGCATGTGCAGGGCCGATAGGTTGATTCTGAGCCGTTGGGCTACTGCCTGTATTTGACCATGCCATTATCATGCATATAAAAGGCTTTTCACATGTTTTACTATGGTTTTGGCTTCGGGCCTACTATTGATGGTTTTCTAAACCTTGCATGGCCATACGGGCTCGTTTTCGATAAAAATAGTTAATAAAGGTTGCAACTGTTTTCATGAATCTTTTTGGGGTAGGAAAAAAAGAATTAAAAGGATGATTTTTATCACTGTTTTCATACTTATACTAGACTTGGTTGGGCCGTAGTGTTAGAATTGAGTTCCTATTGATTTGAAATGATACTAGACTCGATCAGACCGAGCAACAGATTAGTTTTACTACTATTTTAGACCCAGTTATGTTCGGGCACCCTTGTTGGAGTTTTTGAGACTTGATTCACTGATTTAGACCAGGGTATAACCCCGAGCGTGCATTTTTGAAGTCTGGTGACTTATTTGTTTTCGGCTACATTCCGGACGATTATATTGAGATTATCAGTTTTAGTATGTGGTCTATGAGTAGAGCTCCATGGACCCTTCCATTCAAGACCAAGAGCTACGGGCCGAGGATGACTGGAGGAGGGGTGTGCGGTGGAGTTGAGGTACCCGGGGGAATCCTTTCCATGGATCTAGCCTCTGTTAGGCCTTTTAGGTACCGGAGGGGGTAACATATGACACTACTATCACTTTATTTCAGCATATGATATTATATCATGCATATTGTTTTCGGATCCACCTTTGTTTGCTGTTTTCATAGTGTACGCTCCGTTAGTATAGGATGCCGGAGGGTTTATTTTCACTTGTATGTGTTTCTCGAGTGTATGGGCGCCCGCGGGACTATAGGTAAACTTTTATTTATTTCTATTCTATCATTATTTTTACCCTGATTATGGTGTTACTAGCATGACTTGGTGTTAATCTTGTTTTCAAATGTGTTATCGTTATTTTCCTTGCCCCCGTCCCTTCTTACTTGAGGTTACCGGTATACCCCTTCTCCTTTAACTCTCATTATATACTATTGTTGCATGGACCCCAGGTGCGTTCCTTCTTCCTTCGCCTTTGTTCTGTGGTGTTTAGCTCTGTTAGCTCGCCTAGAATGATTGTTTCCTCCTTGTAGTCTTTCTGTGCTAGCTTCCATGTACTTGTTTGTGGTTTCTGTGACTACTTGTTTCCTATGATACCTACTGGGTACCCATTGCTTAGCAATTGGTGCTCATGCTACACTTCTACATCTTTGGGTGCAGATCCGAGTATAAGTTCTCGCCACTGACCGTGCTGCCTCGTGCAAGGTGCTTTTGGACTATCCGAAACTGAGGGTGAGCTCTTCACGACCGGGGCTTAGCTTTAGTTTGTCTTCTGTATTATGTACTCCTTTATCATTCAGAGACATATGTATATATTCTTTTGGATCTTTTGTACTCTGTATACTTAGTTCCGAATCTTATACTATGATACCAAGTTTTGGGTTGGTGTTAGCTTCTGTATACATATTCATGTTGTTCCTTTTCTTCTTCTTATATCCTTTGCTTCTGCTTATATATATGTTTTCTTCCGCTTGCTGGTTGGATTATAGCCCGTTACTAACCGTTCCTGGCTACGAGGCCTGGTTCTCCTACTGGGGAGTTGTAGGTGTCATCATGATCGCGAAATCGGGTCGTGACATACTAATAGCCATTTCAAGTGTACATTTAATATTTGAGTGAATTAATTCATTCTTAATTTATGTGGGTCTTACTTATAGTCATTTCAAGTGTATATTTAATATTTGAGTGACATTATATCATTTTTATTTATTATAATAGTTAATATGCTATAAATATAATTATTTAAACATAAATTTATTACTTTAATTAATTTTGCGTGACAATTTTACTAAATAATATTCAAACGAACATATAAAAGATTGGGCCGACTCTCTAAATTCTATAGTTGCTATTGTTACGATTCGATTTCTCAGTCATGATGGCATCTCTAACCCCCCAGTATGCGAACCAATCCGTGTAGCCCGGAACGGTCAGTAATGGGCTACTATCTAAAAGTCTAAGCAAAAGAAATAGTTTAATAAGCGGAAGCAAGAGAACAAGATGAAGAAAATAGATAATAGGAATAATATATACAATACGAAAGCTAAACCAAACCCAAAACCTGGTATCATAGCGTATAAGAGTCAGATCTACATAAGGAGTACAAGGGTCCAAAATAACATAAACATCATGTCTCCGAACTATGAGAGTACAATATATACAAAAGACAAACTAAAGTCAAGCTCTGATCGCCAAGAGCTCACCCTCAGTCCGGGACAGTCCAAAAGCTCCAAGCACGAGTCTCCCATGAGCTAGCGGCGATGGCTCACACTAGGATCTGCACCAGAAGATGTAGAGTGTAGTATGAGCACCAAATGCGAAGCATAAGGTACCCAGCAGGTATCATAGGCCGAATGGGCACATATAAGATAAAAGTGTAGTGTCCTTCCATGGAACCTACATGTTGGTCCCAATCGACACTGGGGGAGGTACATACAGAATTACTATCCCACCTAGAGATCATCATGCATCATATCATTCATTGTTTGAGGCTCCACCCTTGTTTTCTATTTGTTGAGTGTACGCTCTGGTTGTATGGGAGGCCGGAGGGTTTGTTTTCACTTGTTTGCATTCCTCTGTTGTATGGGCAGCCGGGGGACTATAGGTAGACTCTTGTTACTTTATCACAGTGTTATCCCCTTCTATGGTTATAATTATAAGGTTGTATACTGCTAAGTTGTTAGTTTCTGGAGTTGAGATGGATATGATTGGTTTGGTTATTGATTCTTGTTTTCCGAGCATGTCTATCTTTACTCTCTTTTTCCTTCCCTTGTACTTGAGGTTACAGGCATACCATCCACTTCTAAAACTTATTATGTATATACTGTTATTGCAATGATCCCAGGTGCGTCATTTCTTACTTTAACATGTGCTTGTTGTGCATATATTCTACTTGTTAGCCTTGTGTGTTATATTTGTTGTCTTCCCTCTGGGCTAGTTCTTGGGTACTTTTTTCATAGATTACCATGACTACTTGCTTCTATTATGTCTGTTACTACGCTTTTATCTTATAGGTACCCAGTCGGCCTATGATACCTACTGGGTACCTTTTGCTTCGCATTTGGTGCTCATCCTACACTCTGCATCTTCTAGTGCCGATCCTAGTGTGGAACATTGTCGCTAGATCGCTGTGACTCGTGTGAGGAGCTACTTTTGTGATATTCCAGACTGAGAGTGACCTCTTGGCGACTGGCGCTAACTAACGCCAACCAAACACTTGAAATAATCCTGGATCACCCCGGACCCAAACCAAACAACTACCTAACAAAACCTTGGCATTCCGGAGCTAACGACACTGACGGAATTTCCATCCGAGGCCGTCTACTCAAAATATTGAGCAAAGTCAGCAAAACTAGCCCAACTGGCCTGAAAACACGGAACGAGAGAGAATTCCAAGCTGAAAAGCTCCCGAATCCCAAATAAAGAGCCCTCTAGACCAAAGTGCATGCTCCAGAGCTAACGAAACTATCAGAATTTGATTCTTAGCACGTTCACCAAGAATGTTGACTGAAGTCAACGGTTTCAAAAGCTTAAAGCTCTAAAACAAGTAACAGTCAAAAAGACCAAACCAACGGCCCGAGAACCAAACTACCAGTCCCAACAAGTCATAAATGACTTGGGGCCGCTACATACAAGCTTTAAAGGTACAAGAAAGGCAAAAACACAAAAATGACCAAAAGGATCATTAAATCATCCACTACTAAAAAGACATTCATCCCCGAAAGTTAGGAAAGAGGGAAAGATTAGAGATTTAAGAACAGCGGATGCATAGCCCACATTTCTCAATGAGACAACAAAGGTAGCCTCCTCAACAAGGCGACACCTAACAGAATGAAACCACGAAAGGCAATCAAGCCTACACTTCATACTAGCCAAGCTAGATTCCAAACATAAACTCAAAAACTCCAAGGGACTGCCAACCCAAACTGAAATTCGAGAATCTCAACCAGAAAGCACCGAGACAACGTCAAAACCCAAGAAGCAAGGCGATCAACACACAAAACTCGAATCTTTCGAAATTACAACCGAGTTTACTAGAAAAACCAACAATAAAAACTCTAACTAATCAACCCGCTGATTCGTAAAACCCTTATATTCTGAACTGAATCCTGTTGCACCACCAACAGGAAGCTGCATACAAGTCGACCACTCAACCACCTTCAAAGCATCAACTGACACACCGGAGATCCACAATCTTCGCTTATACTCTACCACGAACAAAGTCACCCATTTTACTCAAGTTATATCAAAGTCAAGCTATAGTCTACTAGTCTTTTCCATCAAAGCTAACAACCCATAGCATATCATCGGGAACTAGTGTTACATGCCCCGACTGACCATCAACCAATGAACACACACTTTTGCTAACATCAATCTTGTTAACTGAACCCAACTGAATAACCCATCTGAACCCGACTGAAGTTTGCACACCAAAGTTAGGAAAGGCATATATGAATACCTTGTGTTGATGGAGAACTTCCAAACTATGGAATGAAACCAACTTCGCTGCACCGTGTTAAGTCTGAATCAACTGGAAGCGAATGAACCAGGGAAACCTTCCCGACAGACCCCAACCAAAACCAAGATCCTGCAAGTAGTGTGGTAAGCCTACCACAAAGTCTGTAGCCATCACCAAGCTCCAAACTCTAAGAAGCACATGTTGCTACCCTGAATACTCAAACACCATTAAAATTTGAAATTGCTTTCCAATTCTCAACTCAGGAAGGAGTCTACCATACCACGAATATCAAGTCAGGAAACCTCGTAGGCAAAGGAAAGGGTGTTTGAAATCCCAAAACAGCATCTAGTTCTAGAAATTTGGCATAAATCAACAACTAACCTCTTTGGCTCGAATCAACCGTTCTACTGCATCTGCACACAACCAACTATTTCAAAGCATAAATTATACCAAACTTCTAGCCCATACTGGGTGAGTCTAACCACACTGGAACCTCATATAAAAGACAACCCCTGAAGACCCAACCAAAGTAGAATTTCAAACTCTTGTCAATGAAGGCAATGATCAATCTCAAAATATCATTAGAACTTCAAATATCCTCGTAACCTCAACTCGCACGACTTGATCACATATAGCATACCCCACTGTTGAATCCCAAACTCACATTACTAAGTCTGTCCAACCATGGTATAATGAACCTCGTGCTATCTCGAACGCCGTCAAAATCTGGAATGTCTAGCCTAACTCAAAGGTTAGCCAAGAACTAGGTGTCCAAGGCTAACTATCACTTCACAACTGAAATGGGGAAACTAAGTCGTCCGAATTCCATGCCTTCCAACCCAAGAAGCTGCAACTAAAAAGAAATAACCACGAACCATCCGGAGTGGTTTGCTAGCCCATGATCCTGAAACCCAACTTGTAAAACTGCCAACCCAAGCCTTTGTCAAACTCGTATGATGCCAATGAACCCTTAGGAACCGAAGCCAACTAGGCTTGAATAATAAGTTTCCAAAACCACAGCTGCTACTGAAATCTCAAACCAATCGAAGGAAAACCACTGCAATCTGTAGACGGCTGAATCAAATCACCAACACACAATCCCAAAGCAAACCTTCGTGGTCACATCAGTCAACTACTTAAACACATAAGCACAAACAAGGAGTTATCTCCCTCCTTTTTCAACTAAACAAAACCTTTCAATAGCATATAATGAACCTTGCAAACTCTTTTCTAAAAATAAGATCCTGGAGCCATTCCCTTAGCTCCAAAACATACATTGTTAAAACTCAACAAAGCAGGAGAAAATGGGCCAGATGCCCGACTCACCCAGAATGCTACGAATACATATCAACCACGAGGCTACGGTCAACACTTAGTCAAAAGTGCTAAAGCCAAAACTAAATCACAATGCCACAATCAAAGGCTCAACAAGAGGACTACGATCGAAATTCATTCCAACTTGAACTGGGGCAAATGATAAGACAACCCAAGAGGACAGGAAACTGAAGGAGACTATGGGAACAACCCACATACCTGCCAACCTCCTAAACTAACAAAATAAAGAGGGTTGATTCTAATCACCCGAAAACAAAACCAATCTATGCACGCTAGCATAACTTTCACCTCTAAACTTAAGACAAAGCCCGAACTCTGGCACAACCACCAGTAACACCAAACCAATACAAGGACTTCTAGCAATGCTAGAAAACATCCTAGGCAACAACCATCTAGGACTACTCAACAAGGAAGACTCAATCACAAGTCCAGAATCACAACAAAAAGGGGATAAACCCAACTAGAAATAGACCAACAAGAACTACCCACGAGCTACAACTCCTGTTAAAACACCTCACAAGGCTAACTCACCCCCATCCACTACTAAAAAATAAACTACCAGGAAAACAACACATATATACTACAATTCGGTAGTCAAATAACTAAACAAGTATCAGGTAGGCATATAAGCAAATAAATGATAGAAGGGATAGAATCGCAATGCGAGTAGGACTATCACAAGCTGAAGGTATCAAAAGCCTAACTTGGAGCAACGATATCAGGAACCTCTACCACAGGCCCACCAAGAGGTGAATCAGACTAATGGGGTCTAACACTGGTTGGAGTGGTTAAAGCTGAAGGCTCTGTGATCCCTTTACGAGGACAATCTCTAGCATAATATCCTATCACCCCACAACTATATCAACCCAAAGAAGCCCTACTCACATGTACGGTGCCTATCGCATCTGGATGGATACATGAACCACCTGGCTAGAAGCCACCTCTAACCATCTGGGGACCACCTCTACAACCCTGCACTCCACCTCTAGACGGTGGCACTGAAGCTCTGGGAGATAACTTCTACTGACCCTACTGACTGGAAGGTGGAATCGTGGGACAATCCCTAACAAAATACCCATGCCCACCGCACTAAAATCAAATTCCATCTGAATAGATGTGGGCGAGAAGATTTCACTGAACCTGACTGGACACCATGGCCTACAGAACCTGCTGCAAGCCTCGAGGATTCTGAACTGTACCATGTATACTCTACTCAACATGACCTATACCAATACCCTCTGGAACCCATGGAGAAACTGAAACCAGCCTGGTAGGTAAGAAGTAGTAGAACCTATCTCTGGTGGAGGATCCCCTACCTCGAGTCTGAGAACCTCGAGAACTGTCTTGGAGATGATGTTTCTTAGCACTACCTCCGTAAGACTCACAACATAAGCCCTGAATAGCCCAAGAATGACCCACTACATGAATGACGGTCATCCCAGAGCGGTTTGGGCTTGGACATCATCATTCTAGCAGCTTGTCGTCGCATGACCGGTAGGTTACGATTTAAATCTTCTAGACATTGCGTATATAGGCTATAATTGTGATAATTAGCATCCTTGGGTTGGGTTTATTAGCTTGGCACACCCAGACCTTGTCCATTTTTTTATATCCGTCTTAGTTTTGCTCCTATGATTGTAGTATTCATTATAATTAGTAGAATCACCCTTGTGGTCCTATGTGGCCTTGTATTTGACTTTGGACCATAAATTTTGGGTTACATAGGAATGTTCTTGAGTCCCGCACATCGATATTCAATTGTAAAGCCGGTTATCTATGTTGTAGAGTGATTGGAGCTTGTGCAGGGCTGATAGATTGATTGTGAGCCATTGGGCTGTTGATTGTGTTTTACCATGGCATTATCATGCATATAAAGAGGTTTTCTGCATGTTTTACTACTATTTTGGTTATGGGCCTACTATAAATGGTTTTCTAAACATTGTATGGCCCCTAAGGGCCCATTTTTGATAAATTGACTATAAACAGGTTTGGAACCGATTTTCATGGATCATCTTGGGGTAAAAGAGTTAAAAAGAGGATTTTCACCGGCTTTTATACTATTACTAGACTCGGCTGAGCCAGAGTGCTAGACATGTTTTACTACTGGTTTGAAACTATACTAGACTCGATCGAGCCAAGCGTCAGACATATTTTACTATTGTTTTAGACCCAGTTATGCTTGGGCACCCCTATTGGGGGTTTTGAGATGTGATTTACTGTTTTAGACCTGGATAGACTCCGAGCATGCATTTTTGAGACTTCGATTACTTATTTGGATCCGAATACACTTCGAACAATTATATTGAGATTCTGAGATTTAGTATGTGATTGAGGACTTCCATGGACCTTGCCAATCTGGACCAAGGTCTATGTGCTGAGTGTGCCGGAGGAGGGGTATACTGTGTAGTTGAGGTATGCGGGCAGCGTCCTTCCATGGATCCTACCTACTGGGCCTATAGTCATCGGATTACATACAAAGTTACTGTTCCACCTAATGTTCCCTATTGTATAATACCATTCATTTATGTACGATTCCACCCTTGTTTGCTGTTTGCTGAGTGTACGCTCCGGTAGTATGGGATGCCAAAGGATTTGTCTTCACTAGTATGTGTTCCTCCGGTGTATGGGCGCTCGTTGGGATTGTAGGTAGACTTATTATTATCCTATCATGGTGTTGGTTCTTATTATTGTTACACTTGGGTTTCATTCGATGATTCATATCTGGGAGTTGTGTTATACATTTCTGGTTCACTCCATGGTCACATTTGGGTTATTGGCGGATTATTCCCACTTTGAAAGTTTATTATTGGTATAATTTAGTTGGTAGAATTGGGTTTCAAGCATGAGTACATTTGTTTGCTTTCCTTCCTTCCTTTATCTTGAGGTTACCGATATACCGCCTATTTCTTAAAAACTCTCTTTATATATATTGTTATTCCAAAGATCCCAGGTGTGTTCTTCTTTCCTTCACCTGTGTTCTGTGGTATATATTCCTAGTTGCTAGAATGGTTTGATTGTTCTCCGTGTATCCTACTCTGTGATAGCTTCCGTGTACCTCTCTATTTGTTTTCTGTGACAACTTCTTTGATTTCTGCTATATTATTTCTTTTATATCTTATATGTGCTTAGTCGGTCTATGATGCCTACTAGGTACCCGTTGCTTTGCAATTGATGCTCATACTACACTCTGCATCTTTCTGGTGCAGATCCTACTGTCGACCATCACCGTTGACTCGTGGAGACTCATGTGGGGTGAGTTTGGACTATCCGAGACTCAAGGTGAGCCCCTGGTGACCGAAGCTTAGTTGTTATCTCATCTTTTATATTATGTACTCTTTTGTCATGCAAAGACATATGTATAAATTTTTTTGGACCTTTTGTACTCTGGTTATGTAGTAGCGGCTCTAATACTATGATATCAAGTCATGGGTTTGGTTTAGCTTCCGTTTATTTATATTCTTGTTGCCTATTTCTTCATTTATTTCTCTTGCTTCCGCTTATTTATCATTCTTCTGCATGCTTAGTTAATAGTAGCCCATTACTAATCGTTCCAGGCTACGGAAATTGGGTCTCCTACAGTAGGGTTGTAGGTGCCGTCATGATTGAGAAATTGGGTCGTGACATTAATTATTGTGATTTATCATTTTACGTAATTTTTAAACAAATAATAAATAAACAAGATAAGACAAAAAAATTAAAATAAAAAAGTTAACGAAAAATGACTAAAATTTCCAGAGTCAATAAACTTTTTTATATCTTTTAAATATTTTAAATTATTAATTATTGTGATTTATCATTTTACGTAATTTTTAAATATATAATAATAAAAAAAAGACAAAAAAATTAAAACGAAAAAATTAATGAAAAATGACCAAAATGTCCTAACCTCCTGAAGCAGGCACATTGACCTCGTGCCTGCTTCAAGCATGTCAATTCCCTCTTATAATATAGAGTAAAGTACAAAATTCCTTCTTTTGTGGTCTTTAGAGTCGTGAACCAACTTTTACTA
This sequence comes from Jaltomata sinuosa, assembly GCA_003996215.1. NCBI lineage: Eukaryota > Viridiplantae > Streptophyta > Magnoliopsida > Solanales > Solanaceae > Jaltomata > Jaltomata sinuosa. The sequence continues at coordinate 191,491 of QJPP01002945.1, forward strand.
CTTTCTCCATTTTCATTATTAAAAAAGAATTTTAAATAATTTATATATATATTTAGAAATTATGTAAAAGAAATATTCTAAATTACAATAATTATAATTAATAATTTAAAATATTTAAAAAATTAATTTGACTCTAGAAATTTCATCTTTACCACATAAATTGGAATAAAGAAAGGGGGTAACATATATTATGTGAAAATTATATAAAAACTATTAGAAATTGCAATAATTAGAAGCTTAAATATCTGTAAATTTTATTAAAAAAATGGGTTTACTCTCAAGATTCTATGTGTACCACATAAATATGGATAAAGGAAGTAACATATATTATGTGAAAATTATGTAAGAAATACCTAAAATCACAATAACCCAATTAATGGGTGGTCCAACACTTTAAAATTCACAGGATTTTTGAAACTCAGATTTTCTCGAGCGAAGAAAGCATGAATATATTCTTCCTGATAGAGGTAAGTTCCCGTCCTGTATTCTTTAGGAACAAATTAAGCATTACGATTACAAAAAAATCATCTTTAAAAAAAGTCATCATCCACCCTAGGGATATTAGTATTAAAGTAAAAGCACACCTGTCTTAAGGATGAGCGCCAATTACAGGAGTAAATTGTTCAGTTTGAATTGAGAATCTAATTTCACACTTCTTAAAAAAGATTTTTGAATTTAGTGAATGTGCCTATTTGATTACCACGTGATTTTCGATAATGCAACTGATTCATATGAAATGGTCAAAGGCTGAAAAAATAAAAACCTTGTGCCATAGTTGTTTAAAATAGATACTCTATTATTTCATAGACGAAATTATATTCCTGAGTAACTGTGATGACCCTTCTGGCCATCTTTATGTTTACGCATTTATTGCACTGTTAGAGCCTTCCAGTAGAGGCCCAAAGTCATATATGGCTTGTTGAGACCAGTGGTTTGGTGACCTGGCCGTTCATTTGGTCGTTTAAACCGTTTGCCTGTTTTAGAGTTTAAATTTAGAATATCGTTGACTTTGGTGAATATTCTTAGCTAACGTGCTCGAAATTGAATTCTGATAGTTCTGTTAGCTCCAAAGCGATGAGTTTGGTCTACTTGGACCTTTAGTTGAGGCCTGAGAACTTTTGGTGTGGGTTTTGGGTCATTTCCTTAGTTTTCAGGCCATTTGGAGTTGAAAGTGCAACTTCAGGTGACTTTCGATGATCTGAGTGTCGGATTTGAAATCTGACAATTCCATCAGCTCCTGAATATATCTTTTGGGTTAGGTAGGTGGTTGGTTTGGGTTCCGGGTGAGACAGACTCATTTCGAGCCTTTGAGTTCCTTTTCATTAGCGTTGACTTGGGTCGACATTTCTCCAGAACGACCTCGTATGGGAGTTTCATCGATTCCGTTGGGTTAGGAACATCGTTTCCACTATATTAGCATTATTGGTTCTTGAATATCGGTTTCTGATTGTGCCCAAAACACCCCGTGGGGTTCTCAAAAAGTTGCAGAAAAATAATTGCAGGCCAGCCTTCAGCGCAATCGCGCCAAGGTGCCTGCCACCCCCCCAGTGTTGTTGGCGCTGGCCATTTTCCTGCAAAGATAAATAGCTGGAAGTATGTTTTTCCAACCATTGCAGCTCATTGTTTCTCACTCTAAACTCAAAATTCCTCTCTCCCAAATTGCTCTATATTGATTCTAACCCTTGGGGAGTCCATTGTTGGGGGATTTTCCGCGCTTCTACATCATTTGGTAAGCTCCCTCTTCTCTTGAATTTTCCTAAAACCTCCATTGATGCTCTTCTCTAAAGCTTGAATTTTTCTTTGTGAATTCTGGCCGTCCAGTTGGTGCATGCTCGTGGGAGTAGTAAATTATCCTTCTTGACTCGGGTTTTTGCCTTTGTGGTAAGTATTTCTTGCCCAATTTCTGTTTTATTTTCTGGAATTCATTCTTTAAACCCCAATCTTTGCGGACTGATTTGGCGCCCTTTCTCTTGGCCAATTGTGCTCAAATTTGGAGCATAGCTTCTTGGCACCTTTGGGGTCGTCGTGGCTCTTTTTGTTTTTGGGTTTGGGTTATGGGCCCCACAGGCCTACTTTTGACTCGGATATTGACCCGACTAAAATTGTAGCAATATGGGTACTATTAGACTCGTTTTAACGTTATATTTATGGTCTTCATAGTTTGATTGTTGTTCGGAAGTTCTCAGAGCATTTTGGTCTTGGACTTGGTTTTTCGGGCAGCTTGTCATCGGACGATAGGTAGGTTACGGCTTAACTCCCTAGACTTCGCATATATCGGGTAAATTTATACTAGTTGGCATCCTTGGGATGGGTTATTAGGTTGGTACCACAGACCTTGACCGCTTTTCCATGATTCATCCTATTTCTTTCATTCGTTGTGTGTAGTATTCCTATAAGTTTGTGTATTTATTACCCTTGTGACCCCGTGGGTTCTTGTGACCCCGTGGGTTCTTGTTGACTCTGGAACATAGAAGGTGGGATTATTGGGAATGTGAGCGAGTCCTGGACATAGAATTTCCTTCTAGGATGGTTATGCTTATTTCGTAGCTTCGGAGCCTGTGCAGGGCCGTCAGGTTGATTGTGGGCTACTGGGAAGCTATTTGTGATTATCATATCATTTCCATGCATATAAAGAGGTTTTTCACGTTTTACTATGGGTTTTGGCTTCGGGCCTGCGGAAACTGATTTCCTAAACCTTGCATGGCCCTGAGGGCCCATTTTTGATAAAATTGGATTTGGAAATGATTTGACTTGATACGTGGATCTTATTGGGGTAGAAGAAGGTTAAAAATATAGTTTTATCATCATTTACTACTATTGCTAGACTCAACTGGGTCAGAGTGCTAGCTGAGTTTTCTCACTAATTTGAAATGGTTTTAGGCTCGGATGGGTCAAGTATCTGAGGGATTTTACTACAATTTTAGACCCGGTTGTGCCAGGTCACCCTAGGAAGGGCTTTTGAGACATCTTTCTCACTGTTTTAGTCCTAGACATGGTCTAGGCATGCATATTTGAGACTTAGCCACTGGCTTGAACCCAAACTCGATTCTGGAGGGCACATTTTGATTCCGAGATTTAGTATGGGGTTTGGGACCTCCATGGACCTTTCCGCTCCGGGCCAGGGGCTTCGGGCCACGTGTGCCAATAGAAGGGTATACGATGGAGTAGAGGTATACAGGTTGAGTGCTTCCATAGAACCTGCCTACTGGGCCTGATCAGCACCGGAGGAGGTACATACAAATATTCTATTTCACCCTGAGGTCATCATGCATCATATCATCCATTGTTTGAGATACCACCCTTGTTTGCTATTTGTTGATTCTACGCTCTGGTGGTATGGGATGCTGGAGGGTTTGTTTTCACTTGATTGCGTTTCTCGATTGTATGGGCGGCCGAGGGACTGTAGGTAGACTCTCTTTAATTAATTATAGATTTGTTCCCTACTACGGTTATAAGTGTGGAATTGGACTTGCTAGACTGTTACTTAAGGATTTTAGAATTGGCATGGTTTGGGTGATTGTTCATTCTATTTATCAAGCATGTCTACTTTATCCTTCCCTCCCATTCTATATACTTGAGGTTACCGATATACCATCCCTTACTAGAACTTACTTATATATGCTATTTTTGCGAGGAACAGGTGCGTGACTCTTATTTTTACCTATGTTTGCCATGTATATATGCTAATTGCTAGCCTAGCTTGTTGCTTTCTGTTGTCTTCCCTCTGGGCTAGTTCCTGTGTACTTTATCATTTATTTCTGTGACTATTTATTTCTACTCTACCAGCTACTGCTCTTTTACTTTATATGTGCCCAGTCGGCCTATGATGCCTACTAGGTACCTTATGCTTCGCATTTGGTGCTCACCCTACTCTTCTGCATCGTCTCGTGCAGATCCTGGTGTGGTCCATCACCGTTAGAGCACCAGAGACTCGTGCGGGCAGCTGTTTTTGGATCATCCATGCTGAGGGTGAGCTCATGGCATTCAAACTTGACTTAGTTTATCTTTTGTATACTTTGCACTCTGTTACTATTCGGAGATAGCTTGTATATATATCTCTTTTGGACCTTTTTGTACTTCTATTGTAGTTCATCTCTTATATACTATGATACCAGGTTTTGGGTTTGTTTAGCTTCAGTTTCGTATTTGTATTACTCCGGTTATCCTGTTTATTCATCTTATTCCCTTGCTTCTACTTATTTATTTGCTCTTCCGCTTAAACTGTTAGAAGGTAGCCCATTATTAATCATTTTGGGTTACAAGGATTGGTTCGTCTACTGGGGGGTTGTAGGGGTCATCATGACCATGAAATTGGGTCGTGATAGTAACTGTACTTGTACTTTCTTAATGTGTTGAATGTATAAAGGCGAAATAAAAAGTCATTGCATGGTCTTTATGTTAAAGAGATAAAATGTTACTGTATTATATGTTTATGAACTAATAAGTTGTATTGATTAAAGTTTATTTGTTGCCAAATTATTGCACCTACCTATGTAACTTATTATTGCAACATAGTACATATAAATTATTGTATTAATAAATTTATTTGTTGTCTTTATTTTAAGGAACCTAGAGTTACAATTACAAACACCATAAACCTAAAAAGGTAAGCTATATTATTTAACTTAACCCAATCAAGGAAAAACTATTAGTCATTATTATGAATGAAGTGGTTTGTACATTGTTAATTGATGTTAAATGATTTATGTGTCTCAATATCTATGTCATTTGTTCCTTAGTAACCTGTTTTCATGTATCTTTTGGAGTTAAAGAGTGCCCTAATCCCTAACTTTGTATTATGTTATTGTAGGTTGCATTTGTTACTATTGCTACTACCGAATTCTTCACTTTTTCATCTAAAGTGAACCAATTCTTCAGTATTATAAGAATTTGTGATAAAGATATAGTGTGGCAAAAAAATTATGTAGAAATTATTGTTTCGTAGTTTGTGTAGATTCATGCTGATCACTCAAAATATATCAGTGTATAGGTGGATAGAGCAGCAAAGGACCTTGCACCTGAGCCAACTGAAGTAATTGAAGCTTAAATAACCTTTTCTTCTTTAAATCATTCAGTTATGTTTATGTAATTCTCATTTTGTTTCTTGAGAATTTAGCGAAAGATTCAGAAGAAATCTTATACTTATGATGTTTCTCTCTTGAGATATGTTACCAATTTTAATGACTTCTATAAGATACCCTAAAAAGTTTGAGAGGTTATAATGTTAGGCCCGTGTGTTAGCACTGGAATGCCTTATCTAGTGTGTGTGTATATATATATATATATTTATATATATATATAGAGAGAGAGAGAGAGAGAGAAATGTGAAAAGGAGGATGACCAAGAGTAAAATAGTCATTTTACTCAATGATAAAAGAGTTCCAGAATAATCCATCATTTCTACTCTTTTGTTCTATTCCAAACCGACTCTCCTTCATCTTCCCTCTTCATATTCAGATACTCTTTTCTTCCCAAGATATTCAAGAACTGCTTCTCATTTGGGTGTTACAATTTCACATCCATTTTCTGTCTCAATTTTTTCCCTAATTGTACATCCCAATTTCAGGTTTGCTTCTCTTTTAATATTTTTCTCAAATCTTCTTTTTTGCTCTGTCTGTCTTCTTCTTTTTGCTTGCTTTTTGTGATCTCTTCATACATCTCAATATCATGACTGGTTTCCATTTGTTGCTATCGTTATTTTAAAACTGAAGGGCGATTTACTGCTTTCTTGTGAGTTAATGACATTAATAGATTAATATGGTTTCCTTGTGGGCTCATTATTGCAGCTTTGATTTTGAAAAAATGGCAAAATGTTGACTCCTTTAGTAAAGTCCAGAGTTCTCTTTTCTCCAAAACATCAAAGGACTGTTATTTGGACTTATTTTCTATCTGAGTGGTGCAATTTCAGGTCAACATTTATCTCAATTTTGCCCTAATCATCTTTGAGTTCTCTTCATATTTTCTAATTTCATAGCTAAATTTACGTCTCTTTTGTCAAGCACCTAACTTATGCTTTTTGATGTGTTCTAAATTTGAATGTGTAGGATATAAAGAACTTTCCCTAGTTCTTTAGGACACCGTGGCTAGGACTCTGAGTCCTCCGTTGGGTGTTTAAGTACCCAGTTTTTCAAGCGTTCTTCAGCTAGGGTTGAGCTACCAGTTCTCTAGGAGGGTTGTATGTCAGTGTTGGACTATGAGGAAAGATTTCATGAGATGGTTAGGAGTACTGCTAGTACTGTACCTTCAGAGTTTGATAGGGTTTAGATCTTTGTTGGAGGTTTGATTTCACTACCGAGCATTTGGTTACAGTTGGGACGATTTTACTTCAGGTAGTTGATCATGCTGGGGCTATTGAGGGTTTATGTCATGAGGCCTATGGGGGAAGTAGTAAGAATAGTCGTTGTTAGGGTAGATTCGGAGGTTCTCAGACTTGAGTTAGGGGATTGTCTGCTAGGGATCAGTTTTATTGCTTCTTATCTACCAGGCAGGGTTTAGTTGCTCCAGAGGTTCCAGAGAGTGGTTATGCAGGGCATGTTGAGCCGAGTAGATAGGGTTCGGATCATATCCTTCGGGGTTTGCCTTCAGAGTGTGTAGGCCGTGGTGGCCAGTCAGGTTCATTGAGATCTCCCTGTTAGACTTCATCTGGTAGAGGCTATTTTCGATGTGGTGAGCATGGGCACTTTGCTAGGAATTGCCCCACAATTCTGTATCTTGGTCAGCATGCTTGTTATGATTGTGGGGAAGTTGGTAATCTTTATAGAGCTTGTCTCCAGTGACGGATGGCAGAGTTTTTAGCTTCGACTACTCAATCTAGATTTAGATCCCATCAGTCTGATGCCCTTCCTGGTGGGCCATAGGTAGAGGTCCCTGATATCGTTGCTCCAGGTTAGGCTTTTGCTACCTTCATATTGTGATAGTCCTACTTGCATTGCGATTCTATCCTTTCTGTCATTTATTTGCTTATATGCTTAGATGCTACTTGTTTAGTTGATTGGCTACTTGATTTGTAGTATCTATGCATTGTTTTCTTGATAGATTATTCCTTAGTAGTGGATAGGGTGAGTTATCCTAGTGAGGTGTTTTACACGGAGTTGTAGCTCGTGGGTAGTTCCTGTTAGTCTCTTTTTTGGATGGTTTTGCTTCTAGTTCCATTGTAACTCTAGGCTTGTGCTGAGTCTTTCCTCTTGAGCGGTCCTAGATGGTTGTTGCCTAGGCTGTTTCCTAATATTTGCTAGAAGTTTTTGTGTTTGTTTGGTGTTACTAGTGGTTGTGCCAGAGTTTAGGCTCTTATTTTGAGTTAGGATGGTGTTGGTTATGCTAGTGAGCATGGTTGAGATTTTCTTTCTTGGGTGATTAGCATCGACCCTTTTTATTTGGTTGGTTCAGAAGGTTGAAAGGTATGTGGGTTGTTCTCGTAGTCTCATTCAGTTTCTTGTCCAGTTGGGTTGTCTTATTATTTCCCTAGTGCCAGTTGGAATGAATTTCGATCGTAGTTCTTTGGTTGAGCTTTTGATTGTGGCATTGTGATTGAGTTTTGGCTTTAGCATTTTTGATTGAGTGTTGGCATTGCCTCGTGGTTGAGATGTATTGGTAGCATTCTGAGTGAGTCGGGCATCCAACCCATTCTTCTCGTGTCTAGTTAAGTTTTGACAATGTAAGTATGGGAGCTAAGGAAATAACTCCAAATTTGATTTGAGAAGGAGTTTGTAGGATTCAGTATATGCTAAGGAAGGGTTTTGTTTAGTCGAAGAAGAAGGGAGATGACTCGTTGTTCGTGATTGTGTGTTTTAGTTGTTGACTGAGGCAACTACGAAGGTTTGCTTTGGGATCGTGTGTTTGTGATTTGATTTGGCTGTTTATAGATTGTAGTGGATTTTCCTTGGATCAGTTTGGGGTTCAGTAGCATCTACAAATTGGATGACTTATTATTCAAATCCCAGTTGGCTTCGGCTTCAAAGGGTTTATTGGCATCATATGGGTTTGACAGAGGCTCTGGTTGGCAATTTTGAAGATGGGTTTTAGAATCGTAGGCTAGCAAACTACTCCGGATGGTTTGTGGTTGGTTCATTCGGTTGCAGCTTCTTGGGTTGGAAGGCATCGAGTTTGGACAACTTAGCTTACCCATTTTCCATTATGGGGGACTATTGTCCTTGGACACGTAGTCCTTGGCTAACCTTTAAGTTAGGCTGGACATTCCAGAAATCAATGGTGCTCTAGTTAGTGCAATGTTCCTCCCACCATGGTTGGACAGACTCAGTGGTGTAAGTTTGAAATTCAGTAGTATTGTATGCTATATATGATCAGGTTGTGCGGGTTGGGGCTAGCGAGGCTATTTTGGGTTCTCATGATACCTAGAGACTAGTGGTCACCAATTGTTCGCCGAGAGTTTGAAAGCTTGCTTAGTTGATTATTCAAGGGTTGTCTTTTATACAGAGTCTCAGTGTTGGTTAGACTCGGCCAGTGTGGACTAAAAGTTTGGTATATGGTATGCTTCGGTATGGTGGGTCTGTGTGCTGATATGGTAGAGCGGTTGATTCGAGCCAAAAGGATGAGTTAATAAGACCCAAAACCGGTAGCAAGGCTGATGATCTTTGCCTCTTACTAGTAAAGGGAAAAGCCCCAAAACCCGATGTCGTAGGTTCAAATCCTACAGAGCGATTTTTTTCTTCTTAGATCGCGTACTCAGTCAAATTTAGATATATAGATACTTAGATCTATACTAAGAATTTGAAATTCTTCAAAGTAGGAATGCCGACCACTACATAAGCCTGATTCTTTGGGATCCTTCCTTTCTTCAAACGGAACGAAAAGAGGTATATGCAGAAATTCTATATCTAGATGGCAACTTTGAACCCCAGGCACCTCCTTCTTTTGCCTTCGGGGTGTTTTGACTTGATAGTCGTGGGAAGGTAGACTTTTTCCAATGTGAGATTGGTAAGACAATTTAAAATCCAAATGGTGTTCGAGCATTCAGAGTAGCAGCAGTGTTTCTTAGGGTTGGGAGCTTAGCTAATGATTATGGGATTCGTGGTAGGCTTAACACATTCCTTGCAGGATCTTGGTTTTGGTTTGGGTCTGTTGGGCAGGTTGCCCTGGTTCATTCGCTTCCAATTGTTTTAGACTTGGCACAGTTCAGCGGGGTTGGCTTTATTCTATAGTTTGGAAGTTCTCTGTTAACACAAGGTATACATGTATGCCTTTTCCCTAACCTTGGTGTGCAACTTCAGTCGTGTTCAGTTAGCAAATATGATGTTAGCAAAAGTGTTTGCACATTGGTTGATAGTCAGTCGGGGCAGGTAACTCCTGTTTTTGAGGATACACTATAGGTGGTGATCTTGGATGGCATTGCAAGCAACTTATACCTTAGCTTGGGTTGCAGTTGAGTATAAAGGGTGACTTCATTCATGGTAGAGTATAAGCGAAGACTGTGGATTTCTGATATGTCAGTTGATGCTTCAAGGGTGGTTGAGTGTTTGACTTGTATGCAACTTCCTGTTATGGTGCGAAAGGATTCTGTTCAGAGTAAAAGAGCTTTGCAGATCAGCGGGTTCGTGAGTTAGAGTTTTTGGGGTAATGGCTTTATGGTAAGCTTGGTTATGGGTTCGATGATTCGAGTTTTGTGTGATGGTCGCCTTGCTTCTTAGGTTTTAGTGTTGTGTCAGTGTTTGCCAGTTGAGATTCTCGAGGTTCAATTTGGGTTGGCAAACCCTTGGCATTTTGAAGTTTGAGTTTTGATTCTCGCCTCGCTAGTCAGGGGTTTTAGGCTTAGTTGCCTTTCGTGGTTTCGTTCTGTTGAGTGCTATCAGGTCATGGAGGCTACCTAGGGTGTCCGAGAGAGTAGTGCAGGCTGTGTATGCACAGTTCTTTTAATCTCTAGTCTTTCCTTGTTTCATGACTTTTGAGGACGAAAGTCTTTTTAGTAGTGGATGATGTAATGACCCTTCCGATCATTTACACGTGTTCGCCTTTCTTGTACAGTTAGAGCTTGCCTGTAGTGGCACCAAATCATTTATGTCCTGTTGGGACTGGTAGTTCGGTGCCTGAGCCATTTATTTGGTCTTTTTGGCCGTTTCTTGTTTTAGAGCTTTAGGCTTTTGAAATCATTGACTTCAGCCAACATTCTTGGTAAACGTGCTTGGAATTGACTTCTGACAGTTCCATTAGCTTTGGAGCATGGACTTTGGTCTAGTGAGACCTTTGGTCGGGATTTGGGAGTTTTTCAGCTTGGAATTCTCTCTCATTCTGTGTTTTCAAGCTAGTTGGGCTTGTTTGGTTGACTTTGGTTAACATTCAGAGAAAATGGCCTCGAATGGAAATTCCGTCAGCGACGTTAGCTTTGGAATGCCAAGTTTGTGTTAGGTAGTTGGTTGGTTTGGGTCTCAGGTGACCTAGGCTTATTTCGGGTGTTTAGTTGGAATTGGTTAGTGTTGACTATGGTCAAAATTCCTCCGAGACGACCTCATATGGAAGTTTTGTCGATTCTGTTGAGTCCGGAACATCATTTCCACTGTAATAGCACTATTGGTTTTTGAGTATCGGGTTCCGATTGTGCCAAAAATGCCCCTTAGAAGTTTTTGGCTGTTGCTTGTTTTTCTTCTTCTGGAGGACTTCAGCGCGATCACGCTCCTATAGTGCGATAGCGCTGGTATGTGACTTTCCCTTCACCAGAATTGCGCCCCTGTAGTGCGATAGCGCTAGTCTGGGATCCTTCCTTCAGCGCGATTGTTTTTCCAACTCCATTTCCCATTTATTCCCAACTCCAAATACAAAATCCCCTCTACCAAAGTACTCCTTTCAATCTTAGCTTGGAGAATCCATCAATTAGGTTGGCAAGCCTCGCTTCTTGGTCGACTTTGGTATGTTCTTCTTCCCCAAAACTTGCTCCTTCTCCATTGCATAAACCTTCATTGTTGCTATTTCTCAAAGCTTGGAAATTTCGTGTAGAATCTATTTCTTGGGCTTGCATGATCGTGGATTCAGAGTTTCTCACCTCCTTAGCTTGCCTTCTCGTTGTGGTAAGTATCTTTTGATTAATTTCGGGATTACATTCTTGAATCTTCCCTCTTTATTTTTCTTTTTTGCGGGCTATTTGGTGCCTTTTCCTTGGCCAAATTCTCTCAAATTTTGAGCATGCACTCCCGGGATTGTAAGGAACAAATGGGTGTTTTTCGTTCCCGGTTTTGGGTTGCAGAGCCCACAAGCCCGTTTGTAGCCCAGATTTTGGCCCGGCTATTATTATAACAATATGGGTATCGTTAGTCTTGTTTGACGTATAGATTATTGTATTGATAGTTGTTTCGCGACTTGGAGCTTCTCAGAGCAGTTTGAACCTGCACTACACCGTCCTCGCAACTATTCATCAGATGACAGGTAGGTTATGGCTTTCCCTACCTAGACTCTGCATATATAGGTTATAGTATCTTTGGGTGGGTTGTTATAGGTTGAAACCCCAGACCTTGTTTGTCTCTTTGGTCCGTTTATTTCATACATTTATTGTAGTATTTGTGTAGTATTGTATATACCCTTGTGGTCCTGTGTGGCCTTGAATTGACTCTGGAACATAGACAGTGGGTTATCTGGGAATGTCCATGATTCCCGGGCATCTAGATAATATTCTAGGATGGCTATCTGTGCTGTAGAACTGATCGTGCTTGTGCAGGGCCGATATGAATGTTGTGAGCCATTGTGGGCTAATTTATAATGTTTGTGAGCATATCATTCATGCAAAGGGTTTTCTTTATGTTTTACTACTATTTTGGTTTCGAGCCTACTATCACTGGTTTCTAAAATTTGCATGGCCTCGAGGGCCCATTTTCGGTATAAATAATGATAAAGCAAGTTTTGGTTTTAACTGGTGGATTTTCTCGAGATAAAAGTGGTACTATGCTGATTTTCTCGCTGATTTTTTTTACTGATACTAGACTCGGCTATGCCAGAGTGCTAGACATGGCTTTACGATGGTTTTAGACCCAAATACACTCTTGGCACCCTTTGAGAGGGTTATTTAGACTTTTATCACTGATTTTGACCCGAGTATACCTCGGGCACCCTTTGAGAGGGTCTTTTGAGATTACTACTATTGTTTTAGACTCGAGTTGAAGTCGGGCATTTACTACGAGATTCTGGGTATTGAGCTATACTTGAGATTGCGCGGTTTTGTATGTGGTTGAGGGGTAGACCTCCATGGACCCTTCATTCCTAGGCCACAAGCTACAGGCCTATGCAGCTTACCAGGAGGGGGGTGTACCGCGTAGTAGAGGTACACGGGTAAAGTCCTCCATGTGTCCCACCTCTACATGTTCCCTTGTGATACCTAATGGGGAACATACCAGTTACTTTTATATCATATCATTATCATACATTTGGCACTCTGATTCCACCCTTGTTTGTTGTGTGTTCAGTGTACGCTCCAGTTGTATGGGCGGCAGGAGGGTTTGTTTTCACTTGATTGTGTTCCTCGATTGTATGAGCGGTCTTTGGGACTGTAGGTAGATTATATTACTTCTGTCATCTTGTAGAGCTAGCTTGAACTATTGGTATCGATTGGGTTATTGTCTTTAGCCTGTTGAGGCACCGTCCTTGGGACTGAGATTATTGAGGGGCTAGTGGGTCCCATCTTTTCAAGATTTTGATTCTTGTAGATTTCTGAGTGATTGTAGGGGTTTTTGATTCCTATTTTATCCTGGCTTGAGTGGAAGTTTTGGATACTTTTGGGTTAGTTATTCCATCCTAGGCTTTACTTGTGAGTGGTTTACAGCTATTTTACCTTGGTATTGATATCTTAGGCTTGTTTCTATTAGTCTGTGATTCCTAGATCGATTATTGGTTTGCGTTCCTTCCTTCTCATTATATTGAGGTTACAGGTATACCGCCCATCTCTTTAAATTCTCTTTATATATATTGTTTTTGCAAGGATCCCAGGTGCGTCCTTTTTTCCTTTTTCCACCTGTGTTTCTGCATATGTATATCTTCTGTGCTAGAGTGTTTTACTTATAGCTCTTGGTTGTCTATTCTCCGTGCTAGTTCCTTGTGCTTTATCTATTGCTTTCGTGACTACTTTCTTGCTATCTGCTACTTACTGTATTTATATCTTATATGCGCTCAGTTGACCAATAATGCCTATTGGGTACCCGTTGCTTAGCAATTAGTGCTCATACTACACTTATGTATCTTTTTGGTGCAGATATTAGTGTGAGCTTTCACTGTTGATCTCATGGAGACTCGTGCAGTGTTGGATATACGAAACTAGGGTGAGTACCTGACGACTGGGGCTTGACCACATCTCATCTTTTGGCATTGTTACTCTTTGTACTTTCGGAGACAGTTATATATTCTATTTTGTTACATCTAGCACTTGTATTCTATTTATAAGCTCCTGTACTATCGATACTAAGTCTTGGGGTTGGTGTAGTTTCCTTGCTTATATATATTCAGGTTGTTGCTTCCGCTTTATTCTATCTGTATATTCTGCTTTAGCTTATTACTGCTTATTGTGCGTATTGGTTAGATAGTATCCCATTACTAACCGTTTCGGACTACGGGAATTGGTTCGCCTACTGAAGGGTTGTAGGTGCCATCATTACCTGAGAAATTGGGTCGTGACACATATTCAAGACCACAAGATTAAAAGATATTTTGGAACATTTGATATATCTTTAATTTAGGATCACAAAATTCAAAAACCGTCTTTACTTTTTTAAACTCCGTACCAAGTTAAAGTAGATCAAACAGATTGAAACGGATGAAGTATTAACAAAATGATGCATTTTTATAAAAATAAAACACTTTTAAATATCAAATTGTGCTTCTGAATATGTATATATGTATTTTCAAAATTCAAAGCTTCTAGAACTATATTTTAGACAATGATTATCGTCATAAACTTCTACTAACAAACATATAAAATTCATTGAAATTAATTTTAAACCATTAAGAAAATTATGTTATGTGAAGGTTGAATTCCTTATTTTAAAATTTAGTGCATTATATAATATAAAATTATTGATGAGTTAAATTTTTAAATTATGATTTGTGAGTACATTTAATTTAAAAATTACAATGAAATAATAAATTATAATGGAATTGAACTGAAATGGAAACAATTGACACGTTTACATCCATACTTAGAGGAATGGTTTAATTAGTTAATGTTATTTATTTGTCTGATTTTGATTTGATATCGAGTTTAAAACAATAAAAAATACTTGAATCATATAGTCATAAGCTAAAGATATGTGTAATGTACTAAAATATTCTTTGATTTTATGGTCTTAAATATGTTATATGAAAAGTTAATCAAAGAGATATCAGAAAAAAGACATTATTTTTAAAATAGATCAAAATGGATAGAGTACTATATTAATATAAAATAATAATAAAAAGATATTAATAAATGTTCAAAAAGTGTTCACCTATTCAATACAATAAACGATTTCAAATTTGAAAACTTTATATATTAAAAATAATTTTGAAACTATGATTTAGTTAATTTTATTGTTGAGTTTTGTTCTGTAATGATCCTTCTGGTCATTTACGCGTGTATGCCTTTCTTGTACTGTTAGAGCTTGCCTGTAGCAGTCCTAAGTTATTTATGGCTTGCTGGGACCGGTAGTTCGGTGTCCGCGCCGTTTGTTTGGTCTTTTTGGCCCTTCCTTATTTTAGAGCTTTAGGTTTTTGAAATTGTTGACTTCAGTCAACATTCTTGGTGAACGTGCTCGGAATCAAATTCCGACAGTTCCATTAGCTCCAAAGCATGGACTTTGGTCTAGTGGGACCTTTGGTTTGGATTTGGGAGCTTTTCAACTTAGAATTCTATTTCATTCTGTATTTTCAAGCTATTTGGGCTTGTTTGGTTGACTATGGTCAACATTCGGAGAATACGGTCTCGGATGGATATTCTGTTAGTGTAATTAGCTCTGGAATTCCGAGTTTGTATTAGGTAGTTGGTTGGTTCGGGTCCTGGGTGATCCGGTTTTATTTTGGGAGTTTGGTTGGCATTGGTTAGTGTTGACTTGGGTCAACATTGCTCTGAGATGACCTCGTATAGAAGTTTTTTTGATTCTGTTGAGTCTGGAACGTCATTTCCACTCTAATAGAACTATTGGTTTTTGAATATCGGGTTCCGATTGTGCCCGGAATGCCCCGTAGAAGTTTTTGGTTGTCGTTGATTTTTCTGCTTCTGGTGGCCTTCAGCGCGATCGTGCTCCTATAGTGTGATAGCGCTTGTCTGTGAAGTTTCCCTCAGCGCGATCGCTCCCCTGTAGCACGATAGCGCTGGTCTTGGATCCTTCCTTCAGCGCGATCGCGCTCCTTTAGCGCGATAGCGCTGACCAGCGACCAACAACTATATAATTCTTTGTCATTCATTTCTCCAGCTCCATTTCTCATTTATTCCCTACTCCAAATACAAAATCCCCTCTACAAAATTACTCCTTTCAATCTTAGCTTGGAGAATCCATCAATTTGGTTGGCAAGCCTCGCTTCTTGGTCGATTTTGGTATGTTCTTCTTCCCCAAAACTTGCTCCTTCTCCATTGCATAAACCTCATTTTTGCTATTTCTCAAAGCTATGAAATTACGTGTATAATCTATTTCTTGGGCTTGCTTGACCGTGGATTCAAAGTTTCTCACCTCCTTAGCTTACCTTCTCATTGTGGTAAGTATCTTTTGATTAATTTCTGGATTTCATTCTTGAATCTTCCCTCTTTAATTTCCTTTTTAGCGGGTTGTTTTGTGCCTTTTCCCTTGGCCAAATTCTCTCAAATTTTGCCCATGCGCTCCCGGGATTGTAAGGAACACATGGGTGTTTTTCATTTTTGGTTTTGGGTTGCGAGGCTCATTGCCCCATTTATGGCCCGGATTTCGACCCAACTATTATTATAGCAATATGGGTATCATTAGTCTTGTTTTGACCTATAGATTATTGTATTGATAATGGTTTCACGACTTGGAGCTTCTCGGAGCAGTTTGAGCCTGGACAACGCCGTCCCTATAGCTATTCATCGAACGAAAGGTAGGTTATGGCTTTCCCTACCTAGACTCTGCGTATATAGGCTATAACTGCATTAATTAATATCTTTCGTTGCGTTGTTATAAGTTGATACCCCAGACCTTGTCCATCTCTTCGGTCCATTTTTTTATACATTTATTATAGTATTCATGTAGTATTGTATATTACCCTTGTGGTCCTGTGCGACCTTGTATTGACTCTGGAACATAGATGGTGGGTTATTTGGGAATGTCTGCGATTCTGGGCATCTAGATATTATTCTAGGATGGATATCTATGTTGTAGAACTGATCGTGCCTGTGTAGAGCCGATAGGAATGTTGTGAGCCATTGTGGGCTAATTTATATTGTTTGTAAGCATATCATTCATGCAAAGGGTTTTCTGCATGTTTTACTACTATTTTAGTTTCGGGTCTGCTATCACCGGTTTCTAAACTTTGCATGACCTCGAGGGCCCATTTTCTATATAAATGATGGTAAAGCAAGTTTTGGTATTGACTGGTGGATTTTCTCGAGATGAAAGTGGTACTACGCTAGTTTTCTCGCTGATTTTTTTTATTGATACTAGACTCGGCTATGGCACAGTGCTAGACATGGTTTTATGATGGTTTTAGACCCGAATACACTCAGGCACCCTTTGAGAGGGTTATTGAGACTTTTATCACTGATTTAGACCCGAGTATACCTCGGGCACCCTTTGAGAGGGTCTTTTGAGATTACTACTACTGTTTTAGACCCGGGTCAAAGCCGGGTATGTACTACAAGATTTTTAGTATTGAGCTACACTTGAGATTGCGCAGTTTTGTATGTGGTCGAGGCTTAGACCTCCATGGACCCTCCGTTCTTGGGCAACAGGCTATGGGTCGATGCAGCATGCTAGGAGGGGGGTGTACGCCATAGTAGAGGTACATGAATAGAGACCTTCCATGGGTCCTGCCTCAACATGGGCCCTTGTTGTACCTAAGGGGGAACATACCAGTTACCTTCACATCATATCATTATCATGCATTTGGCAATCCGATTCCACCCTTGTTTGTTGTGTGTTCAGTGTATGCTCCAGTAGTATGGGCGGCAAGAGGGTTTGTTTTCACTTAATTGTGTGCCTCAGTTGTATGGGTGGCCGTTGGGACTGTAGGTAGATTATATTACTTCTGTCAACTTGTAGAGCTATCTTGAACTATTATTATCGATTGGGTGAGTGATTTTAGCCTGTTGAGGCACCATCCTTGGGACTGAGATTATTGAGGGGCTAGTGGGTCCCATCTTTTTTTGAGATTTCAATTCTTGTAGCTTTCTGAGCGATTATGGGGGTTTTGATTCTTGTTTTATCCTGGCTTGAGTGACAGTTTTAGATACTTTTGGGTTAGTTATTCCATCCTAGGCTTTACTTGTGAGTGGTTTACGACTATTTTACCTTGGTATTGATATCTTAGGGTTGTTTCTGTTAGTATGTGATTCCTAGCTCGATTGTTGGTTTTCTTTCCTTCCTTCTCGTTATATTGAGGTTACTGGTATATTGCCCATCTCTTTAAGTCTCTTTATATATACTATTGTTGCTAGGATTTCAGGTGCGTCCTTTCTTCTTTTTTCCACCTGTGTTTCTACGTATGTATATCTTCTGTGCTAGCGTGTTTTACTTGTAGCTTTTGTTGTCTATTCTCCGTGCTAGTTCCTTGTGTTTTATCTTTTGCTTCTTTGATTGCTTTCTTGCTATATGCTACATACTGTTTTTATATCTTATATGCGCTCAGTCGGCCGATGATGCCTACTCGGTACCCGTTGCTTAGCAATTGGTGCTCATACTATACATCTGCATCTTTTTGGTGCAGATATTAGTTGAGCTTTCGTTGTTAACCGCGTTGGAGACTCGTGCAGCTTTTGGGAGATTTGAGACTAGGGTGAGCGCCTGACGGTCAGGGCTTGTCTACATTTCATCTATTGTACTATTATTCTTTGTATATTCAGAGACAGTTTTACCTATCATTTTGTCAGTTCTAGCAGTTGTATTCTATTAGAAGCTTCTGTACTGTTGATACCAAGTCTTGGGGTTTGTGTAGTTTCATTATGTATATATTTTGGTTATTAATTTTTCTTTGTCGATCATTACATTTTTCTTCCGCTTATTTCTTCTTATTGTGCATATTGGTTAGGTAGTATCCCATTACTAACCGTTCTGGGCTACATGAATTGGTTCGCCTACTGGGGGGTTGTAGGTGCCATCATGACCTGAGAAATCGGGTCGTGAAAGCTTGGTATTAGAGCTCTAGGTTCATCGATGTCGTGGTACAGAAGAAAGTGTCTACATAGAGTCTAATGGATCGGTACAATGATGTCTGTATCGTATCTGCAAGAGGCTACAGGGCATTGTTAGGAAAAGCTTCATCTTCTTGGCTCCTTGTCGTGCATTTCTGGCTCTATTGACTTCTAAACTTTGGTTGTTTCATTTCTTCTCAGATGCCTAGGACAAGTTCGATAGCGATCGATGTCGAGGATTCTGTGTTTGTCGCTTCAGTGCTTCCATCAGCGCTAGGACATCATAGTGAGAGTTTACCGCACCAGATAGGGGTGTGGGGTCAACCCTGCCTTCGATTGGATTTTTAGCTACCCCAGTTCTTCAGGACACCATGGCTAGGACTCTAAGTCCTCCTATGGGTGTTTCAGTACTTGTTTTCTTGAATGTTTCTTCAGCTAGGCTTGAGCGACCAGTTCTCCAGCAGGGTTGTATGTCGGTGTTGGACTATGCGGCGAGATTTCATGATATGGTTAGGCGTACTGCTAGGACTATACCTTCAGAGTTTGATAGGGTTCAGAGCTTTGTAAGAGGTTTGATTTCATCGCTCCGTCTGGCTACCGAGCATTTGGTTACAGTTGGGACGACATTCCTTCAGGTAGTTGATAATGCTGGGGATGTTTAGGGTTTATGTCACGACCAGAAAACTCAAGTCGTGATGGCACCTACTATAACCCACCAGTAGGTAAGCCAACCCTTAACCCAGAATTGAAAGAAACGGGCTAACTCAAGGAAGAACCCAAAAGCGTAAGAAACAACAATAATAGCGGATGATACGATAAAACAATATATGTAAAAAGGGAGGGAAGAGAATAAAATACATAAGAATCCCCCAAGACCTGGTGTCAGTCTATACAAGTGATACTACAACTTAGATGTTCTATATAGATAAAACAAAATACGCACAATCTCCGAAGGTACAATAGGATACTAGCCCAAAAGTAGAGAGAGATGGATCAACTCTGATCGCCAAGAGCTCACCCAATGTCTCCAGTTAGAAACTTTGCCCGAGGACTACAATCAATGGTGATAACTGGTACTAGGATCTGCATCAACAAAAAGATGCAAAAGTTTAGTATAGGTACCAAAACACGCGGTACCCAGTAGGCATCATCGGCCGACTGAGCTCAAACAAGGTATAAATATAACAAAAAGCGAATATAACCCAAGGGTGAGAAAGATGAGTAAGAAGGAAATATAATAGTCAAACCTAAATAAAAAGGGGAAAATACCGCCACAATATGAAAAGCATAAATAATAAACCAGCAACAACCCATTCGGACTTCCCGAGTCCGGAAAATACTCCCGATAAAGATAGCCAACTACACACAAATTTTGATAGTAAAGATATGCAAGGAATACCATGAAAATGCGATATGGAATGGATGAAATGAAATGAAATGAAATGAAATATGGACAATGCAATAATGAATGAGAACCCGGAGTCACCTCACAGGCCGTCGGAGCTTACCAACCAATCAATATCGTACCATAATACCTAGAATATCCCTTCAGGCCGCGAGAGCTTATCAATATAATCGTCAATGCCACATATCCACGTATAAAAAATAAAACCTAGAGTATTCTCATGGGCCGCCGGAGCTTACCAATATAACAATTTCCACAAGTAAAACCCCATATATATATGCAAAGGGGGCCGCCGGAGCTTATCAATATAATCCCATAACCAATGGAAAGCAAGGTTCATATCGTCTCTCAAACTAAGTGCACAAAATAGAAGTATAGTCCCATCCCGAAGTCGGTAAAATAGTGATGAACAATTTCTCCTTAGTAGCACAAGTTTATAGTAAAGGTAACCGTTTTCCCTTTATATTAACCAAAAGATAGTAGTAAAAATGGGACGCTCTCCCTGGAGCTCCATTTATTTAAAAGGGGAGTATTTTGAGTATCAAACGAGAAATCAACGTAAATCAGTAAAATCATTCGTTAGTCTGAAATCCATTTGTTAAAAGAAGGGTTTCTTATTAAACCACCGAGCCAATAGATTCCCATAATTTTGTACCGTTCAATTTCCATCAATCCATACCATAACCCAATCATAAGTGAAAAAGAGATGAATACAAATCAATTCAAATGCATGTATGTATGCATAGTATGCACGAAGCTATACCAAGGTAGGGCATTAGGCCCTTCAAAACAATATCGTACTAACCTGGACTCCAGCCAGCCCAACACCATGGCCTCAGGCCCACAAATCCGCATACCAAAGCCAACCATAAGAATATAACATGATAAGAACAACAAGAAGATCAAGTAAGAAACTACCCTACCATGAACTATACCCATCGGATGCTAAGGCCGATTATTTTGATACAAATACTAAAAGGGAACACTACACTCTCTACCAACCCCCAAGGACCCGCCTAAGGGAGTCAACTATCTGAAACTAAGCATAAAGTGTAAGACAAATAGAAACTTAAGCAAAGCATAACCATACTGACCTGGATCCTACCAGTCCCATCTCCACAGCCTTGGGCCCACAATTACATGATAAATAGAACACTAAACCAGCAATAATAATAATAATAATAAATTTTTTTTAATGATAACAGCTACTCTATCCTGAACCTATCTAATTCTAGGCTAAGGCTCCCTAATATCATAATCTCAACCACAAACAGTCTAAGCTCAAATAAGGCATCTGACCCTAATCCCAAGGATATTACACCACCTACGCGAAATCTTACGGAAAGCTACAGCCTATATTAAGGATTGCTAGCCAAAATCTTACTCTAGAGCACCTAAATAACCTATAAGGATCAATAAGCCTACTCATAACTGTATCCAAACCACAAGATCCCACCAACCATTAGCAAGTTTTTACATTCATACCTCATACGAGCAAAGTCTAGAAAATAGTAAACCATAACCTACCGGAAAAGCCGAGCACGTGCGCACAACCCAATCCACAAGACCAAAGCCTATCTCACTCGATAAATATCCGCAAGAAGACACACTATCATAACAATGTTCTACACATCAATACGAAGCTAACAGTATCCATATTGCTAATAATTTAGCCGGGTCGAAATTCGGGTCACAAGCAGGCCCGTGGGCCCCACAACCCGAAACCAGAAACAAAAATCACCAAGAGGTTCCCAACCTCACCAAGAGTACATTCTCAAAATTTGAGCGGAAACGGACCAAGAATGGGGGCTAAAACAGCCCCACAATCAAGACAAGAAATACAAGAAGAGAAATTTATGGAAAACAATGGAAATTAACACGAGAATTTACCCTTTTCAAGAGGCCAAGAACGCACCCGGATCAGCAATTAATATTCCACCAAGTTATGGGAGAGGGCTGGTGAAACTTTTGAGCAATTCAGAGCTAAAATGGAGGAGAAATCGAAGTTTGAAGATGAGGTGAAAGGCTGAAAATTTAGGCGGCCAACAGCCTTTTAAGGTGGCCAGCTGTGGCGCAGGGGCGGCCCATGGACGCTGGTGCGCAGGGGCGCTGGCGCGCAGGAGGCTGGCATGGGCGCTGAGGCACAGGGGCGGCCATGGGCGCGGCCCAAGCGGCTCCCTGGCGCCACACCAACACCCAGTAAATGCCAAAATTTCTATAGGGCATTCCGGGCTCAATCAGAACACGATACTCACAAACCAATAGAGCTATTTGAGAGGAAACAATATTCTGGACTCAATGGAATTAACAAATTTACCAACGGAGATCTTTTTTAGGAAAAGTGGGCCCCATTACCAAAACTAACTCGGAACTCAATACCCCAAAACAAGTCTAGAAGCCCCGGGACCCAAACCAAAGGTTACCCTAGCCCAAATTCGACATTCCAGAGCTAATAGCGCGGATGGAATTTCCATTTGAGGCTGTCTTCTCCCAATGTTGACCAAAGTCAATCCTACCAGCCAAACTAGCTTGAAAACACAGAAAGTAACATAAAACCAAACTGAAAGCACTCAGACCTAGACCAATGGTCCTACTAGACCAAAATCTTCGTTCCGGAGCCAACAGAACTGACAGAATTTGATTCTGAGCATGTTTACCAAGAAAGTTGACCAAAGTCAAAGATTTTCTAAGTTCAAGTTCTAAAATAGAGAAATGGTCATTATGACCTAACGAACGGCCCGAGCACCGAACCTTCAGTCTCGGCAAGTCATAAATGACCTCTAGCCACTGAGGGAAAGATCGAAACGCAGAAAAGAACGAAAATAGGAAATGACCCGGAGGGTCATTACAACATCCACTACTAAAAGAACTTTGTTCCTCAAAAGTTAAGAAACAGGAAGTACCCAAAGGCCGAGAAAGGAAAAGATACCAGGTCTGTGAGTTGAGCTAGGCCTCCCGAGGAGCCTCCTTGATCGTAGAATGGCCAACGGAAAGATAACCAAAGAAAGCTTACTAAAACTTTAACTCAGAACCAACCAGAACAGGAAAAACCACAAACTCCAGCTCAAAATCTAACCGGTCAAATAACACAAACAGAACCCAAAAAGAAAACATTCAAAAAGCACCAACACAACACAAGAACCATGAAAACCAAGGCAATCATTACACAGAACCGAACACCGTGCTAACACAAAGAATAAAACCCACTTCCTCCAATATTCTAACCAAAGAATCCAGGGTTCGAAGATCCTTCCATCTATCCCGAAACATCATCATTCAAATCATAAAGTCCAAACAGAGTTAAACACAAAAAACATCCACAAACCCATCAGAAGGCTAGGACTCCTACCATACTCTACCTCCAAAAATTAGTCAAAAACTCGACCTCAAAAAAAACCAAACACTAGTCCTACTAACCTTAGAAACATAAACACCTGCCCGAGACATACCCACTATGACCGGATTAGCCTACCCTGACTGACCGTCGGTCCACAGATGGACAACTGCGGTAAGATCACCCGAATAACCAGAACTTTCCAGAAATAACCAACTGAAAATAAAACACCAATATTTGAAAAAGATAGTTACCAGGCAACCCATGGTGAAGGACAACCTTCCGAAAGAAGATTCTGAACCACACAATGTCTGATCTGGCAAAAAGGACTAGGCTAGGTGTGCCTATTCGAGAAGAACCCAAGGACACCGAAACCAAGCAAGAAATGTAGCAAGCATGCAACAAAGCCTAAAGTCCATCTCCAACCCATAGGGAACCCATAACACTCTGGCCTAACCCCTAGAAGGGAACGGTCTCTCCTGAATTGATCTAGTTAAGAGTGTCGCGAATAGAGGAAGTCTTCCACAACCCTCTTGAAATAGTCTGCTAACCCACAAAGTCTGAAACCAAAACCCAAATTCTAACTGATCTCCTCCCTACTCCTCGAGTAGGCTCAGATGCCACCTAAGAATATTGTAGTAACTGGAACTCGAGTAAGATATGAATATGATGCTCAGTAATCTACAACCGCTAATGGGGCATGAGTCAAACCAAAGGACATAACTGGGAAATTATAGAGGAACGAGTCCTTAGGTAGTCCTTGGAATGCCCACCACCCTGACCCTTAACCGAAGATAACCCAATCTCGAACATTAACATTAGAAAACACTTCCGCAATCTGAACCTTCCTCAACCACAAAAACTGACCCAGCAGAAGAACTTCTGAACTAGCATCATAACCAAAAGAAAGACAACCAAACAAACCAGAACTGCTAGGTGCTAATATAGCAAAACTAAGCCTAGAGTTTTCGTGGAAGCTCACCAATCATAATGACTAGGACTACCGCGATTTGCAACCCAACATAGTAACTACTCCAAAGCCAACATACTCGATCCATTACTAAAAGAATTCTTCTACGAGTAGCTATATGCACAAGCACCATAACCTCACCATGCAAGTCCGGATGAGAAGTAATCTAAGAAGAGTTATGTAGGGTCATGCAAACCCCACATCCACAATACCAAAAGCTCAATGATGATAACAATATCGTACTTATGATAGAAGCATCTGCGTGACTCCATCTGCCATGACTAGTCGACCGATATGGCTGAGAACCATTACTAACAACCTGGGAACCACCCCAACTAATCTGTGCACTGCCCCTGGGCGGTGATGCTGGAACTCGGAGAGGGTGAAACTCCCTGAATCTCGGAAAAGTCTTAGCAAGGTGTCCCTGCTCACCACAAACATAGCAACCCCTAATAGAAGTGCCTCGCTGAGATAATCTTGCTGAACCTGACTTGCCACCACGGTCCGGATACACATAATGTAAACCTCGAGAAGTCTGATGCCACTAGCTGCTTGGGCTGAAGTCTATGTCTTAACTCTGATCTGTGAACCATCAGGTGCACAAGGTAGAGTCCCGGCCCGTGACATACTCTCTAATTAGCTAATAATCTTGGCTAGAATACTCTGAGGGCCGGTGAAGCTACAAAATCTACTGGAGGCTGGGCTGACCCCACCTCCTCTGACTGAAACTGAATACCTTCAACCCCTAACTCTGGTAAATGCGCTCCAGTGGCAGGCGTATGAGCCTCGCCCAAACCCGTTGTCGACCTCGTTAAAACCATCATAGAAGGGAAGGAACAATTAAAGTTTAGACTTTAATGAAGTGAAGAACGCACGATAAGGAATCAACAAAATGGAACTTTTCCTAAGGATGCCCAATAGCCTCTCGAAGATAGGATACATACATCATCGTACCTATCTGCGAGACTCTACTAGACACCTTCCCTTGTACCAATGACACCGGTGAACCTAGAGCTCTAATACCACTCTGTCACGACCCAAAAACTCAAGCCGTGATGGAACCTACTATAACCCACAAGTAAGTAAGCCAACCCTTAGCCCAGAATTGAAAGAAATGGGCTAACTCAAAGAAGAACCCAAAAAGGTAAGAAACAACAATCATAGCGGATGATACGATAAACCAATATATTTAAAAAAGGAGGGAAGAGAATAAAATACATAAGAATCCCCCAAGATCTGGTGTCAGTCGATACAAGTGATACTACAAATTAGATGTTCTATATAGAAAAAACAAATACGGACAATCTCCAAAGGTACAGTAGGATTCTAGCCCAAAAGTAGAGGGAGATGGATCAACTCTGATCGCCAAGAGCGCACCCAATGTCTCCAGTCAGAAACTTTGCCCGAGGACTACAATGAATGGTGATAACTCATACTAGGATCTGCATCAACAAAAAGTTGCAGAAGTTTAGTATGGGTACCAAAACACGCGGTACCCAGTAGGCATCATCGGCCGACTGAGCTCAAACAAGGTATAAATATAACAAAAAGCGAATATAACCCAAGGGTGAGAAAGATGAGTAAGAAGGAAATATAATGGTCAAACCTAAAAAAAAAGGGAAAATACTGCCACAATATGAAAATCATAAATAATAAACCAGCAACAAACCATTCGGACTTCCCGAGTCTGGAAAATACTCCCGATAAAGATAGCCAAATGCACACAGATTTTGATAGTAAAGATATGCAAGGAATAACATGAAAATGCGATATTGAATGGATGAAATAAAATGAAAAGAAATGAAATATGGCCAATGTAATAATAAATGAGAACCCTGAGTCACCTCACGGGCCGCTGGAGCTTACCAACCAAACAATACCATACCATAATACCTAGAATTTCCCTTCAGGCCGCTGGAGCTTATCAATATAATAGTCAATGCGACATATCCACATATACTAAAGAAAACCCAGAGTATTCTGATGGGCCGTCGGAGCTTACCAATATAATAATTTCCACAAGTAAAACCCCATATATATATGCAAAGGAGGCCGCCAGAGCTTATCAATATAATCCCATAACCAATGGAAAGCAAGATGCACATCGTCTCTCAAACTAAGTGCACAAAATAGAAGTATAGTCCTATCCCAAAGTCGGTAAAACAGTGATGAACAATTTCTCCTTAGTAGCACAAATTTATAGTAAAGGTAACCGTTTTCCCGTTTTATTAACCAAAAATAGTAGTAAAAGTGGCACTCTCTCCCTAGAGCTCCATTTATTTAAAAGGTGAGTATTTTGAAATTCAAACGTTAGAAATCATTGTAAATTAGTAAAATATTTCGTTAGTCTGAAATCCATTTATTTAAACAAGAGTTTCTTATTAAACCACCGAGCCAATCGATTCCTGTAATTTTGTACCGTTCAATTTCCATCAATCCATACCATAACCCAATCATAAGTGAAAAAAAGATGAATATGAATCAATTCAAATGTATGTATGTATGCAATGTATGTAGGAAGTTGTACCGAGGTAAGGCATTAGGCCTTCCAAACATTATCCCACTAACCTGGACTCCAGCCAGCCCAACACCATGGCCTCAGGCCCACAAATCCGAATACCAAAGCCAACCATAAGAAACTACCCTACCATGAACTATACCCATCAGATGCTAAGGTTGAATATTTTGATAAAAATACTAAAAGGGAACACTACAATATCTACCAACCCTCAAGGGACCCGCCTAAGGGAGTCAGCTATTTGGAACTAAGCATAAAGTGTACGACAAATAGAAACTTAAGCAAAGCATAACCATACTAACCTGGCTCCTGCCAGTCCAATCTCTGTGGCCTCGGGCCCATAATTACATGATAAATAGAACACCAAATCAGCAAGAATAATAGAAATAATAATAATAATAACAAATTAATGATAATTGTTAAGTGTTCCCAGGGACCACGA
Source organism: Jaltomata sinuosa (assembly GCA_003996215.1). Lineage (NCBI taxonomy): Eukaryota > Viridiplantae > Streptophyta > Magnoliopsida > Solanales > Solanaceae > Jaltomata > Jaltomata sinuosa. Next base: position 218,419 of record QJPP01002945.1, read on the forward strand.
ATCCAAATGACGACTCGTCGTTCAAATGACGGGTCCGTCCTGTATACTCGTGGAAAGTATTCTGAAAAATGACGTTTTCCTAAGTCTCTTCAGGAACCACGAGTCAAGTTTACGACTCATCATTTGAAGGGCGGACCGTAGTCTTGAGTTGTGGTTTGACCAAGAGTCATCTGAACCCCAGACGATTACTCCTAATTATGATCCGTCGTTTCTTCTATGGGTCCGTCCTATTGACTCGTAGATGTAAAGCTGCAACTTGAAATTCCCATCCTGAGTTCTACGACTCCAGACAACGAACCGTTATCCAAACCACAACTCGTAGACTGAGTCTTGGTCACTGAAAGTTGATCAATTTCCAGCTTTTTTCCAATTAATTCATAGGGGAATTTGGGTTATTTCCCACCCTATTATGTATTAAGTGAGGTCATTTGGCTACTTTTAGAAGGGATTTTCACCCATATTACCCTAATTCCCTCTTAGGTTCATCATTCTTCACTCAAAGAGGAAAAGTTGCTCTCAAGCTCAAGTCTCCAAGCTCTAAGTCAAGTCTCCTAATTCTTTTCCAATCAAGTGGGTAATCTTCCACCAAGGTATATCGGTATTCAATAAGGGATTCCTTCACCCTTATGCCCAAAACTCCAATCTTCTAAAATTGAACTTATGGATTTCTAAACTAGGGTTCTTACTCAATTCTTATGGGTCCTTCTAAAATTGTTTCCTCATGATTCTTCTATGGATTCTAACTCTAAATTGAATGGTTTTGCATGGATTTCGATAAGTGGTTTCCTACTCATGATTTTAAGGCCAATTCTTATTTTGATTTATGAACTCATGAAACTATGGTTTTGATCTAAAATGGGGGAAAGCTTATGAAATCAGTTTCTATGTTTAAATTCATGGTTTCTTCTTGATTACTCATGATTTAAGTATGATTCTCTTATTGGTTTTAAAGGCCCAAGCATGAAAGTTGATTTATACCATGAAACTATGAAATTGCATATTTTCAAGAGAAACTTGGCATGATTAGATATCATGGCCTTTATGTATTTATGAAATTGCTTGCCTAATTTTTCAAGTATGAATTTAGAAAGAAAAGCATGTTTTTGAATTATGTCTATGCTAAGCTTATGAACTATGATACGAAAGTTTCATGATACCCGATGTGTTTTCATGCTTTATGAACAAGATTTGGCATGAGAGTATGCCCTTATTATGAACAAGATTTGGCATGAGAGTATGCTCTTATTATGAAAAAGATTTTGCATGAGAGTATGCCCTATGATATGATTATGAGCTATAGGTATGCATGTTTTGGGAGTAGTATTTAGCACCGAGTTGGACGGGGTGAGATTGCCCTTAGTCCAAGAAATTATGTTGCCATCGTAGGTTATGAAATGAAATATGCCTTAAAGGATAGAGACGGTGGATCCACGTCTTCATGTATGGTGTCATTACCTGACCGGGGCATTTGACAGCTTTTCTAACTAGGGTTATATAGCTGGGTATGGTGACTTGTTCCTTGGCAGGGTTCAAAGTCAGCTTTGCTAACAGGGGTTATACAGTTAGATTCCATGTAGCTCACATGGTCTCATGTCGGTTATAAGAAACTCCCGTATGTATGTTTCCTTTTAAGTTTTTAAAGAATTATGAACTCTCTTATGAAATATCATATTTAAGTTGGCTTTTGCCTTATGATTTGATTTCCACTATGATATCTTCTCACGGTCTTTACTATGCATGGAATTACCTAAATACGTTTTAAAGCATGTTTCACTCTATTTATGCATTGCTCACATACTTAGTACATTCCATAATACTAACGCATATTGCGCTGCATCCTTTGATGATTCAAATTCAGGCATACCTTCTCAGTTTCGTGGCCAGAGATTCAGGCAACTCCCTTAGTCAGCTTTGGTGAGTCCTCATAGTTCGAGTACTAGGCCTTGTTTCAGTTTTTATGCTTCTTTTACGTACTAGATTGTCGAGTTAGTTGGGGTATTATCCCATCAACTCTCTATGATAGTATTAGAGTCTTTTTAGAAATAGATGTTATGAGATGACTACTGCGTTGTACTTCTTATTCGACTCTCTTTTATATGATTATGCTTCATATTTTGATTGTCTTATGATTCTTCCGCTATGTATTATCTTTGTTATGCTTGGGAATGCTATAACCAAGAGTTAGAATGGGATCCTCATGGTTCTGAGTCCCGTGTTACGTCTAGGGAGTAATCTCGGGGGGTGACAAACTTGGTATCAGAGCCTCAGGTTCAAGAGTCCTAGGATATTTGAAAGCCGTATCGAGTAGAATCTTTTTCATGGGTGTGAAGAGCACCATAGTTATGAGGGGGAGGCTATGAGATGTTTTAGGAAAAACTTCACTTCTTCATGTTCACTATCGTGTGATAGAGTTTGACTCTACTTACCCTTCTAATCCATTCCTTACGTATTTCTGATAATGTCTAAGCAAAAAAAACACGAGGAATGCTAATCTGGCCACTCCAAATCATGAGGTTACAAATGTGGAATTCCGTGAAGCCATCTGTATGTTGACTCAAGCCATGGCAACTAAGTTGAATGAGAAAGAGAAACTAAAGAAAAGGAAGAGGAAAGTCAAGAACACCGAATCATGGAACCTATCATCTTCTCAGCAGAGGTCATCCGGACCAACCCCTTCTCCAGTTAGCACACCTGCCCCCGACTCTCAGTCTTGTCACCATAAGGCTCCAAAGACCTTGCGGTACCCTTGTTGTAGTAGATGTGGTAAGTTACATTTAGGTGAGTGCCTTGCAGGAAAGGAGGGGTGTTTTAGGTATGGTCAGCCAGGACATAGGATCAGGGATTTCCCCTCCTCTAAGAGGAGCAACTATGATGCTTAGCTCTAAGACCAACTTTTTTCATTGCCTAGCTAGGCGGGTCAGACTGTTCCTCCAAGAGTTGAATTAGGTACGTCACTAGATATTCTTCCTTTGTGCATCCATAACCCCCGGACCCCTATTTGTTTGTTTGGTTGTGAGTTTTCTTGACCTAGAATTAAGTGGGGATCGGAGGGTGAGTCCTAGACTTTTAGGTGAAGGAGGTTCTTAGACTATAGAAGGAAGTGAGTATTCGTGCTAGATTCTGGACTAGTGTATGTTCTGTTAGGGGATATGATCAGATTTCCTTTGAGAGGTTGGTGAGAGGCCCATAGACTTAGGAGGGTAGCATGAACATAAGGAGGAGATGGTGGATTGTAGCATCGGTCAGATTTTGAAGGCTCAGCTAGCGATCAGCTAGCGATGCTTGTGGGTTTGGGAACAAAGTCAAGAAGAGAGGCAGAAGCTCATTTCCATCCTAGCGTCCCAAGTATACTTTTGACATTATGATACCTTTTGCATGCCTTGTGTGCCAGCACCATGATCCTACCTCTGATTCACGCTCATGTTCAGGTTCTAGAATAGCAAGTGATTGCTTCAAGCAACGATTCTACTCTTATCCTGCAGTTCTATAAATCCTAGCTTTATGCCCCAAGTTCCATTACGTATATAAACTTATGTATCGCAGTATGTTCAGTTATGTTTACTCCGTCAGTCTTCAGAAATACCTCAATGGTTAATCAAATCATGTTATGCCATGTATATTCTCATACCTAATTCTTGAAACGATTCACGCTTATGATGTACTTATTCTAAAGACCTTTGATCTTTGCCTTTGATGACGAGGGGAGGTGATCCCCACTAACTCATGTATTACGTGCCCAGTATGTGAAGTTCTCATGCCTATTGCGCTCAATTACCCAAGCCCCACCTTGAGTGGCTTGATCATACTAAGTGTAAGTCAAAATCAATCTGTAATCCTTCATTGGTGATGCTCCTACTCCTTCTCTTTCTTTCAATGATTCTGGTTTATGTTGTTGTAAGTGTTAGAGGAGAAGGCCTTGTAGTAGCCTAGATGGGAGGTATCAAATTCCTTTTTCCTTGTTAGTGTACTTATTCCACCGTGACTTCTAGGTGTAGGTGAATTATGAGGTGAGGATTATTTATGCGAAATAGTTAGAAGAGGTAGTCTAGTATGTCCTCCTGTAGAAGTTCTTGAATTTGCAATTCCTAGTTATGATAAGGGAAAGGGGTGAAGTCTTAAATAGGGTAAGCTACAAAACTATAAGGTGACCATAGTTATAAGCTTGAATATCGTGATGGGATACATATGGATATTTGTTTTATACAACTAGTGACCCTTGGGTTGGGGAGCCCTGGATTAGTTGGTTGTGGTGATAAGAAAGAATACCATTATTGGGAGATAACTCTAGGGTCAAGGGGTTTAGTCGAGATAGGCTTAGACATGGAGAATCGGGTGATTAGACTCAGACCTTAGTGCCTTTATGTGCGCTGTTGAGGTTGTTAGTTGCAAATGGTAGGAGTGGTATTCAGAAGAGAATAGTCTTCCCGTATGTCTACTTCTCTCCGTTTGGTGTCCCTTTCGGTTAACTGTGATTTCTAGAGTAAGTCCATTCTTTATGTGTTTTAGCTGAGTTCCTACTCTCATACCAGACCAGTAAGCATGTTAGACATCCAGTTCCTGTCCTATTGGTCATTTTACACTCTCATCATGTATACGTGTCTCATGAAACTATCTCAGCTTTTATTTCAATCAGAAATTGATTACAACGATAGTACTTCAGCTTTTAAAATTCAGTTGAAGGAACTACTCGGGGGACAGAGTCATCCATGAAGTCCTATCACCTCCACCCTTTCCATTTCTGATCTAGTTTCAGCTTGAGGTAGTAGTTCCTCCTTAGTATGTCCCTCTGATTCTACTCCATCAGTGTCTCTTATGATTCTAGCATGCTTCCATGTCTTACGAAGTTAGTTTATCATGTTTTCAAGTTGAAAAGTTTGGGTTTTTATGTTTACCCTTTGATTTCCATGTCTTGATGTTTGGTTGGGTTGTTTTCTCCTCGATTTTTCCCTGTTTAGTTTTCATTCGACGACGAATGATCCCAAGGGGAGATATTGTAACACCCCAGAAATGTATCCAGCTATCTAAGTTAAAAACCTCAGAAAAATCCCTGTTTCAGAAATGACGGGTCCAAACCACAGACCGTGGTTTGAACCATGACTCGCGGAATAGATCTATGGTTCAGTCCTTGAAAGTTTAGCCTCTGCTCTGAGAACCACGAGTGGGTTCTACAGACCGTTGTTCATTCTACGAGTTGAGTGGAACTAGACCTGAGAACTATTAAGTGATCCAGGGACCATAAATCCAAATGATGACTCATTGTTCAAACGACGGGTCCATCCTGTCTACTCATGGAAAGTCTTCTGAGAAATGACTTTTTCCTAAGTCTCTTCAGGAAGCACGAGTCAAGTCTACGACTCATCATTTGAACGATTGACCGTAGTCTTGAGTCGTGGTTCGACCAAGAGTGAGCTGAACCGCAGACGATGACTCTTAATGATGATCCTTTATTCCTTCTATGGGTCTGTCTTGTTGACCCGTAGAAGTGAAGCTGCAACTTGAAATTCCCATCCTGAGATCTACGACTCCAGACGATGAACCGTCATCCAAACTACGACTCATAGACTGAGTCATGGTCACTGAAAGTTGACCAATTTCAAGCTTTTTCCCAATTAATTCCTAGGGGTATTTGGGTTATTTACCACCCTAATATGTATTAAGTGAGGTCATTTGACTACTTTTAGAAGGTGTTTTCACCCATATTACCCTAAGATCCTCTTAGGTTCATCATTCTTCACTCAAAGAGGAAATATTGCTCTCAAGCTCAAGTCTCCAAGCTCCAAGTCAAGTCTCCTAATTCTTTTCCAATCAAGTTGGTAATCTTCCACCAAGGTATGTGGGTATTCAATAAGGGATTCCTTCACCCTTATGCCCAAAACCCCAATCTTCTAAAATTGAACTTATTGATTTCTAAACTAGGGTTCTTACTCAATTCTTATGGGTCCTTCTAAAATTGTTTCCTCATGATTCTTCTATGGATTCTAACTCTAAATTGAATGGCTTTTAATGGATTTCTATAAGTGGTTTACTACTCATGATTTTAAGGCCAATTCTTATTTTGATTTATGAACTCATGAAACTATGGTTTTGATCTAAAATGGGGGAAAGCTTATGAAATCAGTTTCTATGTTTAAATTCATGGTTTCTTCTTGATTACTCATGATTTAAGTATGATTCTCTTATTGGTTTTAAAGGCCCAAGCATGAAAGTTGATTTATACCATGAAACTATGAAATTGCATGTTTTCAAGAGAAACTTGGCATGATTAGATATCATGGCCTTTATGTATTTATGAAACTGCTTGCCTAATTTTTCAAGTATGAATTTAGAAAGAAAAGCATGTTTTTGAATTATGTCTATGCTAAGCTTATGAACTATGATACGAAAGTTTCATGATACCCGATGTGTTTTCATGCTTTATGAACAAGATTTGGCATGAGAGTATGCCCTTATTATGAACAAGATTTGGCATGAGAGTATGCTCTTATAATGAAAAAGATTTTGCATGAGAGTATGCCCTATGATATGATTATGAGCTATAGGTATGCATGTTTTGGGAGTAGTATTTAGCACCGAGATGGACGGGGTGAGATTTCCCTTAGTCCAAGAAATTATGTTGCCATCGTAGGTTATGAAATGAAATATGCCTTAAAGGATAGAGAGGGTGGATCCACGTCTTCATGTATGGTGTCATTGCCTGACCGGGGCATTTGACAGCTTTTCTAACTAGGGTTATATAGCTGGGTATGGTGACTTGTTCCTTGGCAGGGTTCAAAGTCAGCTTTGCTAACAGGGGTTATACAGTTAGATTCCATGTAGCTCACATGGTCTCATGTCGGTTATAAGAAACTCCCGTATGTATGTTTCCTTTTAAGTTTTTAAAGAATTATGAACTCTCTTATGAAATATCATATTTAAGTTGGCTTTTGCCTTATGATTTGACTTCCACTATGATATCTTCTCACGATCTTTACTATGCATGGAATTACCTAAATACGTTTTAAAGCATGTTTCACTCTATTTATGCATTGCTCACATACTTAGTACATTCCATAGTACTAACGCATATCGCGCTGCATCCTTTGATGATGCACATTCAGGCATACCTTCTCAGGTTCGTGGCTAGAGCTCCAGGCCACTCCCTCTGTCAGCTTTGGTGAGTCCTCATAGTTTAAGGACTAGGCCTTATTTCAGTTTTTATGCTTCCTTTACATACTAGATTGTCGAGTTATTTGGGGTATTATCCCATCAACTCTCTATGATAGCATTAGAGGATTTTCATACATAGATGTTATGAGATGACTATTGAGTTGTACTTCTTATTCGACTCTCTTTTATATGATTATGCTTCCTATTAGGATTCTCTTATGATGCTTCCGCTATGTCTTATCCTTGTTATGATTGGGAATGCTATGACCAAGGGCTAGCTTGGGATTCTCGTGGTCCCGAGTCCCGTGTTATATACAACCTACGCCAAATTATATGGAAAGCTACAACCTATACTAAGGATTGCTAGCCCAAATCTTACTCTAGAACACCTAAATCACCTATAAGGATCGATAAGCTTACTCATAACCATATAAAAACCACAAGATCCCACCAACCATTAGTAAGTTATTACATTCATACCTCATACGAGCAAAGTCTAGAAAATAGTAAACCATAACCTAGCGGAAAAGACGAGCACGCGCGCACAATTCAATCTACAAGACCGGAGCCTATCTACCCCAAGAAATATCCACAAGTAGCCACACTTTCATAACAGTGTTCTACACGTCAATACGAAGCTAACGGTACCCGTATTGCTAATAATTTAGCCGAGTCGAAATCTGGGTCACAAGCAAGCCCATGGGCCTCACAACCCAAAATCGAAAACAAAAATCACCAAGAGGTTCCCAACCTCAGCAAGAGTACATGCTCAAAATTTAAGGGGAATTGGACCAAGAATAGGGGCTAAAACAGCCCCACAATCAATAAATTAAAGAAGAGAAATTTATGGAAAACAACGGAAATTAACACGAGAATTTACCCTTTTCAAGAAGCCAAGAACTCACCCGGATTAGAAATTAATATTCCTCCAAGTTATGGGAGAGGGCTGGTGAAAATTTGGAGCAATTGGCGCTAAAATGGAGGAGAAATCGAAGTTTGAAGATGAGGTGAAAGGCTAAAATTTAGGCTTCCAACAGCCTTTTAAGGTGGCCAGTTGTGGCGCAGGGGCGGTCCATGGGCGCTGGTGAGAACGCGCATGGGCTCTGGCCATGGGAGCTGGCGTGCAGGAGGCTTGCATGGGCGCTGAGGCGCAAGGGCGAACATGGGCGGGCAGGCGCGGCCCAGGCGGCGCCCTGGCGCAACACCAGCAACCAGCAAAGGCCAAAATTTCAATGGGGTATTCCGGGCTCAATCGGAACCCGATACTGACAAACCAATAGATCTATTTGAGTGGAAACAACATTCCTGACTCAATGGAATCAACAAATTTACGAACAGAGATTGTTTAAGGAAATATGGGCCCCATGCCCAAAACTAACTCGGAACTCAATACCCCAAAACAAGTCTGAAATCCCCGGGACCCAAACCAAAGGTTTTCCTAGCCCAAAGTCAACATTCTGGAGCTAATAACACAGACGGAATTTCCATCTGAGGCCGTATTCTCTGAATGTTGACAAAGTCAACCCTACCAACCAAACTAGCTTGAAAACACAGAAAGCAACATAAAACCAAACCGAAAGCACTCAGACCCAGACCAATGGTCCTACTAGTCAAAAATATATGCTCCGGAGCCAACAGAACTGTCGGAATTTGATTCTGATTACGTTTACAAAGAGAGTTGACCAAAGTCAAAGATTTTCTAAGTTCAAGTTCTAAAACAGAGAAATGTTCATTATGACCTAACGAATGGCCCGGGCACCGAACCGCCAGTCACAGCAAGTAATAAATGACCTTTATCTACTGAGGGAAAGCTCGAAATGCAGAAAAGAATGAAAACATGAAATGACCCGAAGGGTCATTACAGTTTATGTCGTGAGGCCTATGGGGAAAGTAGAAAGAAGTATCGTTGTCAGGGTAGATTTTGAGGTTCTCATACTCGAGGTAGGGGATTGTCCGCTAGGTATTAGTTCCATTTACCTCCATCTTTTGGGGTAAGTTGCATGAGGAGTTGGGCACTCAACTCACCTTTAGTACAACCTTCCATCCTTATACTGATTGTCAGTCGGAGAGGAAGATTCAAGTATTGGAGGACATGCTGAGAGCATGTGTGATTGACTTCGGGGGTCATTAGGACCTGTTTCTACCATTGTATGAGTTCTCATACAACAATAACTACCACTCTAGTATCGACATGGCACCATTCGAGGCTATGTATAAGAGTAGTTGTAGGTCACCTATAAGGTGTTTTGAGGTAGGCGACGTACAGCCTTTGGGCATAGACTTGGTAAGAGAAGCACAAGAAAAGGTAAGAGGTATTCAAACCAAGTTGCTAGCTACCTAAAGCAGGCAAAAAGAATATGCGCATCGCAAGGTAATGGACATGGAATTTCAAATTGGTGAGCAGGTATTGTTGAAAGTATCACCAATGAAGGGAGTTATGTGTTTTGGTAAGAAGCGCAAGCTCAGCCCTCGGTTCATCAAACCATTTAAAGTTCTTGAGATCGTAGGGCCAGTGGCTTACAAATTAGCAGTGCTGCCCAGTCTGTTGGGTGTCCATCTGATATTCCACGTATCCATGCTGAAGTAATACCATGGGGATGTGGACTACATCATCAAGTGGGATGAGGTGTTGTTTTATAAGGATCTAAGAAGAATCGGTTTTGATTCTTGATCGGGATGTCCAGAAATTGAGGACAAAGGTGATCAGTATGGTAAAGGTTCAATGGAAGCATCGTCTGATTGCGGAAGCCACTTGAGAAATCAAGAAGGACATGCAGGACAAATACCCTCACTTATTTGAGGATACAAGTACTATTCTTTTCGCTCTTTACTTTTCGTATTATTGGATTTGATCATTCGGGGATGAACGATGGGTAAATTGGTATTTGTTGTAACAACTGGGTTCGACATTATGGGTGAACTATTTGTGCCAATCCCTAGAGTTAGAAAACTCCAGGTTTGGGAGTTTGAAATTCTCGGCTAGGCTAGTCTCGATCAGTTTTGGAGTGAGGTATGGTCTAGGGAAATACGGGTAAGGATTAGGTTAAATGTCTTGATTTGAGCTAGTTTTACATTTATCTAACACATAAAGGAGTCCGGGGACTTTTTGGAATCAAATTTGGGTAAGTAGAACTTCCGAAATTGAGGTTGACGTGAAGGGGTTGTTCTGGGACATCGGGAAAATGAGTGTGTTGTAAAATGGACCAATTCGGGGACGTTATGACTTTATGTCCCGTGTTAACAGCCATAGAGGTTTACACTCTGCCATAGCGACCTCCACAATAGTTGAGAAAATACTGCTATAGCGGAAGTCAACGTTGGTCAGCCTCTGCCATAGCGGACGACTCCGCTACGGCGGTACCACTATAGCGGATCACGATGGGATTTAATGCAGAAACTTCCCCAAAATAGTTCAATTTTTATTCAAGACATTTTGGGAGAATAAGGGGGTGATTTTGGGCGATTTCCATCCATTTTTCACCATTTTTTCATCCTAAAGGTAAGGATTCTACTCCCCAAACTCCGTAATATCTTTCCTATGCTATAAAATTGCTAGGGGTAGACTTGGGGAAATGTTTGGGATAACCTAGGATAGTAGAATCCGGGGAAAAGGGGGAATTCTAGGGTGTTAGAGTTCTTGGGTATTGTTTATAGTTAATGGGTAATGATCACCAAGCTTAAATACTCAAAATGTATCGGTATAAGTGATAATCTTAGGTGAATTAATGATGGGAAAGGTTGAAAAGGGTTGGGATGATCATGGTTTGGCCTGGATTTTAGGATTTTGTATAATCTGGGTAATTTAGGCTGTTAATTAATTATAGTGTGTATGTGTTTGTTTCTAGACCAAGAAAAAGCAAGGAATCTGAAAAAGGGAAAGCTCTGGCACTATAGAGCTTGATTATTCGAGGTAGGTGATGGTTATTGATTCCTGTATGCATTGTATGTTTGTGTACTTTGGTCTAAGTATTGTATGTGTTGCATGTTTAGGGAATGATTAGGAATGTCTAAGAGTCCTGTGTTTATTCTTATGAAATGAACTAGGTATTATTGCTTGTTGGTTTACAAGTGTTGATTGTTCATTGTTTGTGACTGTGGATTTATGTGACATTCGGTTGGCTTGGGTACCATGCCTTGTATGGGTATACTAACAGTTTGCTCGGGTACCATGCCTGGTATGGGATATACTAACGGTTGGATCGGGTACCACGCCTGGTACGGGATATATTGACTGGTTGGATTGGGTACCACGCCTGGTACGGGTTTAGTTATTGCATTGTGCATTTGATTTGGTTCCATGAGTCGACCGGGTTGTGTTTATAAATTGTGATATTGCATTTTGGTCCTTGAGAGGTCGGGTTGTTATATTGATCTGCGAGTTTTGTCTTGGTGTAGACCGGGTTGTATGTTTGACACTTAGGTGTTGTCTAGAGGAGATCCAAGGTGGGTCTGGGATATGTAATGCGGTATAATTATTGTTTATTGTGGATTATTAATCATAGTTGTGAAAGTGGATTACACGTGGGGACAAGCTAAGGAGAGACTTGTAGTCTAGAAGTACCTGTTGGCTTGTTTACATGTTTCCTGTATTGTTACTTGACTTTTGTGTAGTTCATATACTGTTTATTTAGAATTGGCGGATGATCCTACCAGTACACGGTTGTTGTTACTGATACTGCACCTGCATTTCTTTTGTGAGTATAGGAAATCTTTCGGCGGTTGACGCATGACCTCACCTGTAGGCCTAACACTTCAAGATATCAAGGTTGAGTTGTTCGATCGAGTTGCCTTGGTTTCTTTCTTATTAGTTGTAGCCCACTTGTTTCGGGCTTACACTATTGCTTATTTTGGGGTTGCATCCCCATACTCTAGATTTTGGTAGCGTTTTGGTACGATGACTTTCAGATTCTAGGGAGGGATTTTCCGCAGGTTATTTATAAAAGATTTAGATTGTTTTGAATTGCTAGTTTATTTCTTGCATTCTGGTTTTGAGCTGTTAGAATGGTTAAGTTCGGGGTCGTTGATGGTTTTCTCACCCAGGGGTGGTTGGGTGGGTGTCACTCATGGCGGTCTAGGTAGTGACAAATATGCTAACATCAGTCCAATGACCTAAAATACCCGGATTATATAAAATCCCAATCCCCAGGAGAAAATTATAATCATTCCACCTATTCCCCGGCTTTTTCACCACTAATTCGTCCTAAACTATCATTTTTACGGTTACATGTAGCGAATAAGGGTGATTAAGACATGAAAAACCCATAAACAACATAAACCAAGAATTCAACACCCTAGAATCCCCTTTTTCCCCGAATTCCATATTCTTAGGTTAACCCAAACCTTCCCCCAAACTCGTAGATTATAGCTTCTAAGGTTCGGGAATTGAAATAATGAAGAGTGGAGCGAAAACTTACCTTTTCAACGGAGTTTGGTGAAAATTCACTGAAATTGACCTCTCTTCGTCTATGCCCTTCCCCAAAATTTTCTGGAAAGTTTTTGACCATTTTTAGGATATTTTCAGCATAAAACCTGACTCAGTATGCAATAGCGGTCCGTACACCGCTATAGTGATGCCGCCATAGCAGAACCGACCGCTATAGCATGCTGACCCGTCATTGACTTTTGCTATAGCAGAAATTATTCTGCTATAGTGGTGGCCACAGTAGAACCCTCTCAACCGCTATAGCGGTTTAGCGATTGACATTAGATAGAATCTTGAAAAATCTCACAAAAGTGCCCATTTTACAACATACCTTAAATCCTGACGTTTCGGAACAACCCCTTTACGTCAACCTTAATACCGGGAGTTCTACTTACCCAAATTCATTTACGAAAAGTCCCTCAGACTCCTTAGCATCTTAGCTAATGGAAAAACTAGCTCAATACAAGATACATCACCCAATAATTACCCAAATTATCCTAGACAAAACCTTACTTTAAAACCAGCCGAGACTAGCCTAGCCCAAAATTTCCAACTCCCAAACCTGGAAGTTTTCTAACCCAAAACTTGGCATAAAAGGTTTACTCGTAATGATGGACCTAGTCATTACATTAGATACCAATTTACCCATCGTTCATCCCCAAATAATTAAACTCAAAAATACAAAGTAAAAGAAGGAAAGTGTAGTACCTAAATCCTCAAACAAGTGAGGGTACTTGTCCCGCAAGTCCTTCTCGGTTTCCCAAGTGGCTTCCTCAATAGGATAATGTATCCATTTAACTTTCACAGATTTGATCTCCTTTATCATAAACATCCGGGCATCCCGATCAAGAATCGCAACCGGTTCCTCTTCATATTGAAGATCTTTGTCTAGCAAAATCGAATCCCACTTAATAATATATTCCCCATCCCAATGTTATTGCTTGAACATGGATACATGGAAGACTAGATGGACTCAGGATGACTGGGTGGCAGTGCTAGCATGTAAGCCACTGGCCTTATAATCTTGATAACCTCGAATGGATCGATATACCGAGGGCTAAGCTTGCCCCTCTGTCTGAATTGCATGAACCCCTTCATTTGTGACACTTTCAATAACACCTGCTCACCAACCTAAAAATCCATGTCTCTTACCTTGCGATCTGCATACTCATTTTGCCTGGTTTGGGGTGCTAGCAACTTTGTTTAAATTCCCCTTACCTTTTCCTGAGCATCCCTTACCAAGTCATGCCCAAAGGCTTCACATCGCCTGGATTAAACCACCCTATAGGTGATCTACATCACTCCCATACAGTGCCTCAAACGGTGCCATGTCTATACTGGAGTGGTAGATGTTGTTGTATAAGAACCCATACAATACTAGAAACTGGTCCCAATAACCCCAAAGTCAATCACACATGCTCTCAGTATGTCTTCTAATACCTAGATTGTCCTCTCTGACTGACCGTTTGTCTGAGGGTGAAATGTTGTGCTGAAAGTTAGTTGAGTGCCCAACTCTTCATGCAACTTACCCCAGAACTTGAAGGTAAATTGAGTACCCCAGTCTGAAATGATTGAGAGTGGCACCTCGTGCTGCTCACAATCTCCTTAACATATATCTTAGACAACTGCTGTGAATTATCGTCTACTCTAACCAGAATGAAACAAGACGCTTGGTCAGTCTGTCTACAATGACTCAAATAGAGTCGTACTTTCCCAAGGTCTTAGGAAGACCCACCACAAATTTCATGGCTATCCTTTCCTACTTCCATTCGGGAATGGGTATTATCTGAAGCAATCCTGCAGGCCTTTGATGCTCATACATGACCTGCTGATAGTTCTGACACTTAGACACATAATCATCTATGTCTCTCTTCATCCTAGGCCACTAGTAAAGTTGCCTCAAGTCCCTTTACATTTTGGTTACGCTTGGAATAATTGAATACTGCAAACCATGAGCCTCTGCCAATACCTTCTTAATAATGTCATCAACCTGAGGAACATAATTCCTTCCCCTGAAACTCATCACCCCTCGGTATCCAACACGACATTCTTGGACTCTCTAAATACTACCTTGCTCCAAAGCTTGTTCAATTGTGCATCCTGAAACTGCTTGGCCTTTATTTCTTCTATGAATGTGGATTTGACCTCAATACTGGCCAACAACCCCACCGTATTCTGAGATGCCCAATTGCATGAACTTAGATTCTAGAGCCCGAATCTCCTTAGCTAGTTCATTGTTTGGACAGCCCCAAACAATCCAAACTGCCCATGCTAATTGTCTTCCTACTCAATGCGTCTGCCATTACATTAGCCTTGCCCGAATGATATTGGGTGGTCACATCATAATCTTTCAACAACTCTATCCACCTCTCTTTCTCTGATTCAAGTCCTTCTGAATAAACACATGTTGTAGGCTGTGATAGTTCGTGAACACTTCACACTTGACACCATAGAGGTAGTGCCTCCAAATCTTAAGTACAAAGACCACCGCTGCCAACTCCAAGTCTTGAGTTGGGTAATTCTTCTCATGAGGCTTCAATTGCCTTGAAGCATACGGTATGACATTCCTGTCCTGCATTAACACAGAACCCAAACTCGAATGTGAAGCATTACAATACACAATAAAATCCTTACCTTCAACCGACAATGAAAGAATGGGAGCTGTAGTAAGAAGTGTCTTGAGCTTTGGGAAGCTCTCCTCACACTTGTTAAACACACAAATGGTACCTTCTTCTGAGTCATCTTTGTCAAGTGAGTAGCGATAGATGCAAAATCCTTGACAAACTGCAATAGTAACCTGCAAGACCTAGAAAACTCCTAACCTCAGTCACAAAGCTAGGCCAGACCCAAATCTTAACTGCCTCAGTCTTTTAGGGTTCCACCATCACCCCCTTTTCTAACACCACAAACCCTAAGAAATCAACTGAAGTCAACCAAAATTCACACTCGTAAAACTTGGCATATAATTTTTGGTGTTTCAAGATGTCCAAAACAATGTAAAGATGTTCAACATGCTCCTCCCTACTCTTAGAGAAGGTCAAAATGTCATCTATAAATACGATGATGAATGAATCCAGGTATTATTTAAATACCCAATTCATCAAACTCATGAATGCCGGCGGCACATTGATCAACCAAAACGACATCATTAGGAACTCATAATGCGCATATCTAGTCTGAAATGGTGTCTTAGAGATGTCCTCAGGCCTAAGCTTTACCTGGTGGTACCCTGACCTTAAGTCAATTTTTGAAAATACAGACGCACCCTGCATTTGGTCAAAGAGGTCATCTATGCAAGGTAAAGGATACTTGTTTTTTATGGTGACCTTGTTCAGTTGCCTATAGTCTATACACATCCTTATACTACCATCCTTCTTTTTCACAAATAATATCGGAACACCCCAAGTGAAGCACTGGGATAGATAAAACCTTTATCTAACAGTTCCTGAATCTGAGTCTTTAGTTCCCTAAACTCTATCTGAGCCATGCGGTAAGGAGGAACATAAATCGGGCGAGTGCCCGGCTCCAAGTTTATACAAAAGTTGAAGTCTCTGTCTGGAGGCATGCCAGGCAAATTTATTAGAAACACCTCCTTAAACTCTGAAACTACCGGAACTAACTCAATCAATAGAGACTCCATATTATTATCTCGTAGATGAGACAAAAAGTCTAAACATCCCCTTCCCACAAACTTCCTAGCCCGGACAAATGATATGATCTAAGTCGACTTAGGCATGTACACACCTTCCCACTCTAGTCTATCCTTACCCAGAATCTCTAGAGTCACGATTTTAGTATTACAATTTAAAATGATATGGAGACAACTGGGTCATCTCCAAAATAACATCAAAATCCAACATGTCCAGAATAACCAAATCTACCCAAGTCTGCTGCCCCACAAACACCACATGACAAGTACGATAAACATGGGTTACTATCATAGACTCTCCAACTGGGGTAGAAACATGAATTGGGGAATCAAGGACATCACAAACCAAATCCAGACCCAAAGCAAAATTCACAAACACATAAGAGCAAGTAGAATCTGGGTCAAATAGTACAGAAGCCATAGTATCACAAACTAGAATTGTACTTGTGATCACTACGTCTGACGCCTCAGCCTCAGACTTCCCTGAAAAAGCATAACAATGGACCCGGTCATCAATCCGAGCAACTTTCTTGACTGGCTGCACCACACCTCTGCCCGTGCCGCCATTCCCTCTGTCTCCTTGACCTCCTTAAAAGTTACCTCGCCCACCCTGTGGATGACCCCTAGCATAGCCACCTCTGCCTGTTGGAACCACAACCTTAGACTGTTGCTGGGTCTGATTACCTGTCTGCCTTTGAGGGCACTCCCTCTTGAAGTGACCCGGATCACCATAATAAAAGCATCTGCGGTAAAGAGTAGGCCTCGTAGTAGAAGTATAAGAATCCCCCTGGCCTCTAGGAGCTAGGAACTGACTGGCTCCCAGACGAGTGTTGACACCCAATTTTTACCCACCACATTACGAATTAATGTTGAGCCTTTTGAATTTTAAATAATTTTTGAATAATTGTTTTGTAAAAAGGATAAAATATTTTCAAGTCAGCTTTATAATAGTCTTGAGTAACAATTTATATCTTTCATATTTAATTATGTGAGATTTATATAAGTTTACTTAAAGAACTATTTTAGAGTTTAATTTCACAAGAAAATCTTTTTAAGAAATTAAATGCTTGATTTTTCTCCAAATTATTTCAAATTAGAGATTAATTGAATAATTAATTTCATAATTTGTTTAAAGAGGTAATTATGTGTTCAAAATAATTTTTATTTCAAATTGTTTAAATCATTAAAGATTGAGGTTAATTGTAATTAGTTCATTTTATTCCTATTCTAGCCTAAATCCCTAAATCTTTTAAAATCTAGCCGAATCCCATTAATTTACTTTCAATTTGGCTATGTCCTTAACCTTTTGGCCACATTTTGTAAATGTGGCCATCAATTAAATACCCTTATAACCCCCTTAATATTTCAACTGTTTGGACCCCAAAAAACCCCTGACCCGCTCAGCCCAACTCCCTTCTATCGCCCCAGCCCAATCCAAAGAACCCCTGACCCGCTTAAGACTCGACCCAACTGGCCCAAAACCTCTTTTCTCAACCTTAACCCCTTTCTTTCTCATCTCATTCTCTCAGTTCAACCAAACAGACCCCTTCTCTCACCTTCTTCTTCATTCAAACATCCCAGAAACCCTAGCCGCATCCATTTCTCTCACGCGTCATCTCTCCTTGTTGTACGAAGCAATGCACTTCGTACAACACCTCAACATTACCAGTATGCCCCCGTCCTTCACACCTTTTGTCGTTCTCACAAATGACAACCCCAACCCTAACAAACTTTAAACATTTCTCACAGCTTCATCCTCTCACAACCCCCGTTAAAATTCCCATTATCTATCTATTTCGCTCCGTTAAGGGTGGGATGGTACATCCAGAAGCTTCTAAAGGACATCAGGTGTCACCCCTCTCCGCTAAATCTGTGACAAACTTGTACAACTTTGTATAAGTTTGCTGCTGTGAACGTTGCTCCAGCTGAGGAATTTGAATTCCTTAGCAAAATCCCTAAAAAACCCTTTGTTTCCCCCCCTTTTTTCACCCCAATTTCTCCTATAAAACCCCCCTAGATGCATGTTAACCAGCTGATTTTGGGGAAATATTAGGGGTTCTACAGAATCGATTCTCTAACCTCACAAAACCGGTCAGCTAGCTTGGAAAATAAACACTAAAAATTCGAGTTCTAACGAGTTTGCTACTAATCCAGTGGTGGTGAGACTTTCCGGTGAGGTTCAAGGTTACAAGTTGCTTCCCTAAAAAAGGTGTACCCCTTACCATTTTCTCTTTACCGTTTTCTTTTCCTTTTTACATTATGTAATGTTCAAGTCGAGTAAATCTGGGTTTATGGTCTTGTTTGTTAGTTTAAGGAGATGTGTTTTGATTTTAGACTGTTTTTATGGTAAGTTTGAGTAGTGATTTCATTTAGAAACATCATGGTCTCCACTGGCTGTGTTTGATTTGTTATTACAGTAGATGTAACTGCAAATTTGTAGTCAAATTTGTTGCTAAATGATGTGAATGCTATGATGTAAAACCTGTCCTATTTTGTTCATGAAATGTTTGATTTTTCTCTTGTTTTTTCCCCAACACCTTTGTCATGATCATGCCCCCATTTTGCCTATTGATTCTTCCCAGTGTTATCCTCTCATGTTTAGGTTAACTTGGAACACTGATTTCTCTTAGTAAATCTCATGGTTTTTTACTAACTTTGTTTGACCTATGTGATATCTAAATGAGTATGAATCTGTTGTTGGAATTTAGAATTGTTTTGGGTAGTCAATAAACACTTGACCCTCTCCTATTTACCCTTAGTTTCTTTGGTCTTACTCTTGTCTAGTTTTCTTCTTTCCCTTTACTGTTTCTTGCTATGTGTGATATCAACCTGTGTACATGAATTACTAATTGTTATTTTCTCATGTTTAGGGTGATGTTTAGGTGAACTTTGAGTACTAATTTTCCATAGTTCCACTGGTTTTGTTTAAACTGTATAACATGTAAATACTATAAGCATGGACTTTATACTTGGTAACTGATATAAGAATGCTCAACCCCTTCCTGTTTCCCCTATTTCCCTCAACTTGTCATTGATTTTGCTTTCCTCTTCCCCTTTCCCTTCACTGTCTTGCCTATATTAAAAATCGTCTTATGTATAGGAATTGGTTAAGTTCTAGTATTGTTCTCTCATGTTTAGGTTGATGTTTATGATAAGTTTGAACACTATGTCCTTTTAAAACTTCATGACTTCCATTGATTCTTTGTTTGTCATGAGTGACATGAACATGCTACAGATTTTGGACTTGATGTTAGAATTGTTACTGATTGTTCAACTCTTTCCTCATTCTCCCCTGATTTCTTTATCTCATCCCTGCTCCCTTCCTCTTTCATTTACTAATTTGAACATGCTAAAATGAATGTGTGAGCTTATGAAATCATGGTCTAGAATCTGTCTAAGTCTGGTTTAAAATGTTGAAGCCTATGTTGTTATGCATGCTAGGAGCTACAGGTGAAGCATATCCCCTCATGATATGTTCCTCACCTCTGTAAGTTCCTCTGTTTCATCTTTTAATATACTTTCTTCACTGTTTATGTTGATAAATCATGTTAGAAATAACCTTGATCTCTACCATGATAATAGTCTTCTCCCCATACACCTTCCCTAGTTCTTATGTGCAGTTATGCTAGTGACTAAAGTTCAAAACATGTCCAGCCTACTTGACTTGTCTCTTTGTCAATATGTGATGTCTAGACTAGGTTCTTTAGTATAGTCTTTCCTGCTTTCAATGACTTGTGATAAAACTGTTCAAAAGGTCCCTCTTTGTGATTAAAAATCTGCATTTAGTATATTAAATGTTTAATGTTTGAATGTTAAGAATGGTAAGTTTACTGAGTTATTTTGAGATGACTAGTGTCTTTGTGAAATCATTTCTATTCAAATTTGTGCATTTGAGTACACATGCTCTGTTTAAATCTATCTCACTACTCCTTTTGATTTCTGGAAATGTATTAGTTCAAAAAGAATAATCTTTGTGGATATTTACAAGTAGGAAATCTATGGTCTTATTAGTATAACCCTTAGGTGATAAATTTGTAACTTGGTATCTTGTTTCACATGCTTTAATTGTGTATGAGTTTTGTGAATAATGAGAATTAACTGTTAGGAAATGTGATTTGTTTAAGTTTGAAATTTGATTGTTCTTGCTTAAATTGTTTGGACATATACTGATTTTTATTTGTTTTTACTCCTCTTTGGGCGCATAAAATTTTTGGAGTCCAATTGTACTCCCAACACTCCCCCTTTGCATTTCTTCAGTTTGGCCTACCCTAACAACAATCCAGACCAACTTGTTCAGAGACCAAAAGGGCCGAGTCTTGTGAGACAAAGGAGAAGCAGTAGCAGCAAAATGGGCCAAAGCACATATCAGCAGAAAAATGTCCAAAATGGACTGAATAAATAAAATTGGGCCAAAGCTCATAACATTCGACAATAGCAGTAGCCCAAAGGGCTGAAAAATCGACATAATGGACTAAGTCCAAAGTGAAAATGGCGGTGGGCCTAAAGAGGGCCCACACACTAGAATTAGGGCAGGATTAGTTTAATAGTCCTTAACTTCTTATGTTATATGTCTTTAATTGTTAATCAGTATTACTTATATAATTGGACTGACGTTGTAAAATTTAGTTAAATTATTCCCAAAAGAACTTAACATTAGTGTTTAAATGTTTTCTTTATACTAATCAATGTTCTTTATTTCTTTCAATTGTTCATAACCTTTTTTCAATCAAACGTCGACTCCTTTCTTTCATGTATAAAACAAATCTTTCATATATTGTCTTTATAAAATTAAATCTTTCTAAAAACAACAAGATGTTTTTTACAAACAAATTCAATCCCGTTTTCAAAAGTTAGTCAATAAGTTAGTTTTTCAAACAAGCCCGGGCAACCGCGAGTTAGCGGATACTCTTGGTGCCTTAACACCCTTCCAAGAGTATTAACTTGAACCCTTACCCTTAATCTCTTAATTTTTAAAGTCTTTATCTATTTTGGATTTTAAAAATTCTTATAAGTTTTTCTTGGTTTTTACTTTATAAAAACTAAGTGGCGACTCTTGCTTTTTATTAAGAACATTTTGGAACTTTAGTTAGATTTTTGAAATGAACTTTTCAATAAACAAAGCCATGTTTTTCCATCCTTACCTCAAAAAGGATCAAAACAGAAATGGCGACTCTGCTGGGGATAATTCAATTAGGTTCTAACCTTATTGTTTGAAACTAACTTGTTTGACTAAGTATTCAGAAATTGTAACTTTATTGCTTTCCTTAATTGTTTACTTTTTCCGTAATTATAAATTGTCCATGGAATTTTCCGCCTCTCTTGGCAAAGCATTAGAATGCATTAGGGGTAAAAAGGCAATTATGCAAATCGTTGCGGTCGTTCTTGACAAAACACACAATTTTCAAAACAAATGAGTGAAGTAGTTGACCCGCGGTCAGTTAACGGTCACTTGTTGTTTCAAGCTTGGGTTGTCCACCCGGGTTCCCGGTCAATTTCGAAACCTATTATAGAAACTCAGGATAGATCGAAACCAAATCCCAAATATAGGCATTAGATTAGGATGTCTTAATATCCAAGGGATATTAAGTCCATTAGTAAACCACCAAGACATGTCAACGGGTTTCCGACCCAACGACATAGCATCCAACTACGTGTTGTTTGATAGATGTATGTGTTGTAACCGGACTATTGTCCTGGGGTGGGGCCTAACAGGTTATTCTGTTTTGTAGGATGTCAAAATTCCTCAAGTTTGACATGGTAAAAGAGGCGCCTCTCCTCCTCCGAATGTGGTGGATAAATTTCGATCCAAACCATCAGAGGACAATCCGCCAGTATATGGGACATTTGCCTTCTTTATTATATGGAGGCCTGGCTAGAATTGACTGAGGTTTTAATGGGGTATTGGGAAAACAAGAGAATGGTGTTCCAATTTGGAATGATGGAAATGACCCCAACGATAGAAGAACTCAGGGCTTGCCTAGAGACCACAGGGACAACCAATGAAAGGAGATTAAGGCCTCAATAAGGCATCTTCATATCGAATAAACCCACCCCGACTCAGATTGCAAAATATCTCCACTTGCGGGAGAATCAATGCCCGTGGATAAGGGATCCAAGTATCTCCTTTAAAGAACTCTACAACCATTTTGCCACTAGGGAAGGGTTCTTTCAGTATCAAGGTGAGTTCTACACTTTTCAAGAGTGGGACAAGACCCGAACCTTGGCGTTCACTATTGCTCTTCTAGGAATAATGGTATTTCCTCTAAACGAACAACTCTGCATCAACGCCTGGATAATAATGGTGGCCCATACCATGTTCCATGGCCTGACAGATGGAACCACCGTCAGCTATTTTCCTCTAGTACCTATCATCTTATTTGATATTTATAGAGCTTTGGGGAAATGCAAGAACGGTCATTGTTACTTCCAAGGGTGCAACCTACTCCTACAATATTGGAT
Organism: Jaltomata sinuosa; assembly: GCA_003996215.1. Lineage (NCBI taxonomy): Eukaryota > Viridiplantae > Streptophyta > Magnoliopsida > Solanales > Solanaceae > Jaltomata > Jaltomata sinuosa. The sequence continues at coordinate 241,095 of QJPP01002945.1, forward strand.
TCTCAAGCATCTGGCCAAAGATAACGGAAGCCAAGAAATTCCCAACCCAGATGGAATCAATAACTTCGCAGTGTTGGCAGGAGTGCTTAGGGATAGAGGCACCGAAAACAGGACCAAGATTGGATGGGCTCAATCTTTTTATGAGCTTGGAGAAGATAATGTGCAGATGATGTTCGATGATTTTTACTCGAAGGAAGTAATTGTGAAATGTCATGATCTAGCTTTCCTCCCTCTACCGAGAATTTGTGGGATCCAACCTTATGCTCCGCAAAGGGTTCTTAGACAATTTGGAAGGGTTAAAATCGAGCCAGCGACCATTCACATGGGTTGCTATGTCATCGACTATGAGAAATATGAAAAATTTCCGAAAGCTTCGAGGATCCGGCACAACTTGAACACACTTGAGAAAATGGGTCTAGAGACATTGGCCCCTGACAGGTTTGATCCCAAGTATGTGGACGGCTATAAGAAGTGGTTGAAGGCAGACGTTGCAGAAGTATCTATATTATAACCACAAGTTAACTCCAAACCCAATCTCCGTCTCCAATTATTGAATCTCCAAGAGGAAGTGGCTAGAAGAGAGAAAGAATTTCTTATGATAAAAGAAGAAGATCGATGCACTATAGCAGGGTTGACTCAGGAACTCAAAGATATGAAAATGAGAATAGCCCAGCTTGATTAAAAAATGACCAGGAAAGCCTTAGAGGCCGGGGCATTACCTATGCATGAACAAGTGGTGAAACTCCAGAGCGACATGTGGTTGAGCCAATTCGAGCTTAGGAGCATTGCCAGAGCATCCAAGAGGAGAAGGACCGAGGAAGGACCTTCCACGTCATATTTTTAGTATCTTCGCCCCTGCGTGGGTTTTATTTCCATGTATGTCTTTACTTTACCTAAATTCGCCCCTACGTGGGCATGACTTTTGTGCAAGTATCCTTTCCCCTAAAATGTATCCCCCTTTCAGCTAGCATTTGTATCCCTTTTAAAAGAGAAGTTTTCCGTATATATATACATGCTATTTTGGGGGCAATAGAATGATTCAGATACGTCACATACGTCTTTTAAAATCTCTAGGCCTAACCTTGGCATAAAAAGGTCACCCAGTTAGGACGCGATATTAGCATGATATTATTATGATATAAACTGTTTTATGTGCTATGTGTGTTGCTTGAATCAAAGAAATATTGGTCCACTCTATGCTTAAATATCTAGAACACCGTAGGAAAAAATATAAGCCCACTATGTAAAGTCCAACCAAAATACTCCAAGTCTTCAAAGTTTCTCCAAAAATCCTAAAGCCTTCTAAAAACTTCCTAAAAATTCTCCGTTCTTTGAAGAAAGGTTGAAATAGAGATCGTGACTAGGCGAGAGAGAAGGTTAAGGATACGACAGGAAATGGAGGAGGTTCAGAGAAAACATGAGAGAGTCGATCAACTCATGGAAATTGCCTTAGCTCGGTCCAAGGAGGTGGAAGAGCAAACCGCCAAGGCTAAAGAGAGGATTGTCGCGATTGACCAAATACTGGAAAAAACCGATACTAAGACCGAATCAGACTTTAACCTAGAACTCAAAGAATTTCTCTTGAAGTTTGAGGATATCACTGGAGGATTGGAACAAGTCAACAAAAGGAAGAAAAAGAATAACTAAAGAACCCGAAGACAATGAGCAAGTGCCCATGCAGATCACTACTGAAAGGGCCCAACTCTTTGACACGACAGTCCGCCACTAGACCAAGGTCCAGGGTAATGCTATTTGGCCTTCCAGATTTAGGCCAGGAGGAAAGCCCATCACACTCAAAGTTCACTTCCGTGAATATACCAAAAATCTGAAGGTAATTCTCTGTTCAGAAATTTATGAGACCCTGAAAGCTATGGGGGTCCTGCATCCTGACTAATCTGAGGGATTCAGATGTCACCCTAACAATGAGCACAAAGAATGCGCCTATCATCCACGTCGCAGAGGACATACTACTGATGAATGCAATTCCCAAGAGCCCAGATTTACCACATAATCACTAACGGCCAAATAAGCAATCTATGGGGGCCCCGAAGTATCCTTGCTTGTGACCAAGTTGGCTATGGCATGCCCATCACTGAGGAAATGACGATTCATCGCTATGATTTCACTGTCTTCCAGGATACTTACTATGAAATATATACTAAGCTGGTCCTAACCAGGATGCTGGAGCCCTTGGAAAGGAAACTGGGGAAGATGCCCAGGGATTGGCGTCAAGGGAAAGAAGTTTGCCTCTACCACAAAGTGGTTGAAGGCCATGATATAGAGACTTCTCGCCACTTTCGGGTCAATTTGGAATACCTCATTGACATGGGAAAAATCAAGCTGGAGTTTCCCCCTTATCATCCTTGAAGAAAAATCGAGAAGAGTCTAGAAGATCCCATTATCCAGAGTTGAAAGTAGCAGAACTAGCAGAGTTTTAACTTTCAGTTTCTTTATTTTTATTTTTGATATCGTCTTTTACTTTCCCTTTGTACATAGAATAGTGGATGAAATGAAATAAGACAACTTATCTATCATAAGTTCGAACTACGTAGGGCCTGAATTCTCAAGAATGAGATACGTAGGCAGCCTTCAAGGCCCAACCCATGTCTTAAAGAAATTGGTATTTCTCCACATCGACAAAGATGAAGAAGAGTTTGGGAGAACAATAGGTAGAGATGTTACAAGATTAACAAAATCAACCTTTCCTGGCAAAACCTACTTATCCCAAATCAACAGACAAAATCCTGTCCTTTGAAACGATTGAATCAAAATCACCCGTGGACCAATTTTCCTTGACAAAAAGCAACTTTTATGTGTTTAAACCAATTCCTATGTGTTTATTTCTTGCCATATATTTGGTATTATTTGTCACTAACGAAACCTAACATAGTGGCCTTTGAGTTGTTTTTCATCTTAACAGATAAAAGAAACTGGTTTGTGTTGACAAAAACTGGCTGAACACTCTTACTTCACTCACTCGAAAGCACACTTGAATCTATCCTCTGACCCTCGCTTGTTTGAAGAAATAATGACTGATAGTGAGGAAGAAAATGACTTGTCTATAAGGGACAACGTCATCGCTGAACATAATGAAATGATCGTAGAGCTTGCAAAGAAATTAGAAAAGATGCAGGAAGAAGTGAAAAAGGAAAAGACATGGCTAGCTTGGAAATCACTGCCAATACTCCTGCTTTGGGCGACCCTCAGCCTCCTCCTCAAAACCCTCCACTCAATTCTCTACAAACCGTAAATCAACCAAAAGATATCTCCTCCTCTTCCATTCCCAGGCCTTCAAACGAACCTGTCCACAATAACCCCTCCCTCATCAGGTCCCTGTACCAGACCCATACCCCCATGTTCAACATACTAACCAGAATAACAACCCAGGTTCCTATCTCCTATAAAACCCTCCAAACCTCCAGAACACTCCACAAAATACCTACAACTCTCAAAACAACCATCCTAATGTCACCAACATCGTTAACCCACATAATCTTACTCTCACATACCCAAATACTTTTCCACACGTCCAGCCCCCACCCGTGCAAAACCTACCTCCCGCTTTCCATACCATAACAGAACCATTCCCCATCCTCCAGGAAAACCTTGAGTTAGATCATTATGAGGAGAAAGAAAGAGAGTTGAAAGCCAGAGAATTGAAATGTGACCTCGATATGGCATAAATAAGGGAGGAAATAGCCCAGATTCGAGATTTGTGGAGTTAACCATAGGACAAAGGCTACGATTATGATGATTTATGCATTCACCCTGAGATGAACCACCAGAAGGATTCAAAATTCCAAAGTTTGAAATCTTCAAAGGTGTTGGGAGTCTCGAAGCCCATCTAAGGAGTTACTATGATCAAATGGTCGGCGCTCGAAGAAATGATGCCCTGCTAATGAGACTCTTTGGACGAAGTCTGAATGGAGAAGCATTGGAATGGTTCGCCTACCAAGGATTGAAAAAGTGGTCCAAGTGGAGCGATCTCGCCCGAGACTTTGCCCAGAGATTTGCATACAATGTAAAAGTCATCCCGGATCGATATTCCCTGGGATGCATCAGGCAAAAGTGAAATGAAGATTTCAGAGATTATACTTATCGGTGGAGAAAAGAGGTTGAGAGAGTCCGGCCTCCTATGACCGAAGAAGAAATAATTGTGGTGTTTATACGCGCTCAGGAGTCAAAATTTTATGAAAAGATGATATCGGCGGTAAAGGCCCAGTTCGCTGACTTAGTCAAAATCGGAGAGATTGTGGAAGAAGGGCTCCGCAGTGGCAAAATCACCAAAACCCCAGTTTCTTCAGGACCGACCGGACCCCTAAAGAAAAAGAGAGAGGAGGTATATTTGGTGTCTTTCAATCCTAGTCAAAAACCACATAAACCCTTTGGAGCAGGTTACAAGAAGCCACTTGCTCAAACAACCCCTCCTCCAGTTCCACAAAACCCTCAACATATCTTCTATACGCAGCCAGTCTACCAATATCTAATGCCAAATATACAGCCCACATACCAAGTTCCAATTCAAAATATGCAACCCACTTACCAAACCACCACCCAGAATTTTCTAGTGTACCAAAGGGCTCCCGAAAATTAGAACAACCACCGGGTTCCTCCTCCCGCTAACCTCGGTCTCCCTCGACCAAATTTGGAAAAGAAAGTCCCTCGAACTTTCACTCAATTGGAAGAAACCCGAACTCAGTTGTATGAAAGACTAAAAACTGCCGGATTAGTTCAGCCCATTCAACATAAACCAGGCAACGTAACTCTCCTTTCTACAAAATTGATTGATATTATGCCTATCACTCGGGAGGCGCAGGGCACAGTACGGAGGATTGTATCAATATGAAACACAAGATATAAGATTTGATCAATCAGAATGTAGTCACCTTACAGACAGTACCACCAAATGTTAATAACAACCCACTTCTGAATCACGGAAGATCCACTGTAAACATGATCGAAATAGAGGAACAATGGTTCGCAAGCAAGTCCATAGTACCGGCGAGCCCCAGAAAGCCTGAGGAACTAGAAAGGTCTGTATCTTCTCTGAGCATCATAGAGAAGCCGCAATTTGCTGTGTTGGTGCCGGCCAAAAAAGAGTTTGTAATTGAAGCTGTCGTGACTCACGGCATGACAAGATCTGGGAGATGTTATGTTCCTGATAATTTGGCAGATGATACTTACAAGAAGAGTCTGCAGAAAAGGCCAATCACTGAAGGAGAAGCAGAAGAATTTTGGCGGAGGATGCAATACAAGGAGTATTCGATCGTGAAGTATTTGGAAAAGACCCCAGCTTAGATTTCTATTTGGGCTTTGTTGATGAGTTCCCAATACCACAGACAGACGTTACTCAAGGTTCTAAATGAAGCTTACGTGCCCATGGGTACCAGTGCATAAAATTTGACTACAATGGCAAGCCAAGTCATGGGAAGCCACCGCATCTATTTTGGTGAGGATGAGTTAACTTTTGAAGGCGTGATGCACAATAAGGCTCTACATATCACTATTCAGAGTCAAGCAAAGGTCCTGAATAGGGTACTGATCAATGACAGATCAAGATTGAACATTTGTCCATTGTCTACACTGACCCAGTAGGAATATGATTTGGGGAGGATTCGTCAACGCAGGATCAATGTGAGATCCTTTGATGGACAGAGTTCCAGGTCATGGATATTACCACTAGTTACAATTTTCTTTTCGGGCGGCCATGGATTCACGAAGCCTGAGCTGTGCCATCTACTCTACACCAGATGCTAAAATTTGTTTGGGAAGAGCAGGAAGTAGTGATTCATGGAGAGGGAATCCACCTAAGTCGCCTAAATGGTTGTGTCCCCACAATCGAATAGGCCCCGAGAGGGAGTGACTTCTACACGATGGAAATTGTGAATTCCACAAAAAAGGTCCCGTCTCCTCAAATTCCTATGCCTCCCATTTACAAGATGCTTGCAACGATAATGCTGAGGTTAGGTTATGAACCAGGCTCGGGGCTAGGAAGGAACTCTGATGGTCGGATCAAACCTTTGAATATCCTTGCATAGTTGAGCAAGCACGCATTGGGGTATGTGATCCAAGAAGGTGAAGCCAGCAACAAAGAAAAGAAGAGGTCAGGACTGCCCAAGCCTCTTCCTCATTTGTATCAATCATTCCCAGTACGCGTCAGTCCTCCAAGCAATGGGTTGGAGGATGGAATAGGGGATCTGTTTGAGGAGTGTGATGCTATCATGGAAGAAACTCCCGAAACAACCACAATAAGGAACATCAAACCCGACGAGAAGTTGCAAAACTGGGTCACCACTCCCTTGGCTACTCTTCACTCGGCTAGGTAGACAAAGATTTTGTTTTACAAAATTCAGCGACGGTCCAGATGAGGCTCCACGACCCGCCCTTTATGTTTTTAAATTTCCTCGTACTATTTACTGTTTTCCAAAAGGCATGAACCTACATTCATGTAGGTTGTAGCCATAGTTTGTAAAAAAATTTGAATTACAAATGAAATCCTCCTTATTTTGAAAATATTCGCCATTTAAAAATTTATTTTTATTTGCTTGTTATTTTCTAACCTGTTTTGTTTTGGTTTCATTAATAATAAGTTAAAACCTGCCATTGTTATGTCATGTCAAGGGCTTAATAAACAAACTGAGCTAGGTGATGATGATTTCGAGGAATATGATGATGAAACTATGGTTCCCAAAGACTTGACAGAGGAATTAAAAGACTTTGAGAACCGAGAAAAGACTAATCTAGAGAAAACTGAGACGGTCAATCTAGGTGACACACAAGAAGTCAAAGAAAGCAGAATCAGTGTCCATTTAACAGAAACACAGAAAAGAGAACTTATCATATTGCTCCAAGAATACATCGACATATTTTCTTGGGCCTACAACGACATGCCAGGACTAAGCACAAACATAGACGCTCACAAACTGCCTATCAATCCGGGATTTGACCCGATCAAGCATAAGACTCGAAAGTTCAAGCCTGATCTAAGTCTAAAGATTAAGGAAGAAGTTACCAAACAGATTCAGTTTGGAGTGGTAGAGGTTACAAAGTATCTGACCTGGTTGGCCAACATCATCCCAGTTCCTAAGAAATATAAGAAGATCAGAATCTGTGTCGATTATCGAGACCTAAAAAGATCCAGTCCCAAAGATAACTTTCCATTTCCCAATATCCATATCCTTATCGATAACTGCGTGAAGCACAAAATACAGTCATTCGTGGATTGTTTTGCTAGATACCATCAGGTCTTAATAGACGATGAAGATGCCAAAAAGATAGCCTTTATCACACCCTAGGGTGTCTATCACTACCGGGTAATGCCATTTGGTCTCAAGAATGCGGGTGCTACTTATATGCGAGCCATGATAACCATTTTCCATGACATGATTCATAAGGAGATCGAGGTATACGTAGATGACATGATTGTCAAATCTTGCGAGAGTTAGGATCACTTGACCCATTTGAGGAAGTTTTTTGACCGCTTGCAAAAATACAATCTAAAGCTGAACCCCGCTAAATATACTTTTGGGGTGTCAGCTAGAAAATTGTTGGGGTTTTATAGTCTGTAGAAGGGGCATCGAGCTCGACCCTTCAAAGATCAATGCAAATCAGGAGTTGCCTCCCCCGAAGACCAAGAAAGAGGTCATGAGTTTCCTGGGAAGGTTGAATTATATTAGTCAGTTCATAGCTCAATCAACGGTTATTTGTGAACCCATTTTCAAGTTATTAAAGAAAGATGCGCCGACTAGTTGGACCAAGGAGTGCCAGCAAGCTTTTGATCGTATCAAGGACAACTTGTCCAGTCCTCCAATATTGGTTCCTCCAAGATAAGGGAGCCCATTATTGTTGTATCTATTGGTTTCAGAAAATGCCTTCGGATGTGTCCTGGGATAACATGATGAAACCGGAATGAAAGAACAAGCGATTTATTATCTGAGTAAGAAGTTCACTCCGTGCGAGGCTCGTTATACTTTTTTAGAAAAGACTTGTTGTGCTTTGACTTGGGTCGCTCAGAAGTTGAGACATTATTTGTCATCCTATACGACATATCTAATTTCAAGAATGGATCCCCCGAAGTACATATTCCAAAAGTCCATGCCTACGGGGAAATTGGCCAAATGGAAAATATTGTTATGTGAGTTTGACATCATATATGTTACTGAAAAAGCAATCAAGGTATAGGCCTTAGCAGATCAATTGGTGAAAAATCCGATTGATAAATATTATGAACCGCTCCAAACTTACTTCCCCGATGAAGAGATTCTGTTCGTAGGTGAGGATATTGCTGAGTCATACCCCGGTTGGAGATTGTTCTTCGACGGAGCGGTCAACTTCAAAGGTTCGGGCATTGGAGCAGTCTTGGTATCAAAAACTGGTCAGCACTATGCGGTGACAGCCAAACTCCATTTCCCGTGCACTAACAACATGGTCGAGTATGAAGCTTGTATTCTCGGTATCCAATTAGCTATTGATATGAATATCCGAGAACTTTTGGTCATAGGTGATTCCGATTTGCTAATTCACCAAGTTCAAGGTGAATGGGCTCTGAAGAACCCCAAGATCGTGTTGTATGTGAAATGGTTCAAAATTTGTGCAAGAGATTCAGGAAGATCAAATTAAAGCAAACACCAAAGATTCAGAATAAGTTTGCTGATGCCTTGGCAACCATATCCTCCATGATTCTACATCCCGATCAGAATTATATCGATACATTGATAATAGGTCTCAAAGAACAACTAGCTCAATGTGTGCAAGTTGAAGCAGAATCAGACGGAAAACCATGGTATCATGATATCAAGAGGTATCTAGAAGTTGGAGTCTATCCCAAATATGTGACTGCCAACAAAAAGAAAACCATTCGCCGAATGGCCAACAATGTTTTCCTAAACGGAGAAATCATGTATAGGAGGACTCTGGACCTTGGATTCTTAATATGCATTGATTCGGTTGAAGCCACAAGACTATTGGAAGAGGTAAACGCTGGAGTGTATGGTCCCCACATGAATGGGTTCACCCTACCCAAGAAGATTTTGCGAATCGGATACTTTTGGATGACCATGGAAAATGACTGTAGCAAGTTCGTACAAAAATGTCACAAGTTCCAGATCCACGGAGATTTGATTCGAGTACCACCTAGAGATACTCATGCATTGAGCGCACCTTGGCCTTTTGTAGCCTGGGGCATGGATGTCATTGGTCCCGTCGAGCCTTCTGCCTCGAATGGCCACAGATTCATTTTAGTAGCTGTTGATTACTTCACCAAGTGGGTAGAAACTGCTTCTTACAAGTCTGTGACCAAGAAGGTTGTAGATGATTTTGTTAAAAAAAACCTAATCTGTCGATTCGGGATCCCCGAGTTAATTATTACTGACAACGGAACAAATTTGAACAGCCACTTGATGAAAGAAATATGTGAGCAATTCAAGATCACTCACCGTAATTCAACCGCATACCGGCCACAAATGAATGGAGTTGTGAAAGCCGCCAACAAGAATATCAAGAAGATCTTGAGAAAAATGGTCGACCATCACCGATCTTGGCATGAGATGTTGCCTTATGCTTTATTGGGATACCGAACGACCGTCAGGACTTTGATCAGGGAGTCTCCTTATATGTTGGTGTATGGGTCGGAAGTAGTGATACCTATGAAAGTTGAAATAGCGTCTCTTAGGATCATTCGAGAAGCCGGACTGAACAATGAAGAATGGATTTGTGCCTGTCATGAGCAACTCATGTTGATTGATGAGAAAAGAATGAGTGTCATATGTCATGGTCAGTTGTACCAACAAAGAATGATTCGTGCATTCAACAAAAGAGTCAGAGCTCGCATGTTTGCCGTAGGAAAACTGGTTCTCATGCGCATTTTTCCCCACCAGGAGGAATACAAAGGAAGGTTTCCACCCAACTAGCAAGGCCCGTATGTCGTCTAGAAAGTGTTATCCGGAGGAGCTCTGATCCTATCCGAAATAGACGGTCAAGTGTGGACCAAATCGATCAATTCTGATGCTGTGAAGAGATACTTTGTTTAGGGATAGTTTTCCTTTAATTTCCTTTCCCTGTAATTGCATTTCCTGATTGTGATCATTTTATGCTTTGTAATAGCTTAAAACATCCCTATCCTCTTGTACGAACTACGTCTGACCTGAATTCTCAAGAATAAGATACGTAGGTGGACTGTGTCATCCTCGGTCACCCCTTTAGTTATTTCCATTATTATCCCACTTCGAGTGTGGAAACTACGCTTAACCGGATTCTTGCCTCAACGGGATACGTAGGCGGCACAATGGTTCGGTCATATTACCCCAGGAAATGGAAACTGGGGTAGAATTTTTGAGAAAGGAATCTCAAAAAATTCAGAAGATGAAGGTCGTTGTCAATGAAACAGGAGGATGCTTGTAGATACATAAATGCCATAATGGTTCATCCGTATCGCCCAGGAAATGGAAACTGGGGCTGAATTTTTGAGAAACGAAGCTCAAAAATTCAGAAGACAAAGAGATTCGCTAATGGAATGAGATTCGCTATAAAGCCTTTAACTGGGGCAGAAATTTTGAGGGGGATCTCAAAATTTCCTCCAAGCTTTATTCAAGAATTCAACATTAAACTCCGAAGAATTTCCCAACACCGATAGATTAGAGCCTACTTCAAGGAATCCCCAGTCCTACATGGATTAATTCCCGGTTGTGATAGATTTCTTGAAAATCATCTTTCAAATTCCCCAGCCAGGACGACGAAGGGCCTCCGTAGTCCGCCAGCAGTATGTCGGGAATTTCAAGACCCCAAATACAGGGAAGTTGTTGAGATAGAACATGACATGACATGCAGAGACGTTTCCAAAACATCTTTTTTTTTAAACTCTTTGTTTTCCAAAGAACTTGTTTCAAAAATATTTACAAAGATTAGTTTCACTCCTTTAATGTGATTTTGTCTTATGTATACCTTGGTCCGGGGAGAGTCAAGGGTGAAAAGTACCCGAGATTGGAAAGCATATGGAGAAGAAAGAACCATGAGCAGAAGATCGAAGGAGGTCAACATAGGCCAGTTTCGACAAAACTAACAATTTTTCTGTGGATGCAGGTTATCCCCAAAAGTATATCAGAAAGTGGTCTTGCGTTATCCAATGCATTCAAAGAAATGCAATGAGACCAGATGCTTTAAAATTTTGCGAGAAAAGCCCAAAACAGCAGGAAGAGGCCAAAGAGGCAAAAGTCCCTAAAGCGGATGAATTTTCTGGTAGTTCACATAAACTACCAGATAAAGAGAACCCGACAACGTTCTTAAGTCCCCAAAGTGATCAGGATATTTTGGTAAACTTCAAATTGGGGCCACCAAACAAAAGAGCGACAACACTCTCCACCAATTCCTAACGGGTCAAGAATCACCCCGAATGAACAATGTTCAAAAGGCGGTATATATGACTTTCGCTAAAAGAAGGCACAACCATTTTGCTCGTGTTTTAAACAAAGTTATTTTGATCAGCTTCATAGACGCTGTCTTAATGTCTTTCAAATTTTTACTGTAGTCGCTAATAAAAGTGGCATTGTGTCCACTGACCATTTTCTTTGAGCGCAGGTACACACAAAAGAGTTAACACAAATACCAAAAGGTGATGTTTTTCATGACTTCCCTATGGGACATGGCATCATACACCGCTACATAGCATCACATTTTTGCATTCATATTGCACCATGACATATTACATCATGCTACATTTCATCACATTGCACCATATTGCATTACATGGCATAGCATCATGCCACATCATATCATAGCATATCACATTGCATCATAATATATTGTGTTGCATCGTATTGTATGGCATCGTATCGCAGGGTCATTCATATTAGCATGCCAAGAGGGCCATTCATATTTGCATGTCAAGAGGACCATGCCGAGAGGGACATTCATATTTACATGCCGAGAGGTCCATGTCAAGAGGACCATGCCGAGAGGGTCATTCATATTTGCATGCCGAGAGGGCCATGTCAAATGGACCATGTTGAGAGGGCCATTCATATTTGCATGCCATGTCAGGAGGACCATGCCGAGAGGGCCATTCATATTTGCATGCTGAGAGGGCCATTCATATTTGCATGTCAAGAGAACCATCAACATCATATATCGCAGACACACATCCCCTACGAAGATTTTGTCCTTCTGCCAGTTGGCTTCAGAGAGGATGACATTCATTAGACATCCCCAAGTCACACTAGTTGCGCAGGATTGACCTCAGCATGCTTATATCTGAAATTACGTGAGACGAAAGGGTCTGACGTTGAGGATATCATTATTATAATCCTCATTCTTTATGCCAAATCTGGCATGCAGCATGCTTATATCTAAAATTACGTGAGGCAAAAGAGTCTGACGTTGAGGATATCGTTATCATTTATTATGCCAAGTCCGACATCCAGCATATTTATGTCCCATATTGCGTAAGGCAGAGGAGTCTGACGCCAAGGATATTTTATGCACCTTTATTGAAAAGCATCAATAGCCAGAAGATGATGTTATATACCACCTGCCATAAAGATTTAGAGCTTATTATCTGAGGGATACCTGCAAGTCATCTCTACCCTAATCGGATGATGAATCAAATTTTCTAACATTCCAAGGTCAAAGGTCGTCTATAAGTTACATCAATATCTAAAATTGGATAGTGTGCAAGATTGCCCAAAACTCGACAAAACTAAGAGTTATCTGTAAGATGCAATGATATCTGAAATCAGATAGTGTGCAAGAACACCTGAATATTGAAAGTCCGAAGGTAATGCGTAAGTCGCAACAATATCCAAAATTGGATAAAGTGCAAGACTACCAAAAATAGATGGTCCAAGGGTTATCTATAAGCCGCGACATATCCACATTGATATTGTGCATGACTACCAAAAGGCTAGTAATTCGAGGGAATTCTGTAAGTCGCGTTACATCCAAGACCAGATAAAAGTGCAGGCTTACCTAAAAACTGGCAATTCGAAGGACATCTTTAAGTCGCCTCTATCCAAAGTCAGATAATGTGCAAGATTACTCGAAAGCTGGCAAATTAAAGGCGTCTATAAGCCGCCTCTATCCAAAGTCGGATGATGTGATAGATTACCCAAATCCTGACAATCCAAGGGGTGTCTGTTAGTCGTGTTAATACGGAAGATACGCGGGATCTACACCAAAGACATATGCAAAAGACCACTGCCAAAAGCCAAGAAGGCTACCGCATTCAAGAGAATGCCCTTAAACAATCAAGAAGGTCGTCATCATTCAAAAATTGATATACAAGCAATCTTATTCGACATCCAAGAAGGCTATCATGTTTGATTGACATGGAAGCTGTCGTTTCCTAAAAACAGAGACAAGAGAGGACGTCATCTTACTCAAAAAACAACATATAAAGGAAAATGAGGTACGAAGTTATATCTCCTTGTCGAATTATGTTACTATTAACCATTTGGTTTCGACATATTGTCGAGAGCATCCGAGAAGGATGAAATTCTCAAAAGCAAAACCACAGGTGCAGACTGCACCAAAAAGGACGCATCACAACGTGGAACTTTTTCTGAGGAACAACTCGCCACCACCATCAAACCACACCCCTATCAAAAGGCATGCGGGTATTTCCTATCTTTGGGTCTTAGTTCGCACCTGGGGTATTTTCTGAACTCACGCTAATAAATTTCCTTTTTTCTCAAATCCGGGTGATGATACACCCCGAGCTTTGGAAATTATGTCCAGGTAAAATCTTACTTATAGGTGTGAAGTGCACCACATTCATAGTTGAGAGGTTACAAACCTCTTTTCTATAGCTTAACTTATTCGTCACTCATCCCGAGCCAAAGGTCGTCTTAACATAACGATTACCTTTTCCACCGATTCAGTCGAACTACAAACAACCTGATTCCCTGAGTCCTGAGATATGTAGGCGGGCTCTATGATGAAAACTCAGCTGCATTACTAACTCCCCCAATCCTCCTACTCCCCAGCTTTCCGGTCTCTCTGTACTATGAAATCGGGAAAGTTTGGAATTCCTCGAAAATTGTGCGTAAAATCAAGAATCTTGAACTTCAAGTGGCCTGAATTCTCATGTAACCTAAGATATGTAGTAAACTCAATACCATAGTTTGACCATGATTCCTTGAAATTCATGCTAAAACCAACCACCTCCCGAGGATGGACTTGTGGTCGGACAAAAATTGGGAACATCAAATTCCTTTGCCCAAGGTTCATTACACTCACCCTACCCAAAGGGATGGGAAGCTATTGACACCCAATTTTTACCCGCCACATTACAAATTAATCTTGAGACTTTTGAATTTTAAATAATTTTTGAAATAATTGTTATGTAAAAAGAGATAAAATATTTTTCAAGTGAGCTTTATAATAATCTTGAGTAACAATTTATATCTTTCATATTTAATTATGTGGGATTTATATAAATTTACTTAAAGAACTACTTTAGAGTTGAATTTCACAAGAAAATCCTTTTAAGAAATTAAACGCTTGATTTTTCTCCAAATTATTTCAAATTAGAGATTAATTGAATAGTTAATTTCATAATTTGTTTAAAGAGGTAATTCTATGTTAAAAATAATCTTTATTTCAAATTGTTTAAATAATTAAAGCTCGAGGTTAATTGTAATTAGTACATTTTATTCCTATTCTAGCCTAAATCCCTAAATCTTTTAAAATCTAGCCGAATCCCATCAATTTACTTTCAATTTGGCTATGTCCTTAACCTTTTGACCACATTTTGCAAATGTGGCCATCAATTAAATACCCTTATAACCCCCTTAATATTTCAGCTGTTTGGGACCCAAAAAACACCTGACCCAATAAGCCCAATTCCTTTCTATCGCCCCAGCCCAATCCAAAGCACCCCTGACCCGCTGAAGACCCGACCTAACCAGCCCAAAACCCTTTTTCTCCGCCTTAAACCCTTTATTTCTCTTCTCTTTCTCTTAGTTCAACCAAACATCTCACCTTCTTCTTCGTTCAATCACCCCAAAAACCCTAGCCACCTCCATCTCCTTGTTGTACGAAGCAACACACTTCGTACAACACCTCAGCATTACCAGTACGCCCCCGTACTTCACCCCTTTTTTCAGTCTCATAAATGACAACCCCAGCCCTAATAGCCTTCAAACATTGCTCACAGTTTCATCCTCTCACAACCCCCATTAAAATTCCCATTATCCATCTATTTCCCTCCGTTAAAGGTGCGCTGGTACGTACAGAAGCTTCTAGAAGACACCAGGTGTCACCCCTCTCCGCTAAATCTGTGAAAAACTTGTACAACTTCATACATGTTTGTTGCTGTGAACGTTGCTCCAGCTGAGGAATTTTAATTCCTTAGAAAAATCCCTAAAAAATCCTTTATTTCCCCCCCTTTTTTCACCCCGATTTCTCCTATAAAACCCCCATAGCTGTATGTTAACCAACTGATTTTGGGGAAATATTGGGGGTTCTGAAGAATCAATTCTCTAACCTCAAGAAATCGGGCAGCTAGCTTGGAAAATAATCACTAAAAATTCGAGTTCTAACGAGTTTGCTACTAATCCGGTGGTGGTGAGATTTTCTGGTGAGGTTCAAGGTTACAAGTTGCTGCCCTAAAAAAGGTATACCCCTCACCGGTTCTCTTTACCATTTTCTTTTCGTTTTTACATTATGTAATGTTCAAGTTGAGTAAATCTGGGTTTTTGGTCTTGTTTGTTAGTTTAAGGAGATGTGTTTTGATTTTAGACTGTTGTTATGGTAAGTTTGAGTAGTGATTTTTTTTAGAAACATCATGGTCTCCACTGGCTGTGTTTGATTTGTTAGAACAGTAGATGTAAGTGCAAGTTTGTAGTAAAATTTGTTGCTAAATGATGTGAATGCTATGATGTAAAACCTGTCCTATTTTGTTCATGAAATGTTTGATTTTTCTCTTGTTTTTTCCCCAACACCTTTGTCATGATCATGCCCCCATTTTGTCTATTGATTCTGCCTAGTGTTATCCACTCATGTTTAGGTTAACTTAGAACACTGATTTCTCTTAGTAAATCTCATGTTTGTTACTAACTTTGTTTGACCTATGTGATATCTAAATGAGTATGAATCTGTTGTTGGAATTTATAATTTGTTTGGTTCCTTAATAAACACTTGACCCTCTCCTGTTTACCCTTAGTTTCTTTGGTCTTACTCTTGTATTGTTTTCTTCTTTCCCTTTACTGTTTCTTGCTATGTGTGATATCAACCTGTGTACATGAATTACTAAGTGTTATTTTCTCATGTTTAGGGTGATGTTTAGGTGAACTTTGAGTACTGATTTTCTATAGTTCCACTAGTTTTGTTTAAACTGTATGACATGTAAATACTATGATCATGGATTTTATACTTGTTTACTGATATAATAATGCTAAACCCCTTCTTGTTTCCCCTTTTCCCTCAACTTGTCATTGATTCTGCTTTCCTCTTCACCTTTCCCTTCACTGTCTTCCCTATATTAAAAATGGTCTTATGTATATTAATTGGTTAAGTTCTAGTGTTGTTCTCTCATGTTTAGGTTGATGTTTGTGATAAGTTTGAACACTGTGTCCTTTTAAGACTTCATGACTTCCATTGATTCTTTGTTTGTCATGCGTGACATGAACATGCTACAGATTTTGGACTTTATGTTAGAACAGTTATTGATTTTTCAACTCTTTTCTCATTCTCCCTTCATTTCTTTATCTCATCCCTGCTCCCTTCCTCTTTCCTTTACTGATTTGAACATGCTAAAATGACTGTGTGAGCTTCTGAAATCATGGTCTAGAATCTTTCTAAGTCTGGTTTAAAATGTTGAAGCCTATGTTGTTATGCATTCTAGGAGCTAGAGGTGAAGCATATCCCCTCATGATATGTTCTTCACCTCTGTAAGTTCCTCTGTTTCATCTTTTAATATACTGTCTTCACTGTTTAAGTTGATAAATCATGTTAGAAATAACCTTGATCTCTACCATGATAATAGTCTTCTCCGCATACACCTTCCCTGGTTCTTATGTGCAGTTATGCTAGTGACTACAGTTCAAAACCTGTCCAGCCTGCTTGACTTGTCTCTTTGTCAATACGTGATGTCTAGACTAGGTTCTTTAACATAGTCTTTCCTGCTTTCAATGACTTGTGATAAAACTGTTCAAAAAGTCCCTCGTTGTGATTAAAAATCTGCATTTAGTATGTTAAATGTTTAATGTTTGATTGTTAAGAATGGTTAAGTGTACTGATTTATTTGGAGATGACTTGTGTCTTTGTGATATCATTTATATTCAAATTTGTGCATTGGGTACACATGCTCTGTTTAAATCTATCCCTCTACTCCTTTTGATTTCTGGAAATGTATTAGTTCAAAAAGAATGATCTTTGTGGATATTTACAAGTAGGAAATCTGTGGTCTTATTAGTATAACCCTTAGGTGATAAATTTGTAACTTGGTATCTTGTTTCACATGCTTTAATTGTGTATTAGTTTTTTGAATAATGAGAATTAACTGTTAGGAAATGTGCTTTTTTTAAGTATGAAATTTGATTGTCCTTGCTTAAATTGTTTGGACATATACTGATTTTTATTTATTTTTACTCCTCTTTGGGCGCATAAAATTGGTGGAGTCCAATTGGACTCCCAACACTCCCCCTTTGCATTTCTTCAGTTGGGCCTACCCAACAACTAACTGGACTTGCTTGTTAAGAGCCCAAAAGGTCCGAGTCTTATGAGACAAAGGAGAAGCAGTAGAAGCAGAAGAAAAATGGGCCAAGCTCAAGCGCATATCAGCAGAAAAAAGTCCAAAATGGACTGAATAAATAAAATTGGGCAAAAGCCCATAACATTCGGCAGCAGCAGTAGCCCAAAGGGCTAAAAATTTGACAAAATGGACTAAGTACAAAGTGAAAACGGCGGTGGGCCTAAGAAGGGCCCACACAACAGAATTAGGACATGAATAGTTTAATAGTCCTTAACTTCTTATGTTATATGTATTTAATTGTTAATCAGTATTAATTATATAATTGGACTGACTTTTTAAAACTTAGTCGAATTATTCCCAAACGAGGTTAACATTACTGTTTAAATATTTCCTTTATATTAATCAATGTTCTTTATTTCTTTCAATTGTTCGTAACCTTTTTCCAATCAAACGCCGACTCCTTTCTTTCATGTATAAAACAAATCTTTCATATATTGTCTTTATAAAATCAATTCTTTCTAAAAGCAACAAGATGTTTTTTACAAACAAAACCAATCCCGTTTTCAAAAGTTAGTCAACAAGTTAGTTTTTCAAACAAGCCCGGGCAACCGCGAATTAGCGGATACTCCTAGTGCCTTAAGACCCTTCCAAGAGTATTAACTTGAACCCTTACCCTTAATCTCTTAATTTTTAAAGTCTTTACCTGTTTTGGATTTTAAAAATTCTTATAAGTTTTTCTTGGTTTTTACTTTACAAAAACTAAGTGGCGACACTTGCTTTTTATTTAGAACGTTTTGGAACTTTAATTAGATTTTCGAAACGAACTTTTCAATAAACAAAGAAATGTTTTTCCGTCCATACCTAAAAAAGGATCACAATAACGACCACCTATAGAAGATGGAAAGGCTGGCTAAATAGGACGAGCAGAATACACCTACTGGTTGTGGCCCCTTAAGTATGAACCAGTAAAATTTCCGTCGTTCTGAGACTTCTTGGCTAACACCTTAGTCTTCCCAACCTGCTTAACCTCCTCTAGCTTCTTCATATAATCCATTACCTCGTTGAGACTCTTTCCCGCTAAAGTCATACGAACTGACAACACCTATAACTCCATATTAAGGCCCTTCACAAACAGACAAAAGTCTCCTCTTTTGTACCCAAAATTTGTGTAGCAAAATAAGGAAATGCATGGAATTGGGCCTCATAGGCTGAGACCGACATGTTACCTTGCTCCAGAGCTAGAAAGTCATCATTTTTACGGTCTCTCAAAGAGCGGGGCACATACTTCTCTAAGAAAAAAACATAAAACTCTGTCTAGGTCAGCAGAGGCAAAGCTGATGGCTGACACTCCACATGAGACCTCCACCACTGCTTAGCATCTCTCTGCAACTGGAAGGTGATGAACTCTACACCATGCTGCTGCACAATGCCCAACCTATGCAGCCTCTTGTAACAGTCTAGAATGAACTTATAAGAATCCTCTTTCTCAATACCTTGAAATGTAAGAGGTTTCAGCTTCAAAAACTTAGTCAGCATCTCATGCTCATTCCCAGTCATAACCGAACCTAGCATCGGATGGAAGAAGTCACCAGTACCCGATGCCGATCCATCCAAAGAGCTGTTGAAACCGCTAGCTGGGTGCCCAAAACATGATCTGCAGTACCCGTGGGAGTAGCTCCAGCACCCACCATCCCACTCAGAAAACTCCACACTTGCTGAAATACTTCGAGCGTTATAGAAGGAAGGCCTGCACCTCCAACCAATGCCGCCTCCTCCTGTTCCGCGCCCTCCTCAACAACAACCTCCACTTCCTCCTAAATGTGATCCTGGGGTGGAGAAGGGGTCGCCTCTCTTGGTCCAGTAGCTTCTTAAGCCTCACCCCAAGTAGGTGTTGCCCTTCCTTTGCCTCTACCTCTGCCCCTACCCCTTCCCCTGCCCCTTCCTCTTCCTCTTACTGCTGGTCCTGCTGCCAGGACCGTCGCTCTCGCTCCGTTATTTCTCATGTTAACAATTTGTGTACAAAAGAGTGAAAAACATGAAACTCCATCTAAGTCAGCAGAGGCAAAGTTGATGGCTGACACTCCAGATGAGAGCTCCACCACTGCTTAGCATCTCTCTGCAACTGGAAGGTGATGAACTCTACACCATGCTGCTGCACAATGGCCAGCCTATGCAGCCTCTTGTAACGGTCTAGAATGAACTCATAAGCATCCTTTTTCTCAATACCTTGAAATGTAAGAGGTTTCAGCTTCAAAAACTTAGTCAGCATCTCATGCTCATTCCCAGTCATAACCGAACCTAGCATCGGATTGAAGAAGTCATCAGTACCCGATGCCGCATCCATCCAAAGAGCTGTTGCAACTGCTGGCTAGGTGCCCAAAACCTGATCTGTAGTACCCGTGGTAGTAGCTCCAGCACCCACCAGCCCACTCAGAAAACTCCACACTTTCTGAAACGCTTCGGGCGTTATAGAAGGAAGGCCTGCACCTCCAGCCGATGCCGCCTCCTCCTGTTCCGTGCCCTCCTCAACAACAACCTCCACTTCCTCCTCAATGTGATCTTGGGGTAGGGAGGGGGTCGCCTCTCTTGGTCCAGTAGCTTCTTGAGCCTCACCCCCAGCGAGTGTTGCCCTTCCTTTGCCTCTACCTCTGCCCCTACCCCTGCCCCTGCCCCTTCCTCTCCCTCTTACTGCTAGGCCTGCTGCTAGGACTGTCGCTCTCGCTCCATTATTTCTCATGTTAACCATTTGTGTACAAAAGAGTGAAAGAGGTTAGATACCAATTTGTATCACCAAATACCAATTGGAATCAAGTTGCAGCATGAAGGAAGGAAAAAGAGATTGTTTCCTAAGGTCCTATAGCCTCTCGAAGAAAAGTACAAATGTCTCCGTACCATTCCGCAGACTGTACTAGACCCATTTTGGTACGATGATATCAATGAACCTAAGGCTCATGACCCAACGCGAGTGAGTGGCACCCACCCAAAACCCCCAGATGAAAGGACCAATATCAACCCAACACTTAGTAAAGTCTAACAGCTCAAAACTAGTTTGCATTGAAATAAACTAACATTCACTATAAAAATACTTGTAAAATGAGATCATGTAGAAATCCCCTAGAACCTGAAAGTCACCGTACCAAAACATCTACTACTGTCTAGAAAAAAAAGAGGGATGAAACCCCAAAATAAGAGAATCCAAGTCAGAAACAAAGGACCAGAAATATACTGGATGAAACCATAGCAGCCGAAAGAGTAGGTCACCCTTGGGATCTGAAATCGATGGAACTACAACTGAGGTCGTGTGTCAGCCGCTGGAAGATGTCCTGTACTCACAAAAGAAAAGCAAGTACATAATTAGTACACAAACACCGTGTACTGATAGGATCATCGACCAGCTCCAATAAACAAGATATGAATAATATACTAAAGCTGAGTAAAGTAAGGTAAACATGTAATACAAGTCTGACAACCATTGCACATTACACCGTGACAATAACATATACCCCTTTCAAATAACCCAGACCAACTATGGATCCCTAAGACAACACCTAAGTGCTTAACATGTAATCCCCACCTACACTATGACCAATCCCATAGATACATATAACCACCCAGCCTCTTAAGGACCATCATGCAACAATCACATATCAAGAATATGCAACAATCACATATCAAGAATTCAACCTGGTCCACTCATGGAACAATCGTACGAATATAATCAATGCAAATACAATTAAACCCGTCCTAGGCGTGGTACACAAGCCAACCATCAAAATCCCATACCAGGCGTGGTACCCAATCCAATCGATAAATATCCCGTACCAGGCATGGTACCCGAGCCAACCAATATGTACCCTGTAATAGCCATGGTACCTAAGCCAACCGAATGTCACACACAATCTAACAATTCAATAAATAATGAACAACATCACACTTGTAAACCAACAAGCAACCAAACCTAGTTCATTTCATATAATTGACACAGGATAACGAGATACTCATAATCCCATTCCCTAAGCATGCAAACTCATACAATACTAAGCGATAGTACCTAAACACATATTGCATATTGGGAAAAATAGTAATCATCACCTACCTTGAAAAACTCAAAAGCTCTATTGGACCAGAGCCTTCCCATTTTACGACGCCTTTGCTTGTTCTTGGACTAAAAATAATTATACAATATGCTAACATTAGTCTAATAGCCTAAAATACTCGGATTATACAAAATACGAATCCCTAGGCCAAAAATATAATCATTCCACCCATTCCCAAGCTTTTTCACCACTATTTTATCCTAAACTACTATTTCTACGATTATGTTTAGCAAATAGGGGTGATTAAGACATGAAAAACCCATCAACAACACAAACAAGGAAATCAACACTCTAGAATCCCCTTTTTCCTTGAATTCCATATTCTTAGATTAACCGAAAACTTCCCCAAACATGTAGATTATAGCTTCTAAGGTTCGAGAATTGAAATAACAAAGAGGGGAGTGAAAACCTTACCCTTTCGACGGAGTTTGGTGGAAATTCACTAAAATTTGCCTCCCTTCATCTCTGCCCTTCCCCAAAACATTATTGATAGTTTCTGAATATTTTTGGGGAAGTTTCAACATAAAACCTAACTCAGTCTGCTATAGAAGTCCGTGCACCACTATAGCGGAGTCGCCATAGAGGTACTGACCGCTATGGCAGTGCTGACCGTCGTTGACTTCCACTATAGTGGAAATTATTCTGCTATAGCGGTGGCGATGGTAGCCCAATTTCAACTTCTATAGAATCTTAGAAAACCTCAAAAAAATGCCCATTTTATAACACATCTTAAATCTTGACATTCCGGAACAACCCCTTTACGTCAACCTTAATACCGGGAGTTCTACTTACCCAAATTCATTTTTGAAAAGTCCCCCGATTTCCTTAACATATTAGCTAATGGAAAAACTATCTCAATAAAATATATATCACCCAATTCTCACCCAGATTACCCTAGACCAAACCTCACACTAAAACCGGTCTAGACTAGCCTAGCCTAAAATTTCCAACTCCCAAACTCAGAAATTTTTTAACCCAAAACTTGGCATGACCCGTAATTATGGACCCAGTCATTACATAGAGCTAATACCACTACTAGATTTAGGAGTTGATTTAATAATTTAAAGAACCACCTAATAAGCCTTAGGTTTTTGCTCTAGATTTCTCCTTCCTCAGTATTAGAAGCAACTATCTATAAGGTCTGGTTGGACTCTTGTCTGGATACTAGTTCCATTAACACCCTAATCTCTCACCATGTGTATGCATTTTTATCCACTGAAATCGTTTCTAACAAGAGGTATGACCTTTATTTTTAAACTGATGCTCCATTTGGAATTTTCCGTTCTAAAAAATCTGTGCATTAGCTAACTTGTGCCTTGTACTTTTGTCTAGTTCTTTGGCTATACATCTGCAATAAATGTTTATCCTCTTAGTTAAGTCTCAGAATCCCCTTGTTGCTATGTTCTTCTTTTACCTATCCCTTAAATCAGTGAATTGAGCTTAAGAAAGCTAATACAACCACTAGACCTCAAGAATCGATGCAAGAAGAACACATAGCTTATCTTGATTCTCTATTTTTATACAATTTTTGCAGGGTTCATGAACAACAACATTGAAGAGAACCTGTACCAGGTTTTGTCATACCATTTTAGATGTATCTCTAATTGTAATAGAATGTTTCTCGTAACCTATTTTTACTGTTTAGCTCACCCTACTCACAAATTGTGTTTTCTGTGTTTTAAATCATGAGTCCCTTTTGGTTCTAATAAGTGGTATCTCTGCTTTTTCAAGATTGATTATGATTTTTCCTTTTGCTGGCACCTCATTAAAATTGTTGAATGTGAAATCACCTGCAAAATCAAAAACTAAGTGAGTAAAGAAATCAGCAATAGTATTACCTTCCCTAAGGGAATTTACTATATTCTTACAGGTAAAACTCTCATTAAAGCTCTTATGGAATTGACAATCATTTTCACTCTCCATGGGACCTCCCATTTCTGTTCAAGAATTTGCACCATTATCCATGAATCTGACTCCATATAGATCTGAAGGATATCATTGCTCTTGCAATACTCTAGACACTCCTTAACTGTTGTAGCTTCTGCAATCAGAATGGTTGTATCATTAATCCTTGAACCTTTGGCTACCACTAGATCCCCTTCCCAATTTCTAATACAAAATGCAAAAGAGTTGGGGTTTGGATTCCCTATTGAAGCACCATTGGTGTTTCCTTTCATCCAAGGCTGAGAGGGGGGAATTCATTTTATTTCTCTAACTACATATGTACTTCTATATCTCTATAATCCATTAATGATGTTCACCCAGTTTCTCCCTTGTACTTCCATGTGGAATCTGAATTTTAAAAACTTCAAAATATTATCATTAATCTCCCAGTGCACCTTCCTCTCATATGATCCACCATGTAGGATAGTATTTCTCCTTTTCCATAAGACCAAAGTATAAACATAGGGACAACCTTGAATACTTCTTTTAATCTGCATTTCCCATCAGTATTTTTCCACAATCTCACACTTTGTTTCACATTGAGCCTTTGATCAACAATTCCTACTACTCCACAATAGTGGTTCCATACTTTATCTGCTACCTCACCTTTAAGAAATAGGTGTTCTATAGTTTCTCCTTCCTATATCGTACAACATCCACAAGCCTCAGAGATATTAGGATTCCACATATTTATTATAGCTGCTACAGTGACCTTACCAAGCCAGACTCTCCATGTATAAAATGAAAATTTAAAAGGTAGCCCTTTGCTCCATATTGCCTTTAGATCTTCATGGACATCTTCTCTTTGCTTAAGTACTTCCCAAGCATTTTTAGTCGTGAATATTCCAGTGCTATTCTTGGTCTACCAAGGTTTATCCATCACACTCTCCACCTAAACAAATCCCATATTATTTTTGACATGCTCCAGGACATAACTTGGGACTGCATGCTGCATTTTGTCATAATCCCATCCATTTTTTTCAAAAACTCCCCAATATCCTTCAAAGGATGGCAAAACTGTACATCTGTTTTGTGTATGTACAATGGCCTAGTATTGGTCCAGTTGTCAAACCATATTATAGATGAACCATTTCTTGGTTCCCACTATAAGAACTGCTCAATTTTTTCCCTATTTTCCAGCATTGCTTTCCATACCTGAGAACCACCTCTCGACTACACCAAACTTGGAATTTGTTTCTTGAAGTCTTTATTCTAGATGAAGTAAGTCCACAAACTACTTTGTGTCCTAAATTTCCACCACAATTTAGCATGCATTACTTGAGAAACATCTTTGAGAGATCTAAACGCTAGTCCCCCTTCACTTTTTGGTAGGGAAATCTTATCCCAAGCAGACGAATGTTTGTTTCTTCCAGTTTCTTTGTTGTGCCAAAAACAATCTTGTAAAGATTCTCTGTAGATCATTAATAACACTTTTAGGAGGGATAATTGCTGACAGCACATAGATAAGGATACTCTGCAAGGCACTTTTTAATAGCACTTACATGCCCCGATAGGACAATACTTTCCCCTTCCAAGCTTGAAGTTTACCCCTTACTTTGTCCATCAACTATGAATAATGTTCCTTCTTTTTCTTTGAGTGTGAAATAGGGCATCCCAGGTATTTCAAAGGGAAAGATCCTCTAGTAATCCCTGTGTTCTGGTCCAACTGCTGCACCACCTTCACATGAGCATTTTGATGCACATAAAAGAAGCTCTTGTACTTATTAACCTTCTGTCTTGATTCATGTTCATATTCCTGCATAACCAACATAATCTTCCCAATAGAGTATTCATTAGAAGAAGTGAATATTATAGTATCATCAGCATATGGTAAGTGATTAAGATATGAGCTACACTTAGGCATTTCATAACCAATATAACAAGCATCCTTAAATAGTTTGTTCAGATCCCTTGACATAACCTCAGTATATATAATAAAGAGAGTATGGGATAAAGGATCCCCTTGTGTTACCCCCTAGTAGAGTGAAAAAAACAACTGACCAACCATTTAGCAAGATAGAATAGTAATTGTTGGAAATTAATCTCCAGATCACATCCTCTACCCTAGTAAAGAAACCCATTTTTCTTAGTACCTTCATTAAAAAGAACCAGCATACTCTATCATAGGATTTATCCATGTCTAACTTCAGAACCACATTGGAAGGTTTCCCTCTCTTACCTATATCAGTGATCAACTCTTAAGTCAATAGCACATTCTCAACAATATTTCTCCCTTTAAAAAGCCAGATTGATTAGGAGATATAAAGTTAGAAAGAATATCCTCCAATATATCATGCACAATTCTTGAAAGGATCTTATTCACAAAGTTACTCAATCTAATAGGCCTCAAATCTAAAAAAGACTACATATTGTATTTTTTAGGAATGAGTACTAGATTAGTATGAGTAATAGACTTAGGAAGAGTGCTTCCTGTAAAGAAATTAAGCACAATTCTTATCACATCTCTACCTACAATATCCCAACATGATTGGAAAAATCTTCCAGATAACTCATCTGGTCCACAAGCACTATAACCATTAAGATTGAAAATAAAATTTCTTATCTCATCTTCATCAGGAATTTCCCCTATGCATGCATTGTCCTCCTCTGTAATATGCTCAAGAATATAATGTAGAAGAGGGAAATTTGTGGCCTCCATTTCTTGAGTGAACTGCTTCTGGTAAAATTCAATTGCTTCATTAGCAATTCGACCTTTATCTTCTAGCCAACAACCCTGGTCATTTAAAATCCTGGTCACCTAAAGCTTATTTCTCATACCTTTTATAATTTTATGGAAGAACTTTGTATTTCTATCTCTACTTTCAAACCAATGATACCCAGTCTTCTGCTACCATAAGCTTTCCTCTAAGTGAAGATATTTGGTGTATTCAGCGCTAGCCTTCTGCATGACTGCTCTATTTTCTTGAGTTGTGAATTCTTTAAATAATTTCTCCTTAATATTAGTAATCTCTACTCTAATGATCAATTGCTGAAAGATATTCCCATAAGTGTGTCTACTCCACATGGTGAGGGCCTTCATTACCTGCTTAATCTTTCTTTTGAAATCAAGGAAAGGATTTTCAGAACAACCTGTATCCCAATTTCTTCTGACCACCTCTTTTAACTTTGCATGGTTAGTCTAAAATTTTAAAAATCTGAAAGGCTTTTGGAATCTGATATTACTTTTCTCATAACTTAGTAGCAAAGGGGCATGATCAGATCAATCTTTGGACAAGTGCTCCACCTTTAAATGAGTAAATAAGTTTTGAAAAGTAGCATTAGAAAATAGTCTATCAAGCCTCTCAAAAATTCAATCATCTCTTGCTCTTCCATTCCACCAAGTGAAGGGAATTTCCTTATGACGAATCTACCCCAGATCACACAATTCAACACAATCTTTAAATTCTTTTATATCCTCATCACCCACAGGCAGTCCTCCAATATTTTTTGAAGCATTCAAAACAACATTGAAATCCTCCTTATGATCCCAGGGATAGAGAACATTGGCTGTAGAATAAATGTTATCCCATAGCTCTGTTCTATCGCATTTAGCATAGACTATTGTCACTAAAAAGGATAAACAAAGAGACTGATTACTCAGAGTCATAGATAATTTTTGTTCTGTCATAACTGTAGCATTAATATCATGATTAACAAAACACCAAATATTTCTATTACAGTTATGAAACATGAGAGACATCTGTAATCGACTTCTATATCTGTTGATGAATCTGATATGCTGAAAAAGGTTATAAAGTGGTATGAAAGCAAATTTATGAAATTTATGTAGCATCTGAACTCTGTGACAAGCCTTTTGTGACTTAACAGACTTGACATTCCATATAAAAGCCTACATAATTGCTTATTTCTATGGGAACCCTCCTTCCTTTGGCTGAATTATATTGGGTTGTACAGCCTCTGCATTGCCCTGTTTTACCCCTTCCTTGCTGATTTAATAGATTTAATGGTTCTTGGGGATGTATCTACATCTCTAAAGATCTGATCTTCTTGGAAGTCTCTAATACTATACATTTTTATCGATTTTATGTGTAAGAATATCATGTAACACTGCATTAGGGGATTCTGCATGTCCACTCTAGAGTTGTTCATCAACAGCTATTGGAATATCCACAATGGACATCTTGTTATCTCCTGAAGTGGCACTAAGCTCATCTTTACTTTCAGCCATCACCTTAGTATGATTTAAACCATTATTAACTATTGAAGTGACTTGATCCTGCTTTTTATTTACATTCTATTGTTGCTGTATTACAGGGATCATGAACTTAGAGTCATCCATAGCTGCTGGTGTGTCTTTACTAGCTTTAGGTACAATTGCATCACCTGTTTCATCATATGACTTATGTTTCTCAACCTCAACTGATTCTTTTTCCTTTTTCTCTGCAGCTTTTTCCTAGTTCTTTGTTGATGATGTGGCTTCTTTATCTTTCCCATGGCTATGAAAGGACCTGGATATCCAGTCCTTGATGGATAACTCCTTGACCCCCTCTCCTTGTTTATCAATTTCTTGACTGTTACTACTAGGTGTAATAATTTTGTTAGAAGATTGTGTGTGCTCTTCTCCATCTTCTGTCAGGGTTTCAAAAGTATTATCATTACAAATTCCCCTATCAAGTGTTGTAGCCTTTTCACCAAGGTATCCTTTGTTGTCCTTTGTAATAGTAAACTTTCTCTTTGTGGGGTTGCATCTCAATGTCTGGCCATGATATCTTCTCCCTTGACCCCGTGATGTAGTAGTCTCGACTTCCCCATTATGGGAATTGTTTTGGATCTATTCTCATGTTGTTCATTCTTTAGATGGATTTACTTCAATTCTGGGTGTAGAATCCTACAATCTTGCTCATTATCAAGTTGTAACTTACACTTCTTACAATACTTAGGTAGGAAATCATAATTAATTTTCAGCTGTTCAACTCTTGATTCCTCATTGGATGCATTTATAATTTCCATTTCAACACATGTAGGGAGGTATACCACTAGGTCTACCTACACCTTGACCCTAGCATAACTAGGTCTAGTCTTGTTCACAGTATCCATATCCAAGTGAATTGGCTTTTCCACCACTGATGCTCACGAAAATAGAGACTCTTTCACAAGTTAGGTTGGCTTGAGGTGAGGGAATGAGATCAAAGCCATTGCTTGTGTTGTTTCCTCATTAATCTTAAATTTAGTATCATTAATTAAGGGATGCATCTGATAGGAGTAACCATCCTTATCTATAATGTAGTATACATTCTTCTATATTACATTGACAAAATTCTCAATCCGGTCGAATCTTATTAGGATGTTATGATTTCTCAATAATCTAATTTACAATCACCTTTCACATTGAGTTGTTTGGGAATTTGTAATCTGAGATCTTCCAATTCCAGCCATCCATATGAAAACTTCCCAATGACAGCATATTGCAATTCTTCTATCAAATTCATCTGATCCACCTCTTCCTCTGTCCACCTGACACGAGGAATCCCATTAATGTTGTTGAGCTTTTTGATGGGAATAGGTTCCACAACTTGTTTCATTTGAATTGTGCCATTGATGATAGCAACTGGTTTCAATAATTTTGCATACTGATTCAATTGTGAAACAAGATGTAAAGTCATAACATTTTTTCATTCTTTATCACTTTGTAAAGAATGGTATGGTTCATTTTAACTTTCATCAAGTATGTTGTTATTTTCATTGACTAAACACCTATAAAACAAATTTAAGTATATTCAAAATTAATTTATAGATGGATCATTATGTTGCTTCATATGATTCTATAAAAATATATATATATAATTGACACTTTATTATAACGTATGATCTTTATTATCATTTTTTATCATGTTTATTCGAAAATATTGATGATCATTTTTTTAAAAAAACTAATTAAATACCTATAAATATATTTAAAATAATAATATTGTGCCTGTATTAGTTGAGACAAATAAAATATACATCAAAATATTATATAATATTTTTATGAACACTTATTAATTTTTTTAAATAGGCAAAATTAATAACAAAAACTTAATTTTTCACTATGTGAAAGGACTTAAAGTTTGCAGTCAATTATATTAGGCCCGTACCACAAGCCTTAAATTATCTAGTTTCTATTTTCTAATGCAATGACCCTTTCGGTTATTCCCGCGCTTACGCTTTCTTTGTACTGTTAGAGCTTGCCTGTAGTAGCTTGAAGTCATTTATGGTTTGCTGGGACAGGTGGTTTGGTGTCTTGGCCATTCATTTGGTCTTTATGGTCGTTTTCCTTTTTTATAGTTTAAACTTAGGATATCGTTGACTATGGTTAATATTCTTAGTAAATGCACTCGGAATCAAATTCTGACAGTTCCATTAGCTCTGGAGCATGGATTTTGTTCTAGATGGATCCTTGACCAGGGCTTGGGAGCTTTTGGTTTTGTTTTGTGTTGCTTTTTGTATTTTCTAGCCAGTTGAACTTGAAAATTTGACTTTGGTTAACATTTAGAGAAGATGGCCTCAGATAGGATTTCTTTCAGCACTGTTAGCTTTGGAATGTTGACTTTGGTCTAGATATACCTTTGGTTCAGGTTCCGAGGCTTTCATGCTCATTTTGGGGTCTTGAGTTTCATTTTGGCTTAAGGTTGGTTTTGGGTGTTGGGGCCACTTTTCATCAAACCGAACTCCGTTGAGTTTTCCATTAGTATTGTTGAGTTTGGAATGCTATTTCTGTTGTGTTAGCATAGTTTGTTTACAAGCGTAGGGTCCCAGATGAGCCCTATAAGCCCACCCGGTTACTTTTTCCCTTCAAATTTCTGCTGGTTGCTATTGCAGGTGTAGGCCTATGGCCTTAATTGCGATCATAGGGAAGCCATCCCGATCGTGATAGTCTACCTCATTGGTCATCACGACCGAAAGGGTCCCTTAATGTGATCATGATAAAGGGCCTGTGGACCCAGCTCCCTCTATTCTACGCGATCACGAGGTTCTCTCTCGCAACCGCGATGAAGCCCATCCCTCTTTGTTCTTTGCGACCACATGTCTAGTCCTTGCGATCACGATGGTCTAGCCAGTGTGGTCTTCAAAATTGCGTGGGGTCCCTTCACGATCGCGAAGAAGGACCCCTGGCAGTATATATATTCCCCTCTTTATTATTATCACTCCAAAATAGAGTATCCTCCATTGTTATCAGCTCAAGCTCCATATTTCTCTGTGTGGCTTCAATTCCAGACGTGAGGGTGATAATTCTTGATTCCTGATCATTTCATTGAGTCCAATTTGGTAAGTTCCTTGGTATTTTCGTTAAATTATACTTCAATTCTTTTCCTAATTCATTCTTGAACCTTCTAGCTTGTGGGCTGTTTTGAGCCATTTCCATGGAATTTTTTAGCTAATCTTCTGAGCATGCATTCGCGAGAGTGTTATGATCATTGTGCATTTTTCCATTTTTGATTTTGGGTTGTGGGCCTTGCGAACCCGCTTGTGGCTTAAATTTTTACCCAGCTATACTTTTAGCAATATGGGTATCCTTAGCTTCGTTTTAATGCGTAGTTTATGTTTATGATAGTTTTACTATTGTTCGGAGCTTCTCAAAGTTGTTTAGTCTTGACATCGTCATTCTAGTAGCTTGTTGTCAGATGACAGGTAGGTTATATTCTTCTCCATATTATACTTTGTGTATATAGGCTATAATATAATTGTATTAATTAGCATCCCTGGGTTGGGTTTATTAGCTTGGCCCCCCAGACCTTGCCCGCTTCTCTATATCCGTCTTATTTTTGCTCATATGGTTTTAGTACTCGTTATAGTTAGTAGTATCACCCTTGTGGTCCTGTGTGACCTTGTATTTGACTCTGGACCATAGATGGTGGGTTACTTAAGAGATCATCGGCTTTATGCCAAGTTCTCAAAGTGCGAGTTTTTGCTTGAGTCAGTAGCATTCCTAGGACACGTGGTGTCTAAGGATGGGATTAGAGTGGATCCGGGTAAGATTTTAGTTGTTTGTGATAGGCCGAGACCTACTACTCCTATCGAGGTTCACAACTTTATTGGGTTAGAAGGGTACTAAAAGAGGTTCATTGAGGGGTTTTCTTACATGGCAGCACCTTTGACTAGGCAGACAAGGAAGGATGTCCCATTTCAGTGGTCCGATCAGTGCGAGGATAGTTTCCAGAGGCTTAAGGCCTTATTGACTTCGGCTCCAGTGTTGGCTTTGCCAGTTGTGGATCAAAGCTTCTCAATATATTGTGATGCTTCAGGGGTTGGTCATGATTGTGTATTGATGCAGCAGGGTCGTGTGATAGTATATGTGTTGAGATAACTGAAGGTTCACGAGCGCAACTACCACACTCATGACTTGGAGTTGGCAGCGGTAGTTTTTGCGCTTATGATTTGGAGGCATTACTTATATGGTGTTCACTGTGAGATCTTCACTAATCACCATAGTCTTCAGTACATCAAGAGTCATCGAGAGCTGAACTCTAGGCAGCGAAGATGAGAGTTTTGCTTTTGTAGAGGAGGTGACTGCAATTCTAGCCAGAGATGTCAGGAGATTAAGGTCTAGAGAGATTCCGATTGTTAAGGTTTAGTGGAGGCACTGTCTAGTTGAGGAGGCTACCTGGGAGACTGAGAGAGAGATACGGGCTCAGTATCCGCAGTTGTTTGAGCCTTCAGGTACTTCCTTATTTTTGACTACCAACGTACAAAATATACAAAAGATGGACCTAAAGTGACCGAATAGACAAAACATACACGAGAACCAACCAAGACGTGGTGTCACTAGTACAAGAGCGACTAAAGTAAGGAGTAGCTATACAACAGACTCTGTCTATCCAAAATACAAAATATAGACAAAATTTACAAGATGGAAAGCATGTATAGTCTCCAAAAGCATTGGGATCTCACCGCGATCTGAAGTGCAACAGGCCTCTAACGACAGGAAGATTAGTGAGGGTGGCTCGTACTAGGTGTTGCATCAGAAAAAGATGCAGAGTGTAGTATGAGTACCAAGACAACGGGTACTCAGTAGGCATCATAAGCTGACCGAGGGCAGAAAGATAATATATAAATAATAAGATACAGGAAAGCAGTTAAAATATAGGGATCCCCCTAAATCTAGTTATAAAGCTGAAAATCGAAACAACCAAAACAATAAAACGTGAAGTAATAACCAGATCAACTCAAATTAGCCAACAACCCAAACGCACCCAAAGCCAATGCAATGCGATGCAACAATGATGTAATGTATGAATGTATACAAGTCAAACTCGGTATATAGTACTCGGGCACCCGAGATGGAACATCAAGCTTATCAAATGAGTGCAGAAAGGAAAAAACCAAAATAGAGCATCGGGGCGCTCAGAAATGACCATCGATCTTATCGGTAGATACATAAAATTAAAACCCGAAATAAAACATTGGGCGCCTGGAATTTAACCTCAGACTCATTAATAGTAGTATTTTTTCGCTTTTCCCCTCAAAATCAGTAACAGGTCCAATGCAAACCTTTTAAAAGCCCAAAGATCATGAAAACCCAATAATTGTCAAGTGTAGGACTAAGAAGCCTTAAAATCATTTTTTTTCATATCGATAATCATAACAATGCAGTATGAGCATATAAATTTCCATATCCAGAGAAAACACACACAACCAAGTAAAACAGGGAAAAACACCCTTCAAACCAAGAGAACTGGCCTGAAACTCCGTCTAAATCCAAGCAATGGCCTCAGGCCCACAGTTACACATAATGGTAGAATAAAGCGAAAAGTTACCAAAAATAAAGCGAAAAGCACCGAGAATCTCTACTCTACCTCTTAAGCCTCCTAAAAGCATAATAAGGATTCTATACTAGCCATAAAGGTATTACAAGCTCCTAGGCTAAGGATAAGCATGATAATTCTAAACAATAACCCAAAATGGCCAATTTAAAGTGGTAAACATGATTTAAGACTAAATCTATCTAATATCTCACGTAACGTTCCAGTAACACACACACACACACACACACATATATATGTATATATATATATATATGTATAATCTAACTAAGCTTAGTCTAAAAAGTAAATTGTAACCTACCTCGAGGCTGAACAATAAACACGAACTATCACTTATGTGCCTTCCCCTTTCGAACAGCCTCAGAAAACTACTACGCTATCAAGAACATAATCCAGGTGTCAAGATGAGAAATATGACACCTATATTGCTATAGTCATAACCGAATTAAAATCAGGGTCATAAGCGGGCCGTGGGCCTCGCAATCCAAAATCAGAAATGAAAAATACCACGGTGTTTCCCATGTTCCTAGGAGAACATGCCCAAAATTTGAGCAGAAACGGACCATGGCAAGGGCTCAAAACAGCCAAAGAATCAAGAAATTTAAAGAATGAAATTTATGAAAAATAACAAAAATTAGCAAGAGAATTTACCTATTCACGAGGCAAGGAATGAACCCGGATAAGTAGTATATAATCCTCCAAGAAAAAGGAGTGAGTAAGAGAAGAAATGGAGCAATTTGGAGATAAAATGGAGGAGAAAACGAAGTTTGAAGATGATGAGAAAAGCTGAAAATAAGTTGCCAACAACTATTGAAAGCTGGCCCGCAACAGAAAAATCTGCAATTTTTTAAATTTCTATGGGGCATTTCGGGCACAATCGAAATCCGATACTCACAAACCAATAATGCTACTAGAGTGAAAATGAAATTCTGGACTCAATGGAATTAATGAATTTCCCAACGAAGATTGTTTTAAGAAAAAGTAGGCCTCATGCCCAAAACTAACTCAGAACTGAATACCCCAAAACAAGTCTGGAAGTCCCGAGACCTGACCCAAAGGTTCTCGTAGCCTAAAGTCAATATTCTGTAGCTAATAGCGATGACATAATTTCCATCCAAGGACGTCTTCTCCGAATGTTGACCAAAGTCAATCCTACCAGCCAAACTGACATGAAAACACAGAAAGCAACACAAAACCACACCGTAAGTGCTCAGACCTAGACCAATGGTCCTACTAGATCAAATCCCCGTTCTAGAGACAACGAAACTGTCAGAATTTGATTCTGAGCATGAGTACCAAGAAAGTTGACTGAATTCAAAGATTTTCTATGTTCAAGTTCTAAAATAGGGAAATGGTCATAACGACCTAAAGAACGGCCCGGGAACCTAACTATCAGTCCCGGTAAGTCGTAAATAATCTGTAGCCGCTGAGGGAAAGCTCGAAATATAGAAAAAGGATGAAAAACAAAAAATGACTGGGAGGGTCATTACAACATCCACAACTAAAAGAACTTTCGTCTACAAAAGTTAGAAAAAGGATAGTACCTGAAGACTCAAAAAGATGAGGATAACGGGTCTGCATGTCGGTCTCGATCTCCCATGTAGCCTCCTCGATAGGATGATGCCGCCACTTAACCTTAACTGACTGAATCTCCTTGGACCTCAACTTCCTAGCCTGCCTTTCAAAAATAGAAACAGGCTCCTCCTCAAAGGCTAAGGACTCATCCAACTGAACCGACTCTAACTGAAGCACGTGAGACTCATCCGAAATATACCGCCGCAACATAGAGACATGAAACACAGGATGCACACTGGAAAGAGCAGGAGGCAAGGCTAACTAATAGGCAACCTCTCCAATACAACAAAGGATCTCAAATTTCCCAATGAACCTCAGACTGAGCTTACCTTCGTCCCGAACCTCATCACGCCCTTCATGGGCAATACCCAAAGGAACACACTATCACTAACCATGAACTCTATCTCTAAAACTCTCCGGTCAGCATAACTCTTCTGCCTACTCTGGGTAGTGCAAAGTCTCTCCTGAATAACCTGAACTCTATCTATAGAATTACAAAGCAAGTCAGTACCCCACAACCTAACCTCAAAATCATCAAACCAACCCACCGGAGATCTGCACTACAAAGCCTCGAACAGAGCCATCTGAATGCTAGAATGGTAACTATTATTATATGCAAACTCTGCCCAGGCTAAACACTGGTCCTACTGACCCTTAAAATCAATAAACAGGCTTGCAACATATCCTTCAAAAGCTGAATAGTCTGAATAGTATTCTCTGACTGACCATCTATCTGCGAATAGAAAGTGGTGCTAAGCTCAACTCTAGTACCCAACTCTCTCTTAATAGACCTTCAGAAGTGAGAAGTGAACTGAGTACCTCGGTCGGAGATGATAGAAATTGGCACACCATGTAAATGGACAATCTCCCGAATATAGATTTGAGCAAACCTCTTAGAACTGTAGGAAGTCTGAACTGGCAAAAAGTGAGCAGACTTTATCAACCTATCCATGATAACCCTAATAGCATCAAATCTCCAAATTACGTGGCAAACCAACTACAAAGTCCATAGCAACCCGCTCCCATTTCCACTCCGGAATGGGTAGCCTCTGAGAAAAACCTCTTACCTCTAGTGCTCAAACTTCACCTGCTGACAGTTCAAGAACCTAGATACGAAAGCTGAAATATCCCTCTTCATCCCACACCACCAGTAGTGCTGCCTCAAGTCGCGATACATCTTAGCTGCCCAGGGATGAATAGAATACCTAGAACAATGAGCCTCCTCCAATATCAATCTAACCAAGTTACCAACTTTAGGAATGCAGGTACGACCCTCGATCCTCAGAATACCCTCTAAATCCAAAGTCGCCTCCTATCCTCACCGCTCACTAACTTGTCATGAATGATCCTCAACCTCGCATCATCAAACTGTTGTGCCCGAATCTGCTCCAACGAGGAAGATCTAACCTTAACACACGAAAGAATATGACCCGGCTAGGAAATGTCAAGTCTAACCGACTTGTTAGCCAAGGAATGGATGTCCAAAGCTAAAGGTCGCTCCTCTGTCTCTAAGAAATCCAAGCTACCCATACTCACCGTCTTCTGGCTCAAGGCATCTGCCACCACGTTTGCCTTGCCCATATGATAAAGAATAGAGATGTCATAGTCCTTCAGTAACTCCAACCACTACGCTGCCTCAAATTTAGATATTTCTAGCTAAAAATGTACTGAAGACTATGATGGTAAGTAAAGATCTAACAATGCACACCATAAAGATAATGCCTCCACATCTTCAATGCGAAGACTACCGCTGCTAACTCCAAGTCATATGTGTGGTAGTTCTTCTCGTGAACCTTAAACAGTCTAGAATCATATGTAATAACCCAGCCCTACCACATCAACACACAACCCAAACTAATATCTGACGTATCATAATACATAGTAAGCCCTGACCCTCGACCGGGAGAGTAGGAATCAGAGATGAAGTCAATAAGGCCTTGAGCTTCAGAAAACTCACCTCACACTCATCTGAACACTGGAAGGAAACATTCTTCTGAGTCAATCTAGTCAATGAAGCTGCTATCCAAGAATATCCCTTCATAAATCGTCTATAATAACCTGCCAACCTGACGAAACTACAAACCTCAGTAGGAGATGTCGGCCTAGCCCAATCATGAACTGCTGCAATCTTCGCCGGATCTACCATAATCCCATTCTTTGACACCACGTCCGCCAAGAATGCCATTGACTCAAGCCAAAACTCACACTTAGTGAATTTAGCATACTACTGATGGTCTCGCAAGGTCTAAAGTACAGCTTTGAGATATTTCTCATGCTCCTATCTATTCCTCAAATAAATCAGAATGTCATCGATGAACACAATCACAAATTAGTCCAAGTAGGCACTGAACACACGGTTTATCAAGTCCATAAATGTTGTTGGGGCATTAGTCAACCTAAAAGATTTGATTATGAACTCATAATGGCTATATCGAGTCCTAAATGCAGTCTTTGGGATGTCCTCACCTCTAATCCACAACTGGTGATAACCGGACCTCAAATCTATCTTAGAGAATACCGCTGCACCCTGTAGCTAATCAAAAAATCATCAATACACGACATCATATATCTAATCTTAACCTTCACCTTATTTAACTGTCTGTAGTCAATACACATACGTATAGTCCCATCCTTCTTCTTCACAAACAGAACTGAAGCACCCCACGGAGACACACTAGACCGGATGAACCCTCTACTCAACAGATCTTGGAGTTGATCCTTAAGCTCCCTCAACTCAGCAGATGCCATCCGATATGGTGGAATAGAAATAGGCTTAGTGCCCGGCTCAACATCGATACCAAAATCAATGTCATGATCGGGAAGAAGACCCGGAATATCAGAAGGAAACACATCCAAATACTCAAGAACCATGGGAACTGACTCAAGAGGAAGTGTGGTGGCACTAGTACCATGGACGTAGGCAATATAAGCTAAGCACCCCTTCTCAACAAACCTCTAGGCGCTCAAAAAAGATATAACTCCCCTCGGCATGTGGCTATCACCTCTCTTCCATATTATAGGAGGGATACCAGGCATCCAAAGAGTAACAATTTTGGCGAAGCAATCCAAGACCGCATGATAAGGAGACAACCTATCCTTGCCCAAGATCACATCAAAGTCAACCATATCAAGTACAACCAAGTCTACCCACGTGTCGTACCCCAAGATAGTTACTACACAAGCCCGATACACCTGATCTACTACTAAATAATCACCTACTAAGGTAGATACACGCAAGGGTAAAGGCAAAGACTCACAAGCAAACTCCAGGCGAGTTGCATAATAAGCAGATATATATGAGAATGTAGACCCCGAATCAAACAAAGTAGAAGCAGACTGATGAATAACATAGATCGTACCTGTGATCAAAGCATCTGAAGCCTCAGCCTCTATCCGGCCCGGAACTGCATACATGTGGCTCTAACCGTCATGACCAGCTGACCTACCGGACTGAGGACCACCTCTAGTGCCCTGGGGACCACCTCTAGCTGGAGGTGCTGGAGCCTTTAGGGCCTGAACTAACTGATCCTATCACCTCTAGTGCGGTTCTGACAGACAATCTCTAGAAAAATGGCGTATCTCGCCACACTCAGAACAACCCCGACCATATGTACCCCGCTGTGAAGACCCAACTAATTAGAATGACCACCACGACCTGTGGATTTTGAATGGCCACCTCGTATAGAAGGAGCGATACTCTAGCTACTCTGACCCTCAGAAGTCTATAATGCTGCCTGAACAGGACGGCTCAGCTGGAAGCATTGTTGGTGCTGACCTCTACCATAGTAGCTTCTACCATGGGTCTGGGAACTACTGAAACTGCCCTGATAGTGGGGACTATTATCACTTCCCCTTTGGGCCTCATGAAGTATGCCCTCAATAGTACAGGCATAATCAACTACCTCCAAAAAAGACTGACCCAATACTACCATACCCTCTGTGGCCAAGCGAAGATGCAAGGTCAAACCTCAAACAAACCGGCGTACTCTCTCGTGCTCGGTGGCATGTCTGGACAACTGGTGGAAGCAAACCTCATACTCAGTAATAGTCATAGAGCCCTTCTCTAACTCAAAGAACTTATCTATCAACAACTCTCTCATGCTACGCAATACTTCTCCAGAAAAGTTACGGAGAACTGGGCCCAAGTAAGTGGAGGTGACCCGACTGGTTTGCAAGCAACATATGACCTCCACCACTGTCTCGCTGGACCATCCAACTGAAATGCTGTGTAATATGCTCCATGTGGCTCAACAAACCCCAAATTATGTAACCTCTCCTGCTAGCTAGTCAGAAACTCATGTGGATCCTCCTAAGAAGAACCCAAAAACCTCAGATGACCCAATCTCAAGAACCTACCAAGCATCATTTCCTCCTCAGAAGACATAACTGGTATGGCTGGTAGAGGTGGAGTAACTTTAGGAACCGATAATACCTCTAATCTGGGAGACGCAGTAGTAGGCTGCACTCCTAAACCCTGTGCTGCCACTTGAGCCGAAGTCTGACCCTCATCTCAAACCTGAGAACCAATCAGAGTGGCCAACAAAGCTGCTGGTGGAGTCATACCCTCAAGGAAACCCAATTATCGAACTAAGGTGTCCTGCAACACAAGAGTAGCCACGAAACCTGCCAGATGATGGACTGGCCTTATACCCTCCGGCTCATATGGTAACTCCTTAGGCGCTGGTGACAGTAATCTAGCCCAGGCCTGATCTGGCACCACAGCCTGTGCCTTACCTCGACCTCTGGGTCGGCCTCTACCCCATCCCCTAGATGGGGCTCTAATTGCAGGCGCAAGGGCCTCGTCCTCGCGCGCTGCAAATCTCATCCAAACCATCTCAAAAAGAGTGAAACAAAGATACTAAGAAGTTGATGAAGTCAAGAACGCACGACAAGGAATCAAAGAATATGACATATTTCCTAGGAATGTCCTATAGCCTCTCGCAGATTTGATACGAACATCATCATACTGATCCACAAGACTACTAGACATTTTGCTCTTGTAATGGTGAGACCGGTGAACCTAGAGTCTGATACCACTCTGTCATGACCCAAAATTGGGCCGTGATGGCACCTACATAAAACCCCCAGTAGGCATGACAAACCCAATGATTCAAAAGACAATAATAACAATAAAACTAAGGACAAGCAGAAGATATAAAGAAAAGACATGCCAATAGCATATACACATACCAACGTACAAAATATACAAAAGATGGCCATAAACTAACCGAATCGAGAAAAATACACGAGAACCAACCCAGACCTGGTGTCACTAGTACAAGAGCGACTAAAGTCAGGAGTAGCTATACAACAGACTTTGTCTATCCAAAATATAAAATATAGACAGAATGTACAAGATGGAAAGCATGTAAAGTCTCCAAAAGTGCCGGGAGCTCACCGCGATCTGAACTACAACAGGCCTCGAATGACAGAAATATCAGTGAGGATGGCTCGTAAAAGGTGCTGCATCAGAAAAAGATGCAGAGTGTAGTATGAGTTACAAGACAACGGGTACTCAGTAGGGATCATAGGACTTCCAAGCGCAGAAAGATAATATATAAATAATAAGATACAGGAAAGTAGTTTAAATACAGGGACCCCCTAAATCTAGTTATAAAGTCAAAAATTGAAACAACCAAAACAATAAAAGGTGAAGTAATAACCTGATCAACTCAAATCAGCCAACAAACCAAACGCACCCAAAGCCAATGCAATGTGATGCAGCAATGATGTAATGTATGAATGTATACAAGTCAAACCCAGAATCTAGTACTCGGGCACCCGGGATAGAACATCGAGCTTATCAAATGAGTGCAAGAAGGAAAAACTCAAAATAAAGCATCGGGGCACCCAAAAATTACCATCAAGCTTATCAGTAGATGCATAAAAGTAAAACCCGAGATAACACATCGGGTGCCCAAAATTTAACCTCAGACTCATCAACGTATGCATAAAGAGTAGTATTTTTCCCTTTCCCCCCTCAAAATCAGTAACAATTCTAAAGCAATCCTTTTTAAAGCCCAAAGATCATTAAAACCCAATAATTGTCAAGTGTAGGACCAAGAAGCCTTAAAATTATTCTTTTTCATACCGATAATCATGAAAATGTAGTATGAGCATATAAATTTCCATATCCAGAGAAAACACACACAACCAGGCAAAATAGGGCAAAGAACCCTCCAAACCATGAGAACTGACCTAGAACTCAGTCTAAATCCAAGTTATGGCCTCGGCCGGCAGTTACATATAATGGTAGAATAAAGCGAAAAGATACTGAAAATAAAGCGAAAAGCACCGAGAATCTCTACTCTACCTCTAAAGCCTCCTAAAAGCGTACTAAGGATTCTATACTAGCCATAAAGGTACTACAAGCTCCTAGGCTAAGGATAAGCATGATAAATCTAAACTATAATCCATTTGAAGCGGTAAATAGGATTTAAGCCTAAATCTATCTAATATCCCACCTAACGTTCCAGTAACATATAAATATATATAATCTAACTAAGTTCAGTCTAGAAAGTAAACTGTAACCTACCTCGGG
This sequence comes from Jaltomata sinuosa, assembly GCA_003996215.1. Lineage (NCBI taxonomy): Eukaryota > Viridiplantae > Streptophyta > Magnoliopsida > Solanales > Solanaceae > Jaltomata > Jaltomata sinuosa. The sequence continues at coordinate 282,696 of QJPP01002945.1, forward strand.
GCTGAACCACAAACATAAACCGTCACTCATGTACTTTCCCCTTCTGAATAGCCTCAGAAAGCTGCCATGCTATCAAGAACATAATCCAAGTATAAAGACCAGAAGAATGACAACCATATTGCTATAGACATAACCGGGTTAAAATTTGGGTCACAAGCAGACCCGTGGGTGCCACAACATGAAATTAAAAAAACGAAAAATACCATGGTGTTCCCCATGTTTCCAGGAGAACATACCAATATTTGAGTAAAAACGGACCATGGGAAGGGCTCAAAACAGCCCAAGAATCAAGAAATTTAAAGAATGAAATTTATGGAAAACAACGAAAATTAGCAAGAGAATTTACCTATTCACGAGGCAAGGAACGAGCCCAGATCAGTATTATATAATTCTCCAAGATAACGGAGTGAGTAGGAGAAGAAATGGAGCAATTTGGAGCTAAAATGGATGAGAAAACGAAGTTTGAAGATGATGACAAAATCTGAAAATAAGCTGCCAACAGCTATTTAAAGTTGGCTCTCAATAGAAAAATTTAGAATTTCTAAACTTCTACAGGGCATTTCGGGCACTATCGGAACCTGATACTCACAAACCAATAATTCTACTAGAGTGGAAACGACATTCTGAACTCAACGAAATCAATGAAATTCCCAATGGACATCATTTTAAGGAAAAGTGAGCCGCATGCCCAAAACTAACTCGGAACTCTATACCCAAAAATAAGTGCGGAAGTCCCGGTACCAGACCCAAAGGTTCTCCTAGCTCAAAGTAGACATTCTGGATCTAACAGCGCTGAAGGAATTTTCATCCGAGGCCGTCTTCTCTAAATGTTGACCTAAGTCAACCTTGCCAGCCAAACTGGCTTGAAAACACAGAAAGTAATACAAAACCACACTGAAAGTGCTCAGACACAGACCAATGGTCCTACAGACTAAAATCCCCATTCCGGAGCCAATGGAACTATCAGAATTCAATTCTGAGCACATTTACCAAGAAAGTTGACCGAAGTCAAAGATTTTCTAAGTTCAAGTTCTAAAATAGGGTAAGGGTCATACTGACCTAACGAATGGCCCAGGCACCGAACCGTCAGTCCTAAATCACGGACTCGGGCTGCTACCCCACCTTTAAGGTGGACGGGAATAGGAGTCGGCTGGTTGGCCTGAGCGGCCATGGTCTGGGCTAGAAAATGGATAGCATTCCTGAATTCCTCATTCATGACCTCGGGGGATGGAACTGGAGGAGCAGTATTCTTAGAGGATTGGTGAGGCATCGCATGTCGAGGCATAATCTGAAATGACAAGGAAAGGATTAGAGGGATATTAGAGTTAAGCTCTATCGCACAATATGAGCATGGAAGAAGCAAAGTTTTTCCAAGACATCTCATCGATTTTCTCTCATAAGTATGGCATGCTTCACACCTATGAAAGAGAATCTACTCGATGCGGCTTTCAGACATCGTAGGACTCTTGAACTTGAGACTCTGATACCAAGTTTTTCACGCCCCGAGGCTACGCTCTAGACGTAAAATGGGATCCGAAACACAAGTGCTCCAGATTAATCATACAACATAATACAAGTCTAGCTATGTCTGAAGCCTCTAAACTCTCATGAGAGCTGATGGGACAAGACCATAACTAGCTCGAGAAATTCAAAGAAAACAACATAAGTGGAATAAGTCTAATATTGGCCCTCAGGTAATGAAGTTTCACCTCTGGATGCTGGGACTCTAGCAATATCTAGCCACGAGTGTGAGGAAACAATCTTTAATCTGCATCATCAAAGGATGCAGCGCAAGATATGTGTCAGTACTATAGGATGTCCCAAATATGTGTGATACGCATGAATATACTGAAAACATACTTAAATCATAAATAAAAACTTATTTATTCATAAAGAAGTCATCAAAGGTAAATATCATAGTTTGATCAGTAAGCATGAGACAAGAGTCAAAACTTCAATATATGTCAAAAGCTTAAATGAGTCAAAATATTCATATGGGAATTTCTTATTACCGACACTAGACCATGTGAGCTATATAGAATCTAACTATGTAACCCTAGTTAGCAAAGCTGACTTGAACCTCCCAAGGAATGAATCACCACACCAACCTATATAACCCTAGTTGGCAAAGCTTTCCTAGTGCCCGCTCAAGCAGAGGACACCGTTATCAAGATGTGGATCCACTCTCATAAGCCCATAGGGAAAATCATAACCTATGATAGCAACATAGTTTTAGACTTGGGTAATCGAACCCTCATCGCTCGGTGCTAAGTACTATTTTCCAAAACATGCATATATCTCATAAATTCATGAAGGTATAATCGAATACAAAATCTCCATTGAAAAACATGAAGAAACATCAGGTACCATGCAATTCTCATATCATAAGTTGTTAAGGTAAAGCATAGCCCTAATTCAAATCATACTTTTCTTTCTAAATTCATACTTGAAGAATTAGGCATGTAATTTCATAAATTTATAAAGTCATGATATCTAATCATGTCCAATTTCACTTGAAAATATACCATTCAATGGAATTATGCTAGAAATCAACTTTAATTCTTGGGTTTTTAAATACAATAAAGGAATCATGATCAAATCATAAATAAGCAATAAGATATCATGAATTTAAGCGTAGAAGCTGATTTCATAAGTTTTCCCTAATATAGATCAAAACCCTAATTTCACAAGTTCATAAATCAATTTGAGAACTGGGGGTTTTAGGCACAAGGGTGAAAGAAACGCATTGCTGAATACCCACATACCTTAGTTGAAGCTAACCTACTTGAAATTGAAAAAAAGAGGAGACTTGAATATGGAGTTTGAGACTTGGAGCTTGAAGGAGTTATTTTCCCAATTGGTAGGGGAATGAGGTAATGAGAAGGAACTTAGGCTAATAGGATTAGAATTCATGCTAAAAATTGCCAAAATGACCTCACTTAGGAGTTAAAAAGGTGGGTATTGACTAAAATACCACTGGAACATAATTAGAAAAAAGCTAGAAAAATTTGACTTTCAGGGACCACAGATGGATTCCACGGATCGTAGACCAAACCACGGCTCGTGGTTTCTATTCGTCCTTCCTGACCAAAGGAACAAGGCACAAAAGGTAAACCATGAGTCAACAGGATGACTCGTCAACTGAACGACGACCCGTAGGCCTGAGCCATAATTTCAGGGATACATGAGATCCTCTAAATCAAGTTCCACAAATTGATAGGACGGAGTGTAATCATAACCATGGTCTGTAGAACTAACTCATGGTTCGCATACTAGAGACTGAACCTGCAGACTGGAACCATGGGTTCACTTCACGACTCATGATTCAAACCACGATTCGTGATTTTGACCCATAATTTCTGAAAAGTTCATAATTCATAGATTTCTTAAGTTTAAAAGCTGGATCAAATTTCAGGGTGTTCATGTTGATAACCAAGAATGGGTGAAACTTGCAGATATCTTATATTTTTGGGCTACTGCCATCGAGGCCATCATAGTGAAACGGTACCGCTATAGAGATCTCGCTATAGCGAGAATTTTTCTACTATGGTAGCACCACTGAAGTGGTATGTCAACCACAATAGCGGAAGGGGGTGGGGTAAAACCCCTACTATGTTTTTCCCCTATTTTGTTTTCATTTCTGGGTTGTTTTAAATCGTTAATTGAGTTGCGAGCTACCACATGAATTGATAACGCTCAAACTAAATCACGGACTCGGGCTGCTACCCCACCTTTAGGGTGGACGGGAATAGGAGTCGGCTGGTTGGCCTGAGCGGCCATGGTCTGGGCTAGAAAATGGATAGCATTCCTGAATTCCTCATTCATGACCTCGGGGGATGGAACTGGAGGAGCAGTATTCTTAGAGGATTTGTGAGGCATCGCATGTCGAGGCATAATCTGAAATGACAAGGAAAGGATTAGAGGGATATTAGAGTTAAGCTCTATCGCACAATATGAGCATGGAAGAAGCAAAGTTTTTCCAAGACATCTCATCGATTTTCTCTCATAAGTATGGCATGCTTCACACCTATGAAAGAGAATCTACTCGATGCGGCTTTCAGACATCGTAGGACTCTTGAACTTGAGACTCTGATACCAAGTTTTTCACGCCCCGAGGCTACGCTCTAGACGTAAAACGGGATCCGAAACACAAGTGCTCCAGATTAATCATACAACATAATACAAGTCTAGCTATGTCTGAAGCCTCTAAACTCTCATGAGAGCTGATGGGACAAGACCATAACTAGCTCGAGAAATTCAAAGAAAACAACATAAGTGGAATAAGTCTAATATTGGCCCTCAGGTAATGAAGTTTCACCTCTGGATGCTGGGACTCTAGCAATATCTAGCCACGAGTGTGAGGAAACAATCTTTAATCTGCATCATCAAAGGATGCAGCGCAAGATATGTGTCAGTACTATAGGATGTCCCAAATATGTGAGATACGCATGAATATACTGAAAACATACTTAAATCATAAATAAAAACTTATTTATTCATAAAGAAGTCATCAAAGGTAAATATCATAGTTTGATCAGTAAGCATGAGACAAGAGTCAAAACTTCAATATATGTCAAAAGCTTAAATGAGTCAAAATATTCATATGGGAATTTCTTATTACCGACACTAGACCATGTGAGCTATATAGAATCTAACTATGTAACCCTAGTTAGCAAAGCTGACTTGAACCTCCCAAGGAATGAGTCACCATACCAACCTATATAACCCTAGTTGGCAAAGCTTTCCTAGTGCCCGCTCAAGCAGAGGACACCATTATCAAGATGTGGATCCACTCTCATAAGCCCATAGGGAAAATCATAACCTATGATAGCAACATAGTTTTGACTTGGGTAATCGAACCCTCATCGCTCGGTGCTAAGTACTATTTTCCAAAACAAGCATATATCTCATAAATTCATGAAGGTATAATCGAATACAAAATCTCCATTGAAAAACATGAAGAAACATCAGGTACCATGCAATTCTCATATCATAAGTTGTTAAGGTAAAGCATAGCCCTAATTCAAATCATACTTTTCTTTCTAAATTCATACTTGAAGAATTAGGCATGTAATTTCATAAATTTATAAAGTCATGATATCTAATCATGTCCAATTTCACTTGAAAATATACCATTCAATGGAATTATGCTAGAAATCAACTTTAATTCTTGGGTTTTTAAATACAATAAAGGAATCATGATCAAATCATAAATAAGCAATAAGATATCATGAATTTAAGCGTAGAAGCTGATTTCATAAGTTTTCCCTAATTTAGATCAAAACCCTAATTTCACAAGTTCATAAATCAATTTGAGAACTGGGGGTTTTAGGCACAAGGGTGAAAGAAACGCATTGCTGAATACCCACATACCTTGGTTGAAGCTAACCTACTTGAAATTGAAAAAAAGAGGAGACTTGAATATGGAGTTTGAGACTTGGAGCTTGAAGGAGTCATTTTCCCAATTGGTAGGGGAATGAGGCAATGAGAAGGAACTTAGGCTAATAGGATTAGAATTCATGCTAAAAATTGCCAAAATGACCTCACTTAGGAGTTAAAAAGGTGGGTATTGACTAAAATACCACTGGAACATAATTAGAAAAAAGCTAGAAAAATTTGACTTTCAGGGACCACAGATGGATTCCACGGATCGTAGACCAAACCACGGCTCGTGGTTTCTATCCGTCCTTCCTGACCAAAGGAACAAGGCACAAAAGGTAAACCATGAGTCAACAGGATGACTCGTCAACTGAACGACGACTCATAGGCCTGAGCCATAATTTCAGGGATACATGAGATCCTCTAAATCAAGTTCCACAAATTGATAGGACGGAGTGTAATCAGAACCATGGTCTGTAGAACTAACTCATGGTTCACATACTAGAGACTGAACCAGCAGACTGGAACCATGGGTTCACTTCACGACTCGTGATTCAAACCACGATTCGTGATTTTGACCCATAATTTCTGAAAAGTTCATAATTCATAGATTTCTTAAGTTTAAAAGCTGGATCAAATTTCAGGGTGTTCATGTTGATAACCAAGAATGGGTGAAACTTGCAGATATCTTATATTTTTGGGCTACTGCCATCGAGGCCATCATAGTGAAACGGTACCGCTATAGAGATCTCGCTATAGCGAGAATTTTTCTACTATGGTAGCACCACTGAAGTGGTATGTCAACCACTATAGCGGAAGGGGGTGGGGTAAAACCCTTACTATGTTTTTCCCCTATTTTGTTTTCATTTCTGGGTTGTTTTAAATCGTTAATTGAGTTGCGAGCTACCACATGAATTGATAACGCTCAAACTACACCTCCAATTAGGAAGCGTAAGCGATCGTAGTCAAATATAGAACCCAACTAGGTTGGGGTCGAATCCCACAGAGAATATGGTGACGATTAAGCCTTTAGTGATGTACGTGACTGATGGTCAATAGTTTCCGGTAAATAAGGGGGGGTTTGTGTGAACAAATCGTAAACAAAACAAGTAATAAACGTGTGAGTTTTAATCAATATGAGAGAATGCGAACTAGGGACGTGTTCACCATGGCGTTGTAACAATCGATTCTAGGCGTTACAGGGTTCTTTCTATATGCGTGTCACGATGTGATTGCGTCAATGGTATCGTCTAAACGTCTCTCGACCAAATAAACAAATTTCCTTTTCTATTCTCTCGACCTCGAAAAGATGTGCTTTTTAGCTTTCAATCCTAAACATCAAGTAGATTAATCCAGTTACGGCATTAATCATTAAGACGAGAGTTGGTAGTCTCGAATCCTTGTCGTTAATCAAGTTTCCCGGTTTTAATCTCTTTACTCAAGCAAATTAAACCTAGGCATGTTCTAATGTTTGCAACCACTAGAAAATGTGACATAAAGTATGATTAACAACGTGACTACATGTAAATTGAACCCGTCGCTACCCGGAATCTATATCGCTACTTTAGCCATGGCTCCCACAACCCTAGTTGCGGGAGTTTTAGTTACTCATGCTCGAAGAAGAAAAGAAGAAATTCATAATAAAGGAAAGAAGATTCTTACAATATGATGAAAATACTCTTCAATAATCGAAGAACAAGAAAATAACAAGATCCCCAAGTACGATCAATAACACGAATTCAAGAATACGAAAACGTGTTGTTGCTCTCAAAAACGACTAAAAACTATGCTAAAATTATTGGGTAAACTATATTTAAAATAAACCTATCATAGGGTATTTATAGGAGTCAAAGAAACGAAATCCAAAACGGGTTAGGAGTCCTAAACGCGGACAGCCGCTGACGCGCGTCTGCCTTAACTTGACGGCCAGGCTGACGGACCATCAAGCCAGTGACGGACCGTCGCCTGGACCGTCACTGCTAACCAGTGATGCCGCCTGAAGTTGCTGCCTTGTTGTGACGGTCACTGTGATGGACCGTCAGTGCCTTGACGGACCGTCGCCTGGACCGTCAAACTTAGGCAGTGGCACTGCCTCTATGCGACGGTCTTGGTGACGGACCATCACATGTGTGACGGACCGTCACTCAGGCCGTCACTCTTAGGCAGAATCCTCTTTTTCTCGTATTTCCTTCCGTTTCCACGTTTGTCTCCATTTCCTGAAAATACAACATAAAAACATCAAAAACGACAACGGTTGCTTGAAAACGTACGATTGTTCTTAGTTAAAAGGAGTCGAAAGTGACGTAAATTGGCGGCACATCAACACCCTCAACTTAAAACGTTCGCTTGTCCTCAAGCAACATAACATAAAACAATAAGACGACTCAACTAAGAACACAAACTCATGTCTCTAGCAACTCATGGTCATTCAAAACATATTCAATCAAGCTCTCTCGTAGCACACGAATGTATGAAACACTAACTTGCAAGGATCCAAACATGTCATTCCGATATGATAGAACATTCTACATACACACGCACAACTATCCTAACAATCAATAGACAATACAGACATCTTGGTGCCCTCACCACAAAGAAATCCCACACACAAGATTTGGGACTAGGTAAGCGCTCACACTCACAAATGATTTCAAATAATGCACATGCGATACCATAGGCTTGCCCTTACTATTCTATTTCAGTTCTTCAGAAAGCCGCTCAGGATCACTACAGGACTTGTTTAGGCTTGTAATGAGGCTTCGGGTGCAGGTAGGATACATTTAGGGGTTAGTGACTAAGCCCTCCTTGGAACCATTGACATCATATTACCACACAACTTTACTTTGTCCATCCTTATTCACCTTTTTTATTTCCTTGTTTCTAGCTACAGATGCGGCCTCTTTATTTTGACAATTCTTTTTATTTCTTTTTCGATCTTTTTTTATCTTTTTTTTTTTTATCTCTTTTTTCTTTCTTTTCTTAGGCACACACCCGCATTTTCACTCTACTCACAACCAATCTCTTCCGTCCTCTTTTTCTTATCATTCACCTCTATAGTAGCCACCCTCAACTTAGGCTGATTGCCTGAGTTGAGGTGCACGATGTCCTAGGGAGGACCAGGGCCAAAACAGGGTTTACCTCTATAGTAGTCACCCTCAACTTAGGCTGATTGCCTGAGTTGAGGTGCACGATGTCCAAGGAAGGACCAGGGCCAAAATAGGGATTCAAAGTTAAACAGGAACGGTGACAGGTTATTGAAAGAACAAGGTCAATTATGGCTCAAACAGGGATCAAAGGGACTATTTGCATTTGGACGGTCTTATAGGTTAAGTGGACTGCACACAAAAAGGGCATGTGATCCTTTCCTAAGCAACCAACTTCAAACTTAACAAAATAGACCGGGCAAGTTCTAGATGCATGCACAGAGTAAGAATTTATAACAATAATCTCACACACACTTGGCACCAAGAAACTATATCACTACCAACTATCAAACAACCGCTCGGCTTAAGCATACTCATTCTAACCATATTCACACAATGACATTCAAGGATCCAGACAGTCAATTGTTTCAACATAAGTATAAAACCAGAAAATTTTTAAAGGAGCCTCGTTTTTAGTCAAGAAAAACGCCATGCTCATCACTATAGACACTAAAAAAAAATTTAAAATAACAACCTAAACATGCCGGTTCTACTAGATAGCACACCGGAGGGAAAAGAAACACGGCAAAAAAAACCCTCGGTGGTGACTCACAGGTTTCCCCACGAATTAATTAGACTATAATACAACAACAATTTATGGGTTGCCTCCCATACAGCGCCTGATTTAACATCGCGGCACGACGCGGGTGTCTTGATTACTCAGACTTCATCAAGATACCCCAGACTTAATAAACAACCGTATGCACAACTATATACCCTATAATAAACAAAAACAACAAATAAAAGTAAAAGCAGAAAAGTATGACTAAGAGTCAAATAAACACACCAGACTTAATAAACAACCGTATTCCCCGGCAACGGCGCCACTTTTTGATAACGCTCAAACTACACCTCCAATTAGGAAGCGTAAGCGATCGTAGTCAAATATAGAACCCAACTAGGTTGGGGTCGAATCCCACAGAGAATATGGTGACGATTAAGCCTTTAGTGATGTACGTGACTGATGGTCAATAGTTTCCGGTAAATAAGGGGGGGTTTGTGTGAACAAATCATAAACAAAACAAGTAATAAACGTGTGAGTTTTAATCAATATGAGAGAATGCGAACTAGGGACGTGTTCACCATGGCGTTGTAACAATCGATTCTAGGCGTTACAGGGTTCTTTCTATATGCGTGTCACGATGTGATTACGTCAATGGTATCGTCTAAACGTCTCTCGACCAAATAAACAAATTTCCTTTTCTATTCTCTCGACCTCGAAAAGATGTGCTTTTTAGATTTCAATCCTAACATATAGTAGATTAATCCAGTTACGGCATTAATCATTAAGACGAGAGTTGGTAGTCTCGAATCTTTGTCGTTAATCAAGTTTCCCGGTTTTAATCTCTTTACTCAAGCAAATTAAACCTAGGCATGTTCTAATGTTTGCAACCACTAGAAAACGTGATATAAAGTATGATTAACAACGTGACTACATGTAAATTGAACCCGTCGCTACCCGGAATCTATATCGCTACTTTAGCCATGGCTCCCACAACCCTAGTTGCAGGAGTTTTAGTTACTCATGCTCGAAGAAGAAAAGAAAAAATTCATAATAAAGGAAAGAAGATTCATACAATATGATGAAAATACTCTTCAATAATCCAAGAACAAGAAAATAACAAGATCCCCAAGTACGATCAAGAACACGAATTCAAGAATACGAAAACGTGTTGTTGCTCTCAAAAATGACTAAAAACTATGCTAAAATTATTGGGTGAACTATATGTAAAATAAACCTATCATAGGGTATTTATAGGAGTCAAAGAAACCAAATTCAAAACGGGTTAGGAGTCCTAAACGCGGACAGCCGCTGACGCGCGTCTGCCTTAACTTGACGGCCAGGCTGACAGACCGTCAAGCCAGTGACGGACCGTCGCCTGGACCGTCACTGCTAACCAGTGATGCCGCCTGAAGTTGCTGCCTTGGTGTGACGGTCACTGTTGTGACGGTCACTGTGACGGACCGTCACTGCCTTGACGGACCGTCGCCTGGACCATCAAACTTAGGCAGTGGCACTACCTCTATGCGACGGTCTTGGTGATGGACCGTCACATGTGTGACGGACCGTCACTCAGGCCGTCACTCTTAGGCAGAATCCTCTTTTTCTCGTATTTCCTTCCGTTTCCACGTTTGTCTCCATTTCCTGAAAATACAACATAAAAACATCAAAAACGACAACGGTTGCTTGAAAACGTACGATTGCTCTTAGTTAAAAGGAGTCGAAAGTGACGTAAATTGGCGGCACATTATGAATTATATGAATTAGCATTCTTATATGATAAAAGGAAAGGATAGATATTGTAGCCTGGGGCATAGGGGTTATTGGTTTGATGTGGTTATTTTACCCTCTATTGAGTGACTACTTGCATTGTAATGATAATGTGTAGTTAGTGGGGGAACCAAGTTTTTGGGCATTGGTAGAATTATGATTGTCCATTGGTGGGAATAGTCACTCAGGCAGTAGTTTACAAAATGATTCGTAATTAGCTGAGTAATATTGGACATTGCTCGTAGGCTTATTCCTGAGAGTGATCATTGGCTGATAGTAGATCGTAAAAAGGGGTATAGCAGAATTTCGGAGAACTTTAAATAGGTTGGCTTGTTCATGGTCGATGATCCTTAGTAGTAGAGTTGATTGAGGTAGTGGGGTTAATAAATGGTTTCTTGATCAATCGTACCCATATTGTTGACCATGATAATTCATGGTGTTACTACTCATTGAGTGGTGGGGGTGCGCTCATTATAGCATTGTTTAGGGTGCAAGTGCCAGGGTAGAATTCTCCCTAGGATGAGAGTTAACAAAAATCTTAGGTGAGGATGGGTTCCAATGGAATTTTTATATTGTGTGGTTTAGAGATACTTGATGTCTCGGGGTGCAGTGTTTGATGGGAATAAGATGATATCATGATATGTGAGGGACATAGTGTCTCGTAGAAAACTTCTGGAATAGAGTTGGAGTTAGTAGAACTCCGGGTATAGAGGAAAAGGGGTCACCATAGTGGGATCTAGTCCCCGTGGCATTAAAAATTGTTTTTGTTCATAAGTTGAATTTCTTTGCTATGGTATTTTGACGAGGCCCCAGATTTCTTGGGCACATGGGGAGGAGTACTCTTATTAGTCTCATGCATCTCGAAGGAAGGGATTTCTTGACAGAGCATGATAGAATTTAATTACGATTAAGTTTGGTTACACTGAGAGATTTGGAAGTTTAGGTGGTTCACGGAAGGTTGTAATTATGCTATCATGGTAGAGCATTAAGGTTCAAGGGGCTGGCTCATTCTTTCCTTTTGCCTTAGAGATCATTTGGGGATGAACGATGGGTAAATTGGTATCTGTTGTAATAACCTATTCAGTTGTTATTTAAAGGCACCTCGTTATGAGTGAACTATTCGTGCAAAGGGCGGGTTAGAAAAACTTCTTCGTTGGGGAGTTGGAAATTTTAGTCTAGGCTAGTCTTGGATGAATTCTGAGCGAGATAGGGTCTATGGCAATCTGGGTGCGAATTGGGTAATATATATTAGGTTAAGCTAGTTTTTTCATTAGCTAATACCATAAGGAGTCCGAGGGACTATTTGAAAGTGAATTCGGGTGAATAGAACTCCCGGTATAAAAGTTGATGCAAAGGGTTTATTTCAAAACGTTGGGATTTTAAGTGTGTTGTAAAATAGGCACTTTTGGGGGACTTTTTGAGGTTCTATAGAGGATACATTCCCACTGTAACAGAAGTGAAGGCGGGTAACTCCGCTATAGCAGGCGGCTACTGCTATGGCAGTAGCGCTATAGCAAGATTAGGCTGCTATAGTGGGATGATGAGACCAGAAAATACAAAAATGGGTTTTATAATTTCATTCTCTCTTCTTCAGTTTCAAAGTGGTGAGGGTTGCTCCAAAAACCCTCCCAGGCTGCTCCTAAGCCTTGGAGCCATGGGGAGGGAAGATTCTGGCTAAATAGGAGCGAAACCATAGATTTTGGGCTTGTTCTCCATCAGGAAATGCCCTCATAGGGTCAGATTCTTCTTGTTCAGACCTCTGGAGCTGATGCATGGCTTCCAGGTAGGCTAGGTTTTTCATTAAGTAGACTTAAACTTGTATCCATTTCATATTGTTGTTATAGAATGACAGGAGTATTCATGTTTAGGGCTTCAGGCATGGAGTCTGGAGGAATATTGTATAGTCTAGTTTTATGATTTAAATTGGAATAAAGGTGTTAGGGTAATGTGTTTCATTTCGGGCTATTTATATTTGTTAATTGGTGCGTGATACTAGATTCCAGGGAACTAGACTGTTGGGCAATTTTGGGGAACCCAAAATGTTATGGGTAAACTAATGGCTATATATAGTGGGTTTCGAGAATAATTCGATTAAAGGAAATAGGGTGAATAAGAATGGTTAAAGCCTTAAGGTTAGGGGCATGTTTCCCTGTACTGTGTTGTCCTAAAAGGAGAGTTCCTTAATTATTGTATCTGTTGAATATGTGTCTGGGGGGGTGAACTGAGAACTAGTCTTCGGATAGAATTCCCATATTAGGGTGTAACACCCCGAAAATCATACCAGCTTTCTAAGTTTAAAAACTCTGAAAAATTTAAAGTTTCCAGGAATCACGGGTCCAAACAAAGGACTGTGGTTTGAACCATGGGTCATAGAATGGAGCCGTGGGTTGCCTTCTATGGTTCAAACCTCTGGTCTGTGAACCATGGGTTGATTCTATGAACCATAGTTCATTCTACAGACTGTATTGTCAACTCATGGAAATTGATCAGAGGGTTGACAGTCTCTCCAAGTTTCACGACTGGTTTCTATGGCCCGTAGTTTGAACTACTGACCATCCTGCAGACTCGTAGAATTTGATCAGAGGCCTGCATGTTTCCCAGAAACAATGACTTTGATCTACGGACCAATAGTTCAGTTGACGAGTCATACTGTTGAACTATGGTTTGCCTTCTGCAACCTGATTATTTTGGCCAGGACCACAAATGGAAACCACTAACTGTGGTTTAGTCCACGGTCCGTGGAATCCATCTGTGATTCCTGAAAGTAGATTTTTAATAGCTTTTTCCTAATTATGTCCCAAGGGAATTTTAGTCATTACCCACCCTTTAACTTCTAAGTGAGGTCGTTTTGGCCATTCTTAGCATGATTTGTAACTCTATTATCCTAAGTCCCTTCTCATTACCTTATTTACCTCCCAAAAAGGGAAAGATCTTCTTCAAGCTTCAAGTCTCAATCTCCAAGTTTAAGTCTCCTATTCTTTTCAATTTCAATTGGGTTATCTTCAATCAAGGTATGTGGGTATTCAACATTGGGTTCCTCTCACCCTTGTGCCCAAAACCTCCAATTCTTATTTTGAATCATGAACTTGTGAAATTAGGGTTTTGATCTAAATTGGCGAAATCTTATGAAATCAGTTTCTATGCATTAATTCATGGTTTCTTATTGTGTATCTATGATTTGACTAAGATTTCTTAATTGGTTTCAAAAGCGCATGCATTAAAGTTAGATTCTAGCATGATTCCATTGAATTACATGTTTCAAGTGAAAAATTTACATGTTTAGATAATATGACTTTTACGTATTTAAGAAATCGCATGCCTAATTCTTCAAGTATGAATTTAGAAGGATAAAGTATGATTTGGAATTATGGCTATGCTAAACTTAAAGAACTTATTATATGAGAATTTGCATGATACCCGATGTGTCTTCATGCTTTTCAACAAGATTTGGCGTTAGATTATGCCACCATGATTTATGAGATAAATGTATATTTTGGGAGTAGTATTTAGCACTGAGCGATGAGGTTTCGATTACCCAAGTCCAAAACTACATTGCCAGCGTAGGTTATGAATTTCCCTATGGGCTTATGAGAGTGGTTCCACATCTTGATCATGGTGTCCTGTGCTTTAGCAGACATTAGGACAGCTTTGCCAACTAGGGTTATATAGTTGGGTATGGTGACTCGTTCCTTGGTAGGGTTCAAGTCAGCTTTTCTAACTAGGGTTATATAGTTAGATTCCATTTAGCTCACATGGTCTATTATCGGTTATAAGAAACTCTCGTAAGAATGTTTTGACTTGTTTAATCTTATGACACCTATTTTGAAGTTTTGACTTTTATCTCATGTTTACTATTCAAATTATGATATTTACTTTTGATAACTATTTTATGCACGAACTAAGTTTCTATTTACGTCTTAAGTATGTTTTCATCATATCCATGCATATCTCACATATTTAGTACATCCTATAGTACTGACACATATTTGGCGCTGCATCCTCTTGATGATGTAGATTTAGGTTTCCTCCCTCAGACACGTGGCCAGAGATTTGAGGCCACATCCAGTCTGTTGTTGGTGAGTCCTCATAGTTCGAGGGCTAGTTATGAACTTAGTTAGTTTGTGCTTATTTACTTCCATACTTTGAGTTAGCTAGGGTCTTGTCCTAGCAACTTCTTATGTTATATGTAGAGGCTCTTCAGACATAGACAGTATGCGAGTCTTTCTTTCAAGTTATGTTTAATTTTGACTTATCATATATGATATGGGTTGCCTAACTTTCTTCCTATGTTTCTGCTATGCTTTCTTATGAATGACTGAGTATGCTATGACCAAGGGTTAATTTCGGACACTCGTGGTCTTGAGTCGCGTGTTATGTCCAGGGGGTATCCTCGGGATATGACAAACTTGGTATCAGAGCCTCAGGTTTAAGAGTCCTATGATGTCAGGAAGCCGTATCGAGTAGAGTCTCTTTCATAGGTATGAAGTGCGCCATACTTATGAGAGGGAAGCTGTGAGATGTCTTAGAAAAACTTCACTTCTTTCATGATCATATTGTGCGATAGAGTTTAACTCTAATATGCCTCTAATATTTTCCTTGTACGTTTTAGATTATGCCTCACTTAGTCGCTTGGAATGCTTCTCCTCTAACCCCAGCTCCCGAGGTCACGAATGAGGAGTTCAGGAACACCATCCATATGCTAGCCCAGACCTTGTACGCCAAGCCAATCAGCCGGCTCCTATCCCTGTCCACCCTCAAGGTGGGGTAACGGCCTGAGTTCATGATTTTATCTGTATAAACCCACCGGTGTTCTGGGGTTCGAAAGTCAATGAGGATCCACTAAACATTGTTGATGAAGTGAAGAAAGTATTTGATGTGATGAAAGTGGATGGTGTTGATTGTGTCGAGCTGGCATCCTATCAACTAAAGGATGTAGCTCATATCTTGTTCAAATAATGGAAGAAAGCTAGGGCTAGGGACGTAGTCCCTATGATTTGGGAGTGTTTCGAGAGGGCTTTCCTCGACCGGTTCTTTCCTCGAGAGTTGAGGCAAGCTAAGGCCAAGGAATTTGTGAACTTGAGATAGGGATCCATGATAGTCCAGGAGTATAGTTTGAGGTTCACTCAGCTGTCTAGGTATGCCCCCTCTATGGTGGCTGACCCATAGGATCAGATCAACAAGTTTGTCTATGGGGTTTCAGCTATGGTGAAGAAAGAGTGTAGGTCCGTTACGCTGTTGAGTGATATGAATATTTCTAGACTAATAAACTATGCCCATCTGATCGAGGGAGACAAGCTTAGAGAGAACAAAAGATTCAGATCTGAGAGTTTGGGATTGAGCCTTCAGAAGTCCAGAGACGGACATCGATCTTCATTTTAGAAGATGTCATCAAGACTAGTGCATTCTACCGCTAGTGTTCCTTCTCAAGCCTCCAATCATCATCATGATCAGTCTGGTAGTGGTGCAGGCGCTTATTCTTAGGTAAGTGGTGCAAAGGGGCCTTCATATCCCATTTGCACCAAGTGTGGAAAGAGTCATCTCGGTGAGTGTCTAGCCGGTTCAGGTAGTTACTTCGGTTATGGTCAGGTTGGACATCGGATTAGAGATTACCCTTCAGCTAAGAAGAGATAGAGCGGTAGTAGGACTCAGTCAGCCCTAGCAGCTCCAGGAGGTCGACCAGCCTAGCAGGGTACAGTTTCTAGTTCTGGTGGTCAGTGCCAAAACCGCATTTATGTTATATCCTCTCGTCAGGACCAGGAGATTTCATCGGAAGTTGTCAATGGTATGTTGAAAGTCTTCTCTCAAGATGTGTATGCTTTGTTGGATCCCGGTGCCTCCTTATCTTATGTGACCCCTTATATAGCATGCAAATTCAAAATTTGTCCTAAATTGCTTTTAGAACCCTTTTGTGTTTCTACGCATGTTGGTGAGTCAGTCCTAGCAAAAAGAATCTATCAAAATTACCCTATCTCAGTCCTTCGTAGAGTAACTTTAGTGGATCTAGTGGAGTTGGAGATGACTGATTTTGATCTTATTCTTGGTATCGATTGGTTGTATGCTTGTTATGCTTCCGTTGATTGTCGTACTCGAGTTGTCACTTTAATGTTTCCAAATGAACCCGTCTTAGAGTGGCAAGGTAGTCCCCTATCCTCGAAAGGTCATTTCATATCTTATGTTAAGGCTAGGAAGATGATTTCTAAGGGTTATGTTTATCATATAGTTTAGGTTATGGACATAGAGTCTGAAACCCCATCTCTCCAGTCAGTTCCTGTTCTGAATGAATTTCTAAAAGTGTTCCCCAATAATTTGCCTGGAGCTCCTCCTGAGCGGGAGATTGACTTTTGGATAGATCTTCTCCCAAATACAAATCCTATCTCTATTCCTCCCTATAGGATGGATCCCCCGGAACTCAAGGAATTGAAAGACCAGTTGAAAGACCTTCTTGATACGGGTTTTATTTGGCCCAACATTTCTCCATGGGGTGCCCCTATTTTGTTTGTGCGAAAGAAAGATGGTTCCTTCAGAATGTGTATCGACTATCGTCAGCTGAAAAAGGTCACAATCAAGAATAATTATCCCATTCCTAGGATTGATGACTTGTTCGATCAGCTTCAGGGTGCTAGTTCCTTCTCCTAGATCGACCTTAGATCCGATTATCATCAGCTTCGTGTTCGAGAGTGTGATATTCTGAAGATAGCCTTCAGGACTCGGTATGGTCATTATGAATTTATTGTGATGTCTTTTGGTCTAACGAATGCTCCTGCAGCCTTTATGGATTTTATGAAGCGTGTGTTCAAGCAGTACCTGGATATGTTTATGATAGTGTTCATTAATGATATCCTTATCTATTCTCAGAATGAGAAGGAGCATGCGGGCCATTTGAGAGTGGTGTTGCAAACTCTCAAGGACCGGCAGTTATTTGCTAAGTTTAGCAAGTGTGAGTTTTGGATACATTCCGTTGCTTTTCTAAGTCATATTATGACTAGAGATGGTATTCGAGTTGATTCTCAGAAGATTGAGACAGTAAATAACTGGCCTAGACCCACTTCTCCATCTGACATTAGGAGCTTCTTGGGTTTGGCTGGTTACTACAGGGGGTTTGGGAAAAGGTTTTCTTCTATTGCTGCCCCATTGACTCGATTGACTCAGAAGAAGGTTAAATTCCAGTGGTCTTATTTGTGTGAGGAGAACTTTCAGGAATTGAAGACTAGATTGACCACAACTCAAGTGTTGGCTCCAACCGAGGGCCTAGATTATTTTGTTATGTATTGTGATGCCTCTAAGATTGTTTTGGGTTGTGTGTTGATGCGGCATGGTAAAGTGATTGCCTATGCTTCGAGACAGCTTAAGACTCATGAGAAGAACTACCCCACTCATGATCTTGAGTTAGCGGCCGTAGTTTTTGCTTTGAAGATTTGGAGACACTACTTGTATGGTGTTCACATGGATGTATTCATGATCATAAGAGTCTCAAGTATGTGTTCTCTCATAAATAATTGAATCTTCATCAAAGAAGATGGTTTGATCTCCTTAAGGATTATGACATGAGTGTGCTTTACCATCCGGGTAAGGCCAATGTAGTGGCAGATGCACTTAGTAGATTGTCCATGGGTAGTTTGTCTTCAGTTGAATACAGGAAGAAGGAATTGGTTAAGGAAGTTTATAGGCTGGCTCAGTTGGGGGTTCGCCTTATGGACTCAACCAAAGGTGGTGTTATTGTTCAGAATGGTTCTGAATCATCTTTGGTGGCTGAAGTGAAGGCAAAGCAAGACAGTGATCCTATTTTGCTTCAGCTAAAGGGTGCAATCCTTAAGCAAAGGGTTGTGGTATTCTTCCAAGGGGGAGATGGTGTGCTTTGTTATCAGGGTCGATTGTCTTTGTTGGTTGCAGATGGGTTGAGACATCAGATTTTTACTCAAGATCATAGTTCAAGATATTCTATTCACCCTGGGGCCACCAAGATATACCGTGATCTATGGGAAGTGTATTGGTGGAATGGTATGAAGAGGGACATAGCCAGTTTTGTGGCTAAGTGTCCCAACTATCAGCAAGTCAAGGTAGAGCATCAGAGACCGGTTGGCATGACTCAGGATATTGACCCTCCTACTTGGAAGTGGGAAGCGATCAATATGGATGTTATTACAAGTTTTCCTTGTACTCGAAGGCAACATGATTTGATTTGGGTGATTATTGACAGGATGACCAAATCAGCCCACTTCCTGGCTGTCAGAACTACTGATTAAGCTGAGGCTTATGCCAGACTCTACATATGAGAGATAGTCTAATTTCATGGTGTCCTATTGTCCATCATTTCATATAGAGGTACTCAGTTTACCTCCCAGTTTTGGAGATCATTTCAGAGAGGTCTAGGTACTCAGGTGAAGCCTAGCACAACTTTTCACCTACAGATGGATGTCCATGCTGAGCATACTATTCAGACTTTGGAGGATATGTTGAGAGCTTGTGTGATTGATTTCAAGGGTAATTGGGATGATCACTTACCTCTTATCGAGTTTGCCTAAAACAATAGTTTCCACTCGAGCATCCAGATGGCTCTTTATGAGGCACTTTATGGTCAAAGGTGTAGATCTCTTATTGGTTGGTTTGAGGTAGGTGAAGCAGCTTTGATTGGCCCAGATTTGGTTCATGAGACTACGAAGAAGGTTCATCTTATTAGGGAAAGGTTTAAGACTTCTCAGAGTCGACAAAAATCATATGCGAATGTGAGAAGGAGGGAATTGAAATTTGAAGTTGATGATTGGGTTTTTCTAAAGGTATCACCCATGAAGGGTGTGATGAGATTTGGCAAGAAGGGAAAGCTTAGTCCTATTTTATAGGTCCTTATCGGATTCCGAGGAGAGTTAGTAGTGTTGCTTACGAGCTGGATTTGCCATCGGATTTAGAAGCGGTTGATCTAATTTTTCATATTTCCTTATTGAAAAAGTGTATTGGTGATCCAACCTTGATTGTTCCTTTGAAAGATGTAACTGTGAAGGATAGCCTTACTTATGAGGAAGTTCTCGTGGAGATTCTTGATCGTCAGATTCGGAGGTTGAGAAATAAAGAAGTTTGTTCTGTAAATGTCCTTTGGAGAAATCAGCTAGTTAAAACAACTACTTGGGAAGCCGAAGAGGCCATAAGGCCAAATACCTCATATCTTTCCTTCTGATCCAATTTCAGTTTGAGGTAATGGTTTCCTACTTAGTATGTCCCTCTGAACCTACTCCATCAGTTTTTCTCATGATCTTAGTATGTGTTCATGTTTCTCGAAGTTAGTTCAATCATGTTTTAAGTTGAAAAGTTCAGTTTCTTGTTTATTTTTCAGTTTTCCTATTTTGTTGTTGTTTGGTTGGGCTGTTTTCTCTCTATTTTTCCTTTCTTTGTCTTCATTCGAGGACGAATGATCCCAAGAGGGAGATATCGTAACACCCCAAAAATCGAACCAGCTTTCTATGTTTAAAAACTCTAAAAAAAATCAAGTTTCCCGGAATCACAGGTCCAAACCACGGACCGTTGTTTGAACCACAGGTATGGAATGAAGCCGTGGGTTGCCTTCTGTGGTTGAAACCTCTGATCTGAGAACCATGGGTTGATTCTACGGATTGTAGTTTACTCTACAGACCGTACTGTTAACTCATAGAACTTGATCAGAGGGTTGACAGTCTCTCCAGGGTTCACGACTTGTTTCTACGACCCGTAGTTTGAACAACGGACCGTCCTGCTAACTCATAGAATTTGATCAAAGGCCTGTAAGTTTCCCAGAAATTATAACTCTAATCTACGTACCATTGTAGACATACTGTTAACCATGGTTTTCCTTATGCAACCTGATTATTTTGGCCACGAACCATGGTTTAGTCTACGGTCCATGGAATCCATCTGTTATTCCTGAAAGTCAATTTTTAACAGCTTTTTCCTAATTATGTCCCAGGAGTATTTTAGTCATTACCCACCCTTTTGACTCCTAAGGGAGGTCATTTTGGTCATTCTTAGAATGATTTCTAACCCTATTAGCCTAAGTCCCTTCTCGTTACCTCATGTCCCTTCTCGTTACCTCATTCACCTCCCAAAAAGGGAAAGAACTTCTTCAAGCTTCAAGTCTCAAGCTCCAAGTTTAAGTCTCCTCTTCTTTTCATTTTTAAGTGGGTTAGCTTCAATCAAGGTATGTGGGTATTCAACATTGAGTTCCTCTTATCCTTGTGCCCAAAACCTCCAATTCATATTTTGAATTATGAACTTGTGAATTTAGGATTTTGATGTAAATTGGGGAAAACTTCTGAAATCAGTTTCTATGCATCAATTATTGGTTTCTTATTGTGTATATATGATTTGACTAAGATTTCTTAATTGGTTTTAAAAGCCCGTGCATTAAAGTTGGGTTCTGGCATGATTCCATTAAATTGCATGTTTCAAGTGAAAAATTTACATGTTTAGATAATATGACTTTACGTATTTAAGAAATTGCATGCCTAATTCTTCATGTATGAATTTAGGAAGATAAAGTATGATTTGGAATTGTGTCTATGCTAAACTTCAAGAACTTATGATATGAGAATTTGCATGGTACCCGATGTGTCTTCATGCTTTTCAACAAGATTTGGCGTTAGATTACGCCACTATGATTTATGAGCTAAATGTATAATGTGGGAGTAGTATTTAGCACCGAGTGATGAGGGTTCGATTACCCAAGTTAAAAACTACGTTGCCAGTGTAGGTTATGAATTCCCATATGGTCTTATGAGAGTGGTTCCACATCTTGATCATGGTGTCATGTGCTTTAGCGGACATTAGGACAGCTTTGCCAACTAGGGTTATATAGTTGGGTATGGTGACTCGTTCCTTGGTAGGGTTCAAGTCATATTTTCGAACTAGGGTTATATAGTTAGATTCCATTTAGCTCACATGGTTTATTGTCGGTTATAAGAAACTCGCGTATGAATGTTTTGACTTGTTTAAGCTTATGACACCTATTTTGAAGTCTTGACTTTTATCTCATGTTTACTATTCAAATTATGATATTTACTTTTGATAACTATTTTATGCACGAACTAAGTTTCTATTTACGTCTTAAGTATGTTTTAATCATATTCATGCATATCTCACAATTCAATACATCTTATAGTACTGACGCATATTTGGCATTGCATCCTCTTGATGATGTAGATTAAGGTTTCTTCCCTCAGACACGTGGCTAGAGATTTCAAGCCACATCCAGTCCAGTGTTGGTGAGTCCTCATAGTTCGAGGGCTATTTATGATCTTAGTTAGTTTGTGGTTATTTACTTCCGTACTTGGAGTTAGATAGGGTCTTGTCCTAGCAACTCCTCATTATATATTTAGAGGCTCTTCAGACATAGACAGTATTCGAGTCTTTCCGCTATGCTTTCTTATGAATGACTGAGTATGCTATGGCCAAGTGTTAACTTGGAACACACATGGTTTTGAGTCTCGTGTTACGTCTAGGGGGTAGCCTCGGGGCGTGACATGGGGTATGAACCCGGTGACTAGGTAGGTGATGGTTATTGTTTTCCAAATGTAATGTATGTACATGAAACTTAGCTTAGTGACTTATGTATTTGCATGCTTAGAGGATGAAGTTATGAATGGCCAAGTGTTTGGGTGTCAACTATGTGAAATGAACTTGGTTTTTGCTTGTTGGTTTCACAAGTGTGTTTCTGTTCACTTAATTATTGATTGTTGGTTTTCTGTGACATTCGGTTGTCTCGGGTACCACACCTAGTACGGGATACTAACAGTTGGCTTGGGTACCACGCCTAGTACGAGATACTAATGGTTAGCTCGGGGACCATGCCTGGTACAGGTTCTATACTAGTTGACTCGAGTACCATGCCTGGTACGGGTTTAAATATATATATATATATATATTATTGATTGTATTTTTCGATGGTTCCATGAGTGAATAGGGTTAATTGCTGAAACTATGATTGTGCATATTGGTCCTTGAGTGGTCGGGTTGTTATACTTAAACATGGGGTTGGTCCTTGGGTGGACCGGACATTTCATGTTAACACTTAGGTGCTGGTCTAGGGATCCTTAGTTTGTCCGGGTGATGTAAAAAGGGGCAAGTGTTATTGCTATTGTTCATTTTTTAAATAGTTATTGAACCTGTTTTCTATGGTTGATAAGTTAGAAGGTAGATTGAGAGTCTGTAAATATATTACTTGTTGTTCTTACATGTTGTACTACTTTACTCAGTACGGGTTTACTTATTATTCTTTACATATTGGGTTCCTTAGAGGGCTAGAATTTATTATTACTTGACCTATATATTAGTCCTTGAGGGCCGGGTTGGTGTGCTTAAGTGATAAGGTGGTTTTTTTTGTAAACCAGGGTCGTATGATAAATGGCATAGATGTTGTCCTAGTGTAATGACCCTTCCGGTTATTTCTACGAATACGTTTTCTTTGAACCGTTAGAGCTTGTTTGTAGCAGCCCCAAGTCACTTAAGGCTCGTCAGGACCGGTATTTCGATGTTGGGTCCATTTGTTTGGTCGCATTATAAGTTTTGAAGTCAAGCAAGTCGGCAAAAGTTATCGTAAGTTCTTTAATGAATTTTCTGAACTTTGGGTAAAATGTATCGGAGCTTTTCTCTCAATATATAAAGAGTTATAAGTCCCCCAAAATAAAAAATCGAAGGTCTACGAGTCTAGTTTCCAACGCACAAAACCTCACATCCAACTGATCTCGGAGTAAAAAGTTATTACTGTTTTACCGCGGACTGTCTGGCAGAAAACGTGTTGCGAACTGGGTCGCGAACCGGGTCGGGTTAAACTCGATTTAAGCCTCAACTTCACGTTTTAAAATGCCATTTCAGTTCAGAAACAGTGAGAAAATATAAGGCAGGGCTCAGAGAGAGTTCTTTAGTATCTAAATCGTGCGATGGTGAGTTGCAAACTTAATTTAAGAATTTTATTAATATCACGTGTATTTGAAAATATTTTATTTAAAAGTTGAATTTGGTAAAAATTATATTATTATTACCTTTTCAAAATATTTTAAAGGTTTATGAAAAATATTTGTGTTGCAATATAATTGTATATGTATTTATTTTATAAGGTTTTTATACATTGTAATATTTTAACGGAGATAGTAAATTTAGTTATGTTGAAATTTATTATTATAATATAGTAGGTTTTATTCAAAATAATTTTCTATGAATTATGGTATATTTAAAAAGTTATATTCATTATACCACGAATTTATGCAATACCCGAATATTTATACAACGGGGTAAGTGATGAGGTGTTAAACATCCCCACTTCCACATGGAAGTGGGGGGGAAGGGACACACCATAGTCCATACGTGGTAGCCTGCCAAATGTCCCCTTCACTTTAATTGATTTCAACAAACAAATGCTGCCTACTCACTTAAAGCATTGAACAAATTACTTGCTAATTGCTGCCAACTTTCATAACACTTCTTTTAAATGTAATTTTGGTGCAAAAATTACCACACTACATCATTCACTTGTCACATTAAAAGTTGAATCCAATAAGCAAGATCTTGATAATTTATTGGATCACCGAAAAGAAAATCGATTATCCACGTCAAGTTATTCAAGCCTAATTTCGAGTTTGATTTCATTTCGGAGTTTCTCGTAGCGGTTCGAGCGTGGACATCATCGTTCTAGCAGCTTGTCATCGGACAACAGGTAGGTTACGGTTTATTTTCCCTAGACTCCGCATATATAGGATAAAATTGTATTAATGGGCATCCTTGGGTTGGTTTATTAGGTTGGTACCACAGACCTCGACCGCTTTATTCATGTCCTCCTACTTTTGTTCCTCCGTTGCTTGTAGTATTTGCCGATATATTTTATTTACCCTTGTGGTCCTGTGAGGCCTTGTTGACTCTGGAACATAGAAGGTGGGATTTTGGGAATGTCCGTGAGTCCCGGGCATAGAATTATCCTTCTAGGCTGGTTATGCTTGTTGAGTAGCTGTGGGCCTGTGCAGGGTCGATAGGTTGATTGTGAGCTGCTGGGCAGCTATTGTGTGTGATCATACCATTTCCATGCATATAAAGAGGTTTTATCCATGTTTTACTATGGTGTTGGCTTCGGGCCTACTGACACTATTTTCTAAACCTTGCATGGCCCGGGGGGGGGGGCATTTTTGATGGAAATAATTTGGAAATGGTTTGATTTAAATTGTGAATTTCCTGGGTAAAAGAAAGTAAAATTATGTTTTAAATCATCAGTTTTACGATTAACGCTAGACTCGGCAGGGCCAGGGTGCTAGTTGAGTTTTCTTGCTACTTGAGATGATTTTTAGCCTCGGTCGGATAGAGCACCCGAGATGACTTTTTACTGTTTAGACCCGGTTATTCCTGGGCACCCTTGGAGGGGTTTTGAGATACTTTCCTACTACTTTAGTCCTGAACAGGGTCTGGGCATGCATATTCGAGACTGGGTCTCTATCTTTATACCGGACTTGTTTCCGGACGACATGTTTGATACTCAGTTTTAGTATGGGGTCTGGGACCTCCATGGACCTTGCCATCCGGGCTAGGGGCTTCAGGCTGCGTGTGCTGGAGGAGGGGTATACGGCGGAGTAGAGGTATACGGGCAGTGTCCTTCCATGGAACCTACCTGCTGGGCCGGATCGGCGCCGGAGGAGGTACATACAGAGATACCATTTCACTTGAGATCTTCATGCATCATATCATTCATTGTTGAGGCTCCACCCTTGTTTGTTGTTTGTTGATTGTACGCTGCGGTAGTATGGGATGCCGGAGGGTTTGTTTTCACTTGTTTGTGTTCCTCGGTTGTATGGCGGCCGGGGGACTGTAGGTAGACTTTTGCTATTTTACTTACGGAATTATTCTCTATTATGGATAAGTATGAGATTGGTTACTGCTAGACTGTTAGTTTCTGGATTAGAGATGATATGATTAGTTGAGTTTTGATTCATGTCTCTGAGCATGCCTATTATTACACTTTCTCTCTTATTCTTACACTTGAGGTTACCGGTATATCGTCCATTTCGTAAACTTATTTTTATACACTATTATTGCAAGGACCCCAGGTGCGTTATTTTCTTACCACCTGTGCCTATGGTGTGTATTTATTCTGCCTTTACTGGCCTCACATGTGGTTCTGTTGATTTCCCTCTGGGCTAGTTCTTGTGTACCTTTCGTTGATTTTTGTGACTGCTTGCTTCATCTGTCTATTGCTATGATTTTATCTTATATGTGCCCAGTCGGCCTATGATACCTACTGGGTACCTTATGCTTCGCATTTGGTGCTCACCCCTACCCCCTGCATCTTTGGGTGCAGATCCTAGCGTGGGCCATCGCCGTTAGATCGCTGTGATTTCGTGCTTGGAGATCTGTTGGGGATTACTTCGGACTGAGGGTGAGCTCTTGGCGATCGGAGCTTAGCTTTAGTTTATCTTTTGCTTCATGTACTCTATTACCATTCAGAGACATCTGTATATATTGTTTGGATCGTTTGCACTCCATGTATGTAGTTTGGGCTCTATACTATGATACCAGGTCTTGGGGTTTGGTTTAGTTTCCGCTTATGTATATATTTATATCCCTGTTATCCATTCTCGTCGTCTTGTTCCCTTATTTGTTAGATAGTAGCCCATTACTAACTGTCTTGGGCTACGGGAATTGGTTCGCCTACTGGGGGGTTGTAGGTGCCATCATAACCGAGAAATCGGGTCGTGACAACTTGGTATTAGAGCTTTTGGTTCACCGGTGTCATCGGTATAGGAGCCAATGTCTAGTAGAGTCCTGCAGATCGAGGCGGAGACGTCCGTACTCAATCTTTGGGAGGCTAAAGTGACATTTTAGGAAATTTGACTCTCTCATTGCTTCTGTGTCATGCGTGGAACCCTTGAAGTTTCTGGAAATCTCATTTGTTCTACTTCATTCTTCCGCAGATGGTTCGTACGAGATCATCAGCATCACGCGGAGATGCGCCTCCAGCTCCAGCACCAGCTCGCGCACCAGCTCCAGCACCAGCTCCAGCACCAGTTCCAGTACCAGCTCCAGCGCCAGCTCCAGTACCAGCTCCAATGCCCACTTCTGTGCCAGCTCCAGCCGCAGCTCAGTCTCCAGATATTCGGGAATTACTATTACAACTTTTGGGTATGATTGGAGAGCGGCCTTCTAAGGTAGCGCAGACATCCGCTAAGGGGGCAGCCCTGGGCGCACAGAGTTCAGGTGTGCAGCCGGCTACTATGGCTCCCCGTGCGGAGGTCATTCCGGTTCCATCTGTTGCACATCCCCTTGCTCCTCGCCCAGTTATGACAGAGTCAGAGCAGAAGGCATTAGGTAGGTTTTTGAGGTTAGCACCTCCGAGGTTTGTTGGTACTTCTGGACAGGATCCACATGACTTTATTACTACCTGTGAGGAGATGTTGCATCATTTGGGTTTGTTGGAGACTCACGGGGTTGGTTATACTACCTATCAGTGGGAGGGCCCAACGAAGTTATGGTGGAAGGCCCAGGTTGCGTGTAGGCCACCGTCGTCACCTCCTTTGACCTGGTCTGAGTTTTATGAGACCTTTATGGCCAAGTTCCTACCTCAGAGTGATCGTGAGCGTCGTAGGGAGCAGTTTACTCACCTTGTGTAGGGGTCTACGACTATCTCGGAGTATGAGACCCGTTTTCATCAGCTAGCACCGTTCGGAGCTATGATCCTTCCTACCGAGGCAGATAGGATTCACAGATTTGTATGGGGGTTGAGGCCAGAGATCAGGCAGCCAGCTGAGATATTGATTGCCAGTGGTCGGTCATTCCAGGCTATTGTAGACTATGCCCGCACTATGGAGGACTTACAGCGACATGATCAGGGGTCCAGAGATAAGAGGCCTCGACATCAGGGTGTCTATAGGGGTTCCAGATATGGTGGTAGAGGTCCTGGCCAGTGGAGCCGGAGTTATCAGCAACAACAGTACCAGGGTCAGTCCAGCCGACCGGTTCAGGCTTCCCTTCAGACTTTCGGTAGTACCAGTTCGAGCAGGGTCAGAGCAGCCATCAGGGCTATGGCGGCCAGTCTTCGAGGGGTATAGTTTCTGGGGCATTAGGCCGTGGTAGTTATACGGGATCTGCTGGTTCATCTCAACCGAGTAGGCTGCCAGGGGCTTGTTTTACTTGTGGTGTGATCGGTCATTTTGCTAGAGATTTCCCTCAGTAGGGTACAGTTCAGTTGGCCGAGCCTTTACAAGTAGTTCATCCCCCAGCTCGAGGGGGTGGTCGTCAGAGTAGAGGTGGTGCTCCACGCGGCAGAGCAGGTGGTAGGGATGGCGGTTGGGCAGGTGGAGGTCGTCGTCAGTTTTACGCGGTCCCTAGGAGACCAGAGGCAGAGGCCTCAGATGCTGTGATTACAGGTACGATTTTTGTGTGCCATCAGTCTGCCATGGCTTTATTTGATCCTGGATCCACTTGTTCATATGTATCTTCCTACTTTGTGCCTTGTTTGGGGTTGGCTAGTGAGCCATTATCTCTTCCTGTTTCTGTTTCGACCCCAGTAGGAGATTCTTTAGTAGTGGATCAGATTGTGAGATCTTGTATGCTATCTATTGGTGATTCAGAGATTTAGGGTGATTTGATGATTCTTGATATACTAGATTTTGATGTGATACTGGGCATGGACTGGTTATCCCCTTACCGTGTGGTTTTGGATTGTTATGCCAAGACCATTACCATAGCTGTGCCCGGTGTATCCCCGGTTGTGTTGCAGGGTTCTGTTAGCCATGCACCATCTGGGATCATCTCTTATCTTTGAGCTAGGAGGTTGATTTCCCGTGGGTGTTTAGCTTATCTAGCATATGTCCGAGATGTTAGTGCTGACCCTACTTCTCCTGAGTCTGTTCCTGTGGTTAGAGACTTCCTCGATGTGTTTCCTACTGACCTGCCAGGCCTTCCACCTGAGAGAGATATTGATTTTGCTATTGAGTTAGAGCCGGGCACTAGGCTCATTTCTATTTCTCCTTACCGTATGGCTCCTGTTGATGTTGAGGGAGCTTAAGGAGCAGCTCCAGGATCTGTTTAGCTAAGGGTTTATTAGAACCTAGTGTGTCACTGTGGGGTGCTCCTGTTCTCTTTGTGAAGAAGAAGGATGGGTCGATGCGCATGTGTATTGATTATCGGCAGCTGAATAGGGTGACAGTGAAGAATAGGTATCCGATGCCGAGGATTGATGATTTGTTTGACCAGCTTTAGGGTTCAGTCATGTTTTCGAAGATTGATTTGAGGTCTGGCTACCATCAGTTGAGGATTAGGGCGGAGGACATCCCTAAGACAGCATTCAGGACACGTTATGGCCATTATGAGTTCTTGGTGATGTCTTTTGGGTTGACTAATGCCCCCGCAGCCTTTATGAACTTGAT